>CM069455.1:62805348-62828228 GCA_035610835.1 Ophiura sarsii | reverse complement strand
TGTCAGTATCATTTTTTGAATTTAAACCGTTGTTAAGCGTTCGTCCCATTCACTTGATCACGTAACCTCGTTCGCATATTTTTGCCTGAATATTCGTAAATACGCCCGTGTCCAGCGTCGTCTGTGGTGATGTGTTTTATTAAATAGCGCCATCTATCAATGTGCTTCCGGATTCCCAACAGTAATATACGCCTAATAAAACTAACTCAAATGGGATTCCCTTTCCAGGGGTGGGGGTGGGGGGGGGGGGGGGGGGGGGTGGGGGGGGGGGAGGGGGACACTGACATTGGAAATGGGCATATGTATGTGCCGCCCTGAAGACCCCCTTTTCACTCTCTTCTGTTAGCTCTTAAGACCCCTATTGAGCAGTGGCTTTGTGGTTGCAAAACTTGGTTTGTGTAGCATTTTATGTTAGTTATATATTTTGAAAATACATTTTAAGTAATAATCGCAACACTTGACATTATTAAATTTGACTTTTTCATTAATTAAAGTGCGAAATTGTCAAAATACGGGCCAAACGGGCAAAGTCAGTCGTGTGCGAGCTTGACCATTGCAATTTCGGACAATTGCAATTTGTTATTGTCGGACCATCATATTTAAAGATACCAGTGAGCGAGATTGTGTGTAAAAACTCAGTATTTTTTATTTAGTTTACAAACAAAACATATAACATCCATTGACATCAAAACAATCCTGTAAGCATAATGACTCAGAAACTCAGTTCCACGGGCGTGTGGGGATAGGAGATACCGGGGCAAAACGCACCCGATATCAAAATATCGGCATCGTTTAATCGTTTTGACCTGTAGGTCTTAGGCCTACTGACATATTTCGTGAGAGTTTTGATCAATACAACTTTGTGGAGTGGTCAGGCAAATGTAGGCAATCTTATGATATAAATAATTTTGAAAATATACTTATGATATCTAAAATGTATATACATGTAGGACTACACGACGATTGAATTAAAAATCATGAATATTAACCAATAATGTGTGGCTTCGTGCATTTACATGAACATGTACATCTTTTCCCCGGTATATTGGTGACAATTATTGCACATCATGACTAAATGAATGAACATGCTTTGCTATGTTATAGTAAGAGTGGTGTATCAAAAAAGATGAAGCATGCTTCCTTTTAACATTCAATAAGATCAAGAAACACGGGCCTTCGTTGTAAAAGTGAAAATTGATATCTTGGAATCTCAAAATATGACAAAAATTAAGGGTTTTTATGAATTTCAAGTGAGTATGTAGCTTCTTGTGCATGTTGTATTTACCAAACGGAGTATCCAAATCGAGTACAAATTTACCATTTAATTTAAAATGTTCTGCTCTTTAATATATTATAATGATTTCTGAAATTGGGTGAAAATGGGTCTCTTTAAGGGTGCAACCACTATTACAGTCCAACGCCCAGCTTCCGTCGATCGCGATCACGAATGTAGTTCCTAAATAACGGAAAGAATGGTTAATATTGACATGATATGTCATTCAAAATGATTGAATTTGGTCTATATTTGTTCACTGAAGTGTACCTGAGATAATTCGAATGAAAAGAGTATACATCTACTGTTTTGTTAGAAAATATTGGCGGAGGGATACACATTGGTCACAACGGGCTACAAGGTGTAATTTCGTGTTAAAAATACTACTCCGTATAAAGGGGGAAATATAGACAAATGTAAACGGTCACCCCATCTGAGTTTTTGACCCAGGTAAGATCTATGTGTGTTAATAAATATTCCAAGATTTCATTCAATGAGTCGCAAGGTAACTCAAGATATTGCCGTTTTCCCGAGGCATCTTTCCCACAGAAACACACGTTAGCGCGTAATAGTGGTATGCACCCATAACTTGTTCCGGACAGCTAAAATCAAAGGCCATCTTTCAATATATGTATTGGGTTAAAATGTTTTCTCCAGAAAATAAAACTATATATTGTTGAAGCACTGAATCTATGGTGGAAAAAGTACACATTTAACAAGAATTCATCATAAAATTATTCTGAAATTTACCCCCGGAAACGGGTTTTCTATGGCTTTTTATCGGTTGTTTCCGTAACCTGACATACTTTATCTGACACAGTTTTATCTGACACAGTTTTTTTAGGCGTTTGATGAACTCCTGAAATAAACTTACCCCCTGAAATGGCTATTCCATCAAATATACTTACCCCCACCCCCCCCCCCTTATTTCAGAGGGAGTAAGTTTATTAGATGGAATTTAAGAGGGAGTAAGTTTATTTTAAAGTTCATTTCAGGAGTTCATCAAACGCCTAAAAAAACTGTGTCAGATAAAAGTGTGTCAGTGTGTCAGATTAAGTATGTCAGGTTACGGAAACACCCCCTTTTTAACCGCTAAACCCATCAGAGGTCCTGTCCAGACGTTCGACGAGCTTTGCTAATTCTCCCTCTAGTCCATCAATATCATCGGTGAAGCGCAGATTGGTGATTATTCTGCCTCCGATGCTGACCGATCCTTGATGGTCTTCAAAGGGTCAGTCATTATTCTTTCCAAATATATGTTGAATTGGCTCTGGTCAGGTTGGTGTTGATATTGTACATCCTCATGGTAGACCACCTTTCTTGACTTCTCGGTTGACCGTTCTGTATACTGTTTTGCCCCTTCCGTCTCAAATTTTGTCTTCTTCAGCTCCCTTCGCTTGTCAGAGATTGAAGATGTCAGCTGTAACCCATGGTTGCTTGACTGGTCGCCCTGCTGGTCGGTGTTTGCCAAGGATCTCGCTGGCTGTTTCCGTCACCGCTTTGTTGAAGTTGTCAATCAAAGTGTCCATGTCAGTATCGTCCGCTCTAGCAAGGCGAGTGGAGCAAATTCCCCTCCTAGCATTGCTTGGAATTCCTCTGCTACCATTGGGTCCTTTAGTTTTTCAATGTCGAACTTGATCCTAGTTTGGCCAGGGATACTATTAATTTTGGGATAGGAAAGTCCTATACTAACACACGTAGCGAAAACGGGGCCGTTTGCATAAATTACATAAATTACTCATCGGAATGTGTCGGTGACCGGCGTTGAACGCGTTTAACAGTGTTTAACCAGGTTTAACGTAATATTTGGTCAGCATAGGTTTGAGGGCGTTGTGGATTTACACAGACGACGGTGGCCACGCGAAACCTAAATGTTGAATACGTAATGAATAAGGTGAATAACACGTAATCGCGAATGTTAATCTTATCATTTTGACAAATTCATCATAATTAGAAGAATTGTCATCGTTAACCGGGCGATGACTGTTAAAAATAATTCAAAATAGTGCACTCCCGTTGACATATTGGGTCGTCTGAGAGACGCGTGGCCAGCGTCGTGTCGTCTGCTACAAATCACGCCTGATCAGTATAGCGCCACCAGTTCTATGCTGACCAAATTTTAATTTAAAAGTGGACCCGATCGGCAAGCTCACTGGCACACCCCTGAGTGGACCCGATCGGCAAGCTCACTGGCACACCCCTGGTTTGGCCCTTCTTCTTGTAGATTTTATTGAGGCGGAGTCGGAAATTCATCATTACTAACTCATGGTCACTTCCGATGTCAGCTCCTGGGAAACTTGGCGATATTCACACTCGATTGGAAGCGTGTTGATCTTTACCATGATGTAGTATTGTAATATATATTAAAATACCCTACATTTGACATGAACATTGGTTTCGGTAGGGACAGATTAGTTCCTACTATTTCTAATTTTGCATTATTCAATAAACACCACTCTGAATGTGTTCCTCTCCTCCTTTTCCCCACTAATGGAGGAAAAGGAACGGTCATCAATGACCAGTGACAAGATGCCCAGAAGGCAACGTCCCTGGTCCGCTTCACGCTCAGAGAGGGACACTACGACTCATCATCGTGGTGTATGGCAGCCATCAATTGTATTTGATAGCATGATGACACATACTTTAGAAATGATCCTTAAAAGTACGGTCTTAGAAAATAAGTGTGGAAATTCGGTCACTATTTCAAGGTGGATTTACTTTCAATGGTGTTTTTTCATTTATTATTATAATTTGTTTTATCGGTGATGCACGTAAACTGAGCGGTGCATCCATTCATTGAAACTATATTTTGAAATAATTAAGCAACATTATGTGAACACTCTAATGTAGAAGAATGGGAACTTGTATGTTCAACTTCAGTGATGAAAATAGAGACTAGTGTAAGACCATGGAAGTAACATGTTACTTCCATGGTAAGACGAAATAGCGCCATTGCGCATGTCAAGCGGTATCATATATATTGTTGAGGGCAGCAGACCATCCATTGGCATGTGGCAGCAGGTATAGGAAGTGGTGGTTTAGATTCTTGATTTATACGTTGTTTAGACCAGACACGAAAGCAGGGCGTGTGCGCAGATTGTTCACGTGTATAGTAGAGATTAAAGTACTACATAATGTATGTGCACGAGACTACGTATTCATCCACATACAACCAATATGCACTCGTTTATAGTACGTATAACACACCAAAATTTCAAATAATATATTGGAATTCCAACAACAAAAAATGCATTTTTTAGTCATTTTAAGAACATGGTTTTTAAAATAAAGACGTTCAACATTAACAAAAATCAATGTTTGGCTCAAAATGGCATTTAGTGGAAGGTTTTCGACTCACTTTTGGAGAATTTCAAAAGACCATATCACCAAAACGCATTACTCGATTAACATGATTCTTGCACCAAATTAGATCTGTCGCCAAGATCTTTAAAATGACACCTGTTTTGTTGAATTCCAAAATATTTGAAATTTAGTGTGCTGTTGTTGCATAAATATGTCTTTGTAATGTAGGCCTACATGTATGTTGTTTTACTTTATTTCAGGTACAATAATAGGCCTACAGGTGACAAAATTTGAAAAAGATTCAAAATCTCAATTGCAAGTGGGGGCAAATTCGGACCCCCTCGAAATTTATCAAGCGCTGTAACTTTTGAACTATTAATGTGATGTATATTTTTTTTGGAATAATTTTGACCAAATAGTGCCAAAAATCGTTACTGAGGGTATCCCCCCATACCCCGTGGTGCCGCCACTGAAATTGTGTTGATGGTATTATACAGAAGAATCATATAATGTATGGTGCGGAATAGTGTATTTACTTGCATATAGGGCGTGGTAGAAAAGTCGCAGGTGCACACATAATTTGAGCTATCTACATACACCCGCAAACACCATCTGCCATCTAATAATAACTCTTTTCTATTGGAAATGAAGACTTTCAACCTGTGAAGACCGTAAGGAATTTGGGTGCCTTCTTTGATTCACAAATGACCATGTCATCACATATCACAAATGTCGGCAAAACGGTTATTTTTCATTTACGAATCGGCAGAATCAGAAAATATATTGATCAACCTACATGTCAATATATGCTGTACGTTCATTGATACTCTCACGTCTCGATTATTGTAATGGCCTTCTCTCTTCACTACCATCTATATACTTACATCATTCGCCTGCAACGTTTGCAAAACTGGGCTGCACGTTTTGTTTTTGAAGTCGACCGAAAACATTCGCCTGGACCACTTTTAAAATCACTGCATTGGCTTCCAATACGCCAAAGGATCATCTTTAAATTACTTCTGTGTGTTTATAAATGTCTTCATAACCAAGGACCACTCTATATTTGTCAAATTTTTTATCATTATATGTTCCAAAGAGACCACTACGATCTTCTAATGACTATCTACGTCTTCAATACCCTATCACTAGAGTTCTCGCTGGTGATAGAACTTTCACAGTTTGTGCATCAAAAGAGTGGAATAAGCTACCTATCTGTATTAGACAATCATCATCTACAAGTGTGTTCAAAAAAGCTCTTAAAACATTATTTGTTCTCTAAACAGTTTTTCTGCATTTGTTACTAATCCATTTTGTATGTACTATAATATATTGTACTATGCTAATATGTTACACTCACATTTTGTAGTTTAAGTTGTAATTTTAAGGTTTATTATCTTGTAAGCGCTCTGAGCCTTTAGGAAATGGCGCAATTAATGCTTTCTGTATTGTATTGTTTGTATTGTATTGTATTGTATTGTATTGTATTGTATTGTATTGTATTGTATTGTATTGTATTGTATTGTATTGTATTGTATTAGGCACACAAACTCAATATTTAGTGGTCGTGGTTTTAATTCAAATAATGTCTCTGGATTTGCAAAAGCAGTTAAAACATTCCACGCGGCTATATAGTTTTACAATATTGAAAACAACTTAATCAGACACCTTTCCCAACTTTTAAAAGTCTTGTCTCAAGAATTACTGAACCAATACTAGGCATGTTTGTACTTATTTTAATGCGTTTCTCATGGTGATTCCAAATACGGTGAATGTAATTCAATAGTTTACCTTTTTGTTGATATTGTGGAACTGTCGTCTGCAGATTTGGAACAGTTTATCAACATCATTCTTCGCTCAATGTCATCTCTTCCTTGGCCAATTTAAGAAGTGTCTCAAGACTCATATATTTAAGTCCACACATAGTGTATAATTGATTAGTATATTGTTTTTGTCAAACTATTGTATTTTTGATACTCAGTTCCTGTATGTCTCTCATTTTTTTTGTTTTTTGTTTTTGTTTTTTTGTATTTGTACTTTTCTCTTTGTATTTAAGCGCTTTGAGAACTTGTTGTAAGGCGCTCTACAAGTATTTTGTATTATTATTATTATTAATTAATGCGCAAAAACTCAAACGATAACATATTATAAATTAATATATAGACTCAGACACACTGGTAACATATTATGCTTTATATTTACTTGTTTCATTTGCACTCGAATACCTTTCGTTGGCAAGACATAAACCATCCTACTCTGTAAAAAACACAAACTATAAAAAAATTGTCAACAACAAAAATCTGATCAAATATCATTTTGCTGTATCACATTTTTTTTCTGTGTCTTTAACTTTACTATGCCATAGGAAGAGTAAAAGTACATTATAAGTAATGAAATGACGTCACATTGATTTATTTTGTTGTCCTTATATAATATGTTTTTGGGTAATGTCATTCTAGGACACATTCTTGTGCCATGATGGTAGGAGGGATTCTTTTGGTCCAAATGTATACGCAGTGGTGGAAATACCCGCGTGACTTTCCACCCGGGGTTGACGATCATGTGTGTCGCAGCTCTATTAATAATATTGTATGTACTAATTATAACAATAGTATAGCTTTATTCCGTAATAATAAGAGCGATTAAAATCATGTATTGGCCAGTTCACACCTCGCTAGTTTAGTGGTTTGTTTGTTTGTTTACACGGTCGGTCCGTACGGACACACGCTTGGGTCCTGAAGGGACCAGACTCAAGCAAATTGCTCGGTTAACTTACATGATTTACAATGGACAGAGATCCATGGTTCGATTCCTGCTAGGACCACTTTTTCAACTGTTTATTTCTTTTTGTACAGGTTGGGTTAGAACATAGACGGTACCGTCTATAGTTAGAAATATTCTAAGTCCACAAAGTGTGTAGTTCCTAGTCAACCCCGGGTGAGAAGTCATGTGTATTTCGATCGCTGCAGATGTATACATGCAATATTCAACATAATGCCAATCTTGACAATTCTTTTCAAACAAGGATCTTTTTATCGTGTGTTTTCTTCAATTTGAGCACACTTATGGTTACAATAAGGTACAACAACAACAAAATGGCTCTAAACACACCTACCTATGAAATATGATATTGATACTTGATTCATAAATACAAAATATTTGTACAAAAAATAAATAACTTATAGGCAAACAAGGCAGGTGTATCCTTAGCGTAAGATATTCATGAATTAGACGAGTGCAAGGACTCTGTTTCATGGCGTTTTTTTACTTATTCAAAACCACTGGACCATGACAAATTCCCTGTCAGTGCAGAGCTTAATTAATAATGATAATATTCTTAAAATCTGAGATAAATCCAATGAAAAATAAGACCGCTAGCATAATTTGCGTAAACCATGTCATTTACTAGTCTGTACAATGGGATTTACACATACAAAACAGAAAATGTCATGGTTTACATTTAAATACTTTGCATTCATAAATATTGTAAATCATCTATCAATAACAATAGCAAAGATTGGTTTGGTATTCCTCTTAATTCTGGCACAAATCATTAATAGCTACATAATCCACACATTTGATGCATGAATATTTCTATGCAATGTTCAATGTCGCTCAGTGTTCTCACATGAGAAAGCCTCAGCATGTATATAAGAGAGTTGTGGTAGGAAAGCACCAATTATGTCAATAGTGTGCTTATAAATGCCAATCATTGGCAGAGAAGGACAATTAGAATTAGAAATTGGACCTCTAAGTCAACTTCAATTTCTGCCATGAGCATAATAAGAAACATCGATAAGAATAAGAATAATTTCCCTGTTAGCTTATTTAAAAATGTAATCTTCCACTGTGATGTTACTCTACCTTTACTGAATTACCATTGTACTGTTTGTACATACTACAATATAGGTTGACTTGCCTAGTTGGTCACACTTTTCGTAATTGATGATGGATTTTTCTCATCTTTTCAGGATTTTAACTTCATTAGTTGTACTTGATAATGAAATCAAATTTGTCATGGTTCAGTGGTTTTAATAAGGATTAATTCCATGCTGAAAGAGAGTCCTAATTTTTTAGATACACCCTGTACTAATTCCATGCTAACACTAAGTATAAACCACAAGGCAGGTAGATCAATCCTTACAATCAGCCTAACCGACCCCTTAAAAATCAATCCTAACCAAACGTATTGATTGTTACTGTATACAATACAAGACTCTGTATAAGTTAGCCTAACAATTTTGGACCCAACAAATTTGGTTTATCCTTGGTGTAAGACAGCACAGAATTATACCTAGCACAAAATCCTCTATTAACGGATTAAACTTTAAGGATTATACAGTTTTATGGGGTTAACTTATGAATCGTTACGCTACAGGCCCGCTTAGCAGCGCTATAAATTGTTGCCTTAAAAACCGGCACCAAATTTAAATATTCGCCTTTCATCAAAGCTGGTTGCTATATGACATAATTCTCGTGTGCAACCAACCGGCTGTATTGCAACGCCCATTGAGTAGTTTAAACGCATGAGGGTGGATGTAATTTGCAACATAATGGACACTCACCCATGCAGTTAGCAAGAAGCACCGCTCGAATTTAAATATACAACCAGGCAATCCTCTCGTAGTAATTGATAACAATAGGTTTACCAGACCGAATTAATAGCGCTCCTAAGCGGGCAATTTATGTCATGTCTTACACCAAGGATTAATTGGGTTGGGTTACCGCAAATTGGGTTAGGTTGCCTTTGTTTAAATCCTTTTTATCTCTTATAGTCAGTAAAAACCTAGGTAATCATTTTAAAAAGTATGTACAAAATATCAGATCAGCTGAAGTTTTCTTTGTTAAAATGCAGCTTTGTTTTACCCTTCTGTCGGGCATTGCACAGCCTGTGTACCTTGTTGGACAGTTTACGAGGTCCGCACACGAAAACGCCAATATCAGAGCTGAAAATAAACAAATTGTATGTATTTGTTATCAACCCTGTTTAATTGCAATATACTTATTACATAGTATACCATAAGTTGGTTATGAAAAGAGTGACACATAAAAAAGGGGGAGAAAGAATGAAGCCGAGCTTGATAAAAACCTGATCCATTTATAACAGGTGTGGGCAGAAAAGTGCAATTTTGTGCAGCCTCTGCATATAGCCAAATATCTGAATTGATGAAATACCATATGATTGTGTCAACATATATCATAATTGCATATGCGTCTTAGTTTGCATGCAAGATTTTCAATAGCTAAAACAAATAGCCCTACTGAGAGAAGACACCCTTGACTAACACCTAATGATAAAACAATGTAGTGAACATGGCAGTTTTGCACAGCTATTGCATAGCCAAATATCTGAACTGATGAAATGTTTGTGTCAAATATAAATTGCAGATATGTCTGAGGCTGCATGCAAGATTTTCAATAGCTAATACACATTAATACACATAGCCCTACTGCCAGAAGACACCCTTGACTAATACCTAACAATAAAAAATACAAAGGTTCATGACAAAACATTGTTCAGTATTTTCATACAATCAAATAGTTGGTCCAGTAGTTTACGTATTTTCGTATATTTCATTATTCATCAATGGTTAATTGAATTGGACAATTGAATTCAAAATATAAAATGTGAATTCTAAAAGCTTAAGCCCACAATGTATTATTACAATTTACAAATATCATCATTGTTAATTCAGAGTGTTTTTTTGATTGTCAAAATGAATATTGGTATGCATATATTAATAAGTATACCAATACATGGCGTGAAACTAACGCTAACTGTACATCTAAGTTCAAAGTTCAGTGTGATCTAAATAAAATCATTGACTTGGATCAACCAATTGGATTGACTTGAAGAACATTGAGATATAGTTGATCATATTCGAGTCACATCTGTTTGTGACGTAACTTTTAACTGAAGGTTTAGTGATAGCTCATTATTGTTTATCATTGCCATAGTTTCTTACCCTTTATTGCAAAATGTCACCTCCTTCAATATCTCCTTTAAGTTTGGTCTGCCTTGTTCTATTCGACTGAATACTGGTTGCTGTAGTATTGGAGGTGGCCATTCCGAGCCCATTTTTACCGACTTTGATACGTAGAGTCGAACTACTAGGAAATCAGGACGATTAGAATCCCAGAGCTGCAGTGATGATAAAACACACCAATCTATAACATATCTTGTTGAATAGATTCATAGTAATAAATGATGAAATAAGGTGGGCACCACCATGAACCGAGACGAGGGGCAGTTTCAACTTTAACACGTTTTTGACGAACTTTTACTCTCTGGAGTCAACAGTCAAGAAACGAACTGGCAACTCCAAAACCGCCGCTGGGAAAACTCCCTCTAGCGTCGGTGACAGTAAATAGCTCACCACAACAATAACAAGTGTTGAGAAAGGCAACAGCTGCCGAAACGTCCCACAGTGAGTATATCATTTGGATCGGTTCATAAGAACCTTATTTCATCATCTATAACATATCTGCTTTACACTTGTTTGGTAATAGCTACATATTTATAATGCTTTTCATAACTTTTCAATTATTCTTACCTTTTTATGTAGAGTAGATATAAGCTCTGCAA
Source organism: Ophiura sarsii (assembly GCA_035610835.1). Classification (NCBI taxonomy): domain Eukaryota; kingdom Metazoa; phylum Echinodermata; class Ophiuroidea; order Amphilepidida; family Ophiuridae; genus Ophiura; species Ophiura sarsii. The sequence goes on along the minus strand of CM069455.1, from coordinate 62,817,069 downwards.
ACCATGCAAAGCATTCCCAGTTTCTGCATACCCAAATGAAGTATAACCGGCGAAGTTTGGTCTTTTTTGTGTCATCTCTGCAGGTGATAGGTAAAAATACATTTTATCAGATCTTTGTGAAACTCGACTTCTTGATTTGACTTAAGGCACTATTGTTTTGAATGGACTTGACTTTAGTCACTGAGAGCAATGACTTGTGACCTATAGTTTCAAACCTTTTAAATGGACTTGACTCAAGTCTGCTGTCAAATCAGTTTGAATGTTTTGAATAATATTTGACTGTTGAATAATAATAGAAGGGTATCCAGAGTTCACACCTTTGCTATCCGAAACTTATCTGAAACATATATAACTTGATCAGTAATATCAGTACATGAAGCTATAAGACTGTCACATTCAATATTCTTGATGTGACTTTAACATGTTAACCAAAATCATCAAATTGACTTGACTCAACCTGTAATATTGGAGTCCATTACGTACTTCAAATATCAGATGTTGTGACCTCTTCATTCATTTAAGAACTTGTTAAAGACTCACTGATTTGATAAGATGTAGGCCTATAAACTGATACTTTGTTCATGCACTTTTACGTCTTATGTTCAATTGTATTTATGTATATTCTCGGTGTTTTTTTGCGCCGTGCCTCGGAATAGTTCATCTAGATCATACAATCAAGGAATATAATAGTTGGCACACTTGACGCAACTTATTACAACTATCAGACTAGGGACATATCACTGTTTAGTAGAAAGCAAAAGTCTCCCCCTTTCTTAAATCCTCGATCTCCCCCCCCCCCCCCCATCAATCAATGTTGGGGGAACTGCCAAGGCTTCTGACAACATGACTCGGATCAACATTACCTCCGGGGTGAGGGGCGGGTTTTTTCCGTAATTAATAGGACAAAGTGTGCCAACCTTTTTGTCCTTGATTGTAGATTATAAATGCCTTATTATTGTTAAATAGATTAATTTGTGACTTGATGAAAAGTAAAAAGTACTTGACTTGAGTCGACTGTTATTTGACTTGTGACATGACACATGGTTTTAACTTTTAGTGATTTGGTCACATCACTGCATTGTAGGGTGTTCTAAAAATTAAAAAAAACTATTTTGATGTGTCTACTCACAGTAATGATTGTAGTACAGCCGCATACGGAGTAACACCGACGCCACCAGCGATACAGACACTGGTACGGTATCTAACTACGTCTTCACTTGGGCTTCCGTAAGGTCCATCCACATAAAAACTATAGTTTGACGGAAATGAAGGATAGAAGTCAAATAAATGTAACAATCTATCTGTAAAAAATGAACATGTTAACGAAATGATGAATGCGGACTACAACGGGGTCATTATTCAACTGCTAATTATTCACTACCAGGTGTAAAAATGAAAGGAAAAAAAGACAAGTATATTTTAGCTTACCTTGGTAATTCCAGCATTTCTTGAAAATTGTCTACTTTTGTTGTCCCGCTAGATTTTAATAAAGCTTCTTTTAACGACGCTGGAATAGAATGAAACAATCATCAATTTCGAACTTAAATTAAGACAATGTTTTAAAACAAGATGAATCATTAACACCTTTCACGCGGCTATTATTAGTTTTACCATGTACAAAACGATTTTTCAGAAACCTTTCCCTATTTTCAAGGCCTATCTCAAGGATTACTGAACCAATACTAGGCATGTTTGTACTTATTTCAATGCATTTCTCATGATGATTCCATATATGGTAATGAAATTCAATAATTTTGACATTTTTGAAACATTTTGTGAAATTTTGGAATGCCGTCTGCAGACGCCTACCGCGTGGAAAGTGTTAATAACACATTTAGACCCACAATGTCTGATATATTTCTAAATTGTTAATAATAGTTCATCTCTCGTCAAATGTTAAATAAAACTAGTCTTTAACTATTTAACATGTATGTATAACCCTCACGATATCTGTACTTGTGTTTGATATATTTCGAATTTCAACTTTTAGTGTGACATGGAAATGAATAGTTCAAACTATGAATGAGGGTTCAAAGGTTATACAATCAAAGGTTAAAATAGCCATCACATTATATATATACATGTAGACTTACTTGTCCAGTCGCCTTTCACTCGTATGTGTATTTTAAACGATGGTTTCGTTTTCGTTGGACACTGTAACGGAATGTGGAAAGGAATTACACGTTTACTTCTGAAAATGGTCAAAATGTATGGACCGAGGTCAATGATTTTTGCTTGTATTTTGTTGAATAAGGGTCGTGAAAGAACTCAAATTCGCTTGAATGAGGGCGTGAAATTCGCCTAAATGTGGGCGTGAAATTCGCCTGAACGAGGGCGTGAAATTCGCCTGAACGAGGGCGTGAAATTCGCCTGAACGAGGGCGTGAAATTCGCCTGAATGAGAGCGTGAAATTCGCCAAAATAGAGGTGTGAAATTCGACTGTATATACCATGTATACGGTCGTGAAATTCGACTGTATTCGGTGGTGAAATTCCAAAGAATAGGGGCCGCGTGAAATTTGGCTGGATAGGGGCGTGAAATTCGCAGGAATTATAGGGCATACAAAGCCTAAAAAAGTGTGAATTAGAGCATATACAATTCAAATGAATAAACGCTTAAAATTGGCCGGCATGATTCAGTGCGTTGAAGTTGCTTTAAAATGAGCGTGGAACTCGTCATAATCATATGCTGCAGCCTAATTTGCGCTTGCGTGAATAGCGGTGTAGAAATCGCTTGAATAAGGACGTATTAAGGACGTGAATGGGGTGTGGAATACACGTGATTTGGGCATGAAATGTGCGTGAAAATCGTATCGCTTGTGAATTTCGTAATGTGTGAATAAGGCCAGGGACGTGGATTTATTCTGAATTAATTCATGTGCTAGTAAAGGCGTCACATTTGCTAGAACACGGGTGTGCGGACACTCGCCTTATGATTGTGTTAATAACGAATTGAATTCGTCTGAATAATATAAAGTGAAACTCACATAAAAGCGTGTGTGAAAAGGCCGTGAAATTCACGTGAAAAAACCGTGAAATATCCATGCATTGCACACTTACCGAAGTCATGGTGAAGGGATGCCATTCTAACTGTGATATACTTGGGCATTGTACAAGGACATACTGTGGAGAGAACATATAGAATACAATATTTACCACAAAATAAAGCATTTTACCAACTTAATGATCACTTAATAAAAAATAGAATTAGGTGGACCTCTTACGCTGTATTTAAAACTCGATGATTTCAGCCGAAAACGGTTGAGGTGGAAAATCAACTCCAGTTAAAAGTCATATTTTTTAATGTTTCACGTTGATTAAAGGTGTATGTTCCGATCACTTTTTTTGGGCTATGATTTCACATCAAGATATTTTGATATCAGAAGAATCTCCATATTTTTCTCAATATGTCTGTTAAATCTTAGGAGCCAGAAATGTTCCATTTAGAAATTGTATAGGCTAAAATGTCGTGAATTACTGCCAAAGGTGGTTAACCACCAACCAGTTTGTGTACTATACTCAATGGGCACATTTCCTGTGACCTTGTGCTTCTAAAATAATTTATAACGATGACCTTTAGCTTTCATGTAAAATAGAAAACATCAAGTTGAAAATCGGGCCAGCAATGAGAACATCTACCTTAACCACCAGTTCGTGTATTTTCAAAACACCGGCAATGTGCTCGTGTTGCCAGAGGTGATTTCAAACCAGATGCCAGATTATTGGAGAAATCTCACCACTGACGCGTCGTCCCACCCACCCTAATGATATCTAGCCCACATCATTATAACTATATACATGTACATGTAGTTATGGCGATAGTTGATTTATAAGACACAATGAATGATTTAACCACCAGACATTGTACATCCGATAATACTTCCGATGGACCTTATGTATACCTTAAAGGCAAACAATTTATTGAAGGCATAATAACATGAAATGGTCGATCATCTTTAATAATGCCATTTCATCATAGACGGTGACGGGTTACTGTAACAATTCAACATGTCTGTTTTCTTTCGAATAAGATTACAAATTTTGACTATAGATAAAGGGCAAACAATGTTATAATTTTATAAGCGATTTATTGAAAGTATACTAATAATATACTGTACACGGGATGCTCTCTATATGCGATCTTTTATGTAATGCCATTTATTTATAGGTATCTATCTATATATATTCAACATGTCAGTTTTACATTGAAGCACTTTTGAAAATGTGGACCTAAAGATGGCGGGAAATATCAAAATGGCAATAAATTGATGCAAGTGAAGAAAAGAAGATATCTTGGAATACCCACAATCCTTTGCACCGTGCTACAAATGCTGGTTCCCTGCAACAATGGGCTTCACACACCTCATCCTAGGGTTGATTTGGCGCGGGGATCCACGGTGCAGGGTACCAGCAACATGCTACAATCAAATCCATCCATCACCATATTAATAACATCAGTGTACAAGTAAGTATTATAAAAAATAAACAACGAAAAAAGAAAGTCCATATTTCATAAAGAGGCCATAACTTGTAATAATCTCATCATCTTCTGATCATTTAATTGATTAAACGACCTCCAAGAATTTTGCTTGCTTCATTTTGATTTGCCACCAAAGATTTTTTCAAAACGTTTTTTTGACGAATCATGCAATCTCACATGCAATCTCACATGCATTTATACATACAGAGCATCGATCGATACGCCTTGTATACATGCAATGCATAGTGCGTGATCTCGTGAAATTTGCCACTCACACGTATTTCTTCATGAATCGTTATCAATCTTTAAATAATTTATTATGATTTTGGTAGTAAATAAGGTATTAAAACGTAGCAAACAAATGACCTCAAATGATAAAAATGAAATATTTTAATGAGTGCGGACTTTCTTTTTTTCTGGTGATTAAGAGTACAGACAACGGGCATAATATATACCTGACCAGGTTTGGCGCTAAAATTATCTTGCAGCATTTCTAGTTCGATGACGTCACACGGATGCATACGTATCGAGATAAGGTCTACTGGTTGTCGACTGCGGAAGGTTCTCCACAATCTCTCTAGCAGGTATAAACAAGCAGGGATCAGCACGAAACACCACGTCTGAAAATATAATGGAAGTGTAGGTATATCACTCATTATATGTCACAATGTGTATAGTTCCTGTATTAAATAAATACTATTATACTTGTAAAATGTCAAATTAATTTCAGGTTTTGCGTATGTATAATAGAAACATCGGACGTACACTAATTACTATAAATGATACTAAATGAACCAATCTAGATTCTGGAAACGACCTATGATATACAATAACATGTTTTGATGGTTTGGACTGTGTGGACATTTAAAATTGTAGTTATGGTATAATAGGTCTACCCCTGCAACGGTCACAGTAAGTTATGGTTTTCCACAAGTAAGTGACTGTTCAATGAAATGCTACATCGAGTGCTTGCTTGGAGTCACATATCTGTTTGCATCCTCTTATGGCTGTTTCAAAAATTGCACAAAATGTTTTTAAAAATATCCATATTTTTTAATGTCATCACCATATTTGAAATCACCGGGAGAAATGCATTAAAATAAGTACAAACATGCCTAGTATTGGGTCAGTAATTCTTGATATAGATTTGAAAGTTGGGAAAGGTTTCTGAAAAATCTGTCTTATATGGTACAACTAATATATAGTAGTGTTAATATTACCTCTGACTGATGAGATCTGAATACCGGCTTCTCAGCACAAATAGTAATATTTACACTCATATCTGCCTTCACGTCGTACTTCTTTAAGCCGGATGATAGCAATGAATAGATCCCGGTTTCGGGTTCGGGTTCCGCCATAGGCGCATCTACCATAACGCATCCGGGATCATGTGTTACCAAATTACATTGTTCTTTAAGAACACCACTGTCAATCAAAGAAGAAGAAAAAAACAAACATAGATTTAGTTCTTACCCTGGTAGCCATAATATAAGTTAAGAAAACAATATTGAGATTGGAACATGATTCCACCAGTATTAAACGTTACAAAGCATACATTTTACCGCTATGAGTAGTAAGTGTCACGGGGGCCCCAAGGGTGCATTCGTGGTTTCATTATAAATAATTTCATATAGGGAGCCCCACACCAAATATCTTTCTCATTGAAATACGTGCCATATTTCAAGACACCTTTTCTACACTGCAAAAACTGCAGAACGTGTTCAAATGTAACAGATTGAGAACATGTTCTGAACATGTTCTGATGTGTTCTGAACACGTTCAGAACATATCCAGAACACGTTCAGAACATGTTCTAAATCTGTTACATTTTGTTCTGGAACACCTGGAGAACACACCGTGAACATGTTCTGAACGCGTCATATGTGTTCTGCACTTTTTGCAGTGTACCCTCCGGTTACATTTATGACATAGGCCTACTTGTCACCTATGACCATTTTCAGTAACATCTCAACTTTAATTTAAGCCTTGTTTCATGAGGGGTTATTAACTTAAATTTCCCGCTACGGACCTGCAAACAGCGCCCTCACTTGTTCTCGTTTTCTGGCATGCCTGTTCACCATTTAGGCAGGTGCTTACGCCCGCCCTGGGCACTATTTAGGTCGATAAATTAAAAATATCGTATTTTATCATTGTAGGTGCAACGGATAGGTCCCATTCGTTCATTTAAATACAAACATAGGCCTACCATCCCCGGAGAAACAAATTGCCCGAAAACCTCACATTTACAAGCCTAGTCTTCGTGCTTTTCCGGAACTACTACAGGATTACACGAATTGCGCATTGATTTGGTGCAGTGCTCCCACATGTATGCGAGCCGACGACCGGTCGGGCCGGTCTCTAGCCGATCGCCGATAAGAAAATCTTTTTTTTTAGCCGATCGCCGATGAGAAAAGTTTTAACCGATCGCCGTTAAATTGAGTTAAATTCAGCCGTTCCAATATACCAATTACCAATACCAACATTCAATCATCGGTCATTGTACGTAGGCATATTCACACAGAAATGTAGTCCATTTCTACGATGGATCGAGCTCGATGTGAAAGGCTTCACAATTATGTTAGGGTATTAGGCAGGTGTATGTCTCTCTTATCTGCCCATTGTTGAGATTTGGTTCAGTATAGATGAGGTGACCGTTGTTTACATTTAAGACGCCCTCTGTTGATTTGAGACAAAACACACCGGGCAAGAGTTCCTATAGTTTACATAGGCCAGATCAGGTTTTCTAACTAGATTGTGGTGTCACAGCAAATTGTTATCAAAACTGTCTTTAAACTTGCTTAGGAATGCTATAAGCTATCGCATTTCACACAAAAAATTAAAAATAAATGAGTTTTACAATTCAGTAAATACACGACGTCACCGGTCACACCATCTATAGCGCACTCTTTCAATCCTTCACCCGGAAGTTACAGCGTAAACTGTCAATCATTCGTTGTGAATGAATATTCAGTCATGACTATTCATGATCTCACACGATGTGATTGTCGCGATCCGGCGTCATTCATTCCCAACTGATCTGAGTACAATATTCATAAAATGCAAATAACGCCACGCCCCTCCTCTGTCACTGGTCAGACGAAGCCATCCACAATTTAAAAATCGTATTTTGTTCTACGTAAATTAATTTCAAATAATAAATTCTGAATGTTTCGTGTCATATAAGAACTAAATTCTGCCATCATCAAAGCAAATCAGTTCTACTCTAAATCACAATCAGCTTTTTTTTACCATTGATGTACTATTTTTGTGCCACAAATCATGTTTTTAGCCGATAAAATCAACCACGTCTTAGGTCGTCTGGTTTGCTACGACCATGATAGTGCGCCCCCTACAAAACCTTCACCCGTGAATTTGGTTTTAGTCGGCGAAATTTTGTCGGAGGAGTGACCTCTCCCATTATATAAGCTCCCTGGTATTAGGCCTAAGTTATTTTCCGGATAAATTACATAAATTCTCAGGGCCGTTTACCCTATATAGACTGAATCATTCCCGCCTTCACAATTGATACACGGCCCCGCGAGGAGGGTGCAGTGACCATTCACCATTTTTTAAAGATGGCGACCAATTAGAGTGACGTAAGGGATCCAGTCTATAGATGGTGTGACCGGTGACGTCGTGTGTTTACAAATGGGACACCCTATGTTGATTCCCTCCGGGCAGAATATACAGTAAAGTTAATGAAGACAACATGAAATTTCTTTCTAATGAATTGTAAAACTCATTTATTTTTAATTTTTTGTGTGAAATGCGATAGCTTATAGCATTCCTAAGCAAGTTTAAAGACAGTTTTGATAACAATTTGCTGTAACACCACAATCTGGTTAGAAAACCTGATCTGGCCTATGTAAACTATAGGAACTCTTGCCCGGTCTGTTTTGTCTCAAATCAACAGAGGGCGTCATAAATGTAAACAACGGTCACCTCATCTATAGTATACTTACCCTAACGAGTGGCTGATGAGCAGACCATAAAACAGGAAAAATAACTGGTGTGAGTATCGGAACAACTCATGTCTAGACATTCTGTAAAACAATATAAAATGATGTCATTTTAAGTTAAACTGTAATCGTTATCGGCAGGCACACCAATAAGCTACGATATCATTACATACGGCTACAACATATTTCACCCCTCTCCCGTATAAATGGTTTTCAGCGTTTTGACTATCAGTGTATTTTCACGTGGCTATCAGCGTATTTCCACGTGGCTATGTGTGTATTTTCACGTGGCTATCAGTGTATTTTCACGTGGCTATCAGTGTATTTTCACGTGGCAATCAGTGTATTTCCACGTGGCTATGTGTGTATTTTCACGTGGCTATCAGTGTATTTTCACGTGGCTATCAGTGTTTTTTCACGTGGCTATCAGTGTATTTACACGTGGCTATCAGCGTATTTTCACGTGGCTATCAGTGTATTTTCACGTGGCTATCAGTGTATTTTCACGTGGCAATCAGTGTATTTCCACGTGGCTATGTGTGTATTTTCACGTGGCTATCAGTGTATTTTCACGTGGCTATCAGTGTTTTTTCACGTGGCTATCAGTGTATTTACACGTGGCTATCAGCGTATTTTCACGTGGCTATCAGTGTATTTTCACGTGGCTATCAGTGTATTTTCACGCGGCTATCAGCGTATTTTCACGTGGCTATCAGTGTATTTTCACGTGGCTATCACTGTGTATTTTCACGTGGCTATCAGTGTATTTTCACGTGCCTATCAGTGTATTTTCACGTGGGCACGTGGCTATCAGTGTATTTTCACGTGGCTATCAGTGTATTTTCACGTGGCTATCAGTGTATTTTCACGTGGCTATCAGCGTATTTTCACGTGGGCACGTGGCTATCAGTGTATTTTCACGTGGCTATCAGTGTATTTTCACGTGGCTATCAGTGTATTTTCACGTGGCTATCAGCGTATTTACACGTGGCTATCAGTGTATTTTCACGTGGCTATCACTGTGTATTTTCACGTGGCTACCAGTGTATTTTCACGTGCCTATCAGTGTATTTTCACGGTGGGCACGTGGCTATCAGTGTATTTTCACGTGGCTATCAGCGTATTTTCACTTGGCTATCAGTGTATTTTCACGTGGCTATCAGTGTATTTTCACGTGCCTATCAGTGTATTTTCACGTGGGCACGTGCCTATCAGCATAGTTTTCACGTGGGCACGTGGCTCAGCATAGTTTTCACGTGGCTATCAGCGTATTTACACGTGGCTATCAGTGTATTTTCATTAAACACTGACTTTATCTATTTGTGAGTACTTTTCGCTTTATTTTCACATATAATTGTCTTTCCTTGTATTGCCACGAAACTTTTATACTGATTTCCATGCACTTTCACTGTATTGCTGCATACATTTCACTGTATACTTTCACGTGACTTTCACTGTATTTTCACGTGTCTTCCACTGTATTTTCACGTGGCTTTCGATGTATTTTAACGTGACTTTCACTGTTTTCATTTCACGTGATTTCACCAGGTATTTTGACGTTGCTTTCACTGTATTTTCACGTGTCATTCACTGTTTTTCATTTCACGTGACTTTCACTATATTTTATTCAGTATATTTTCACTACTGTATTTACATGTCACCTTCACTATAGTATTAGACGCAGTTAATATCAGCATATCAAATGCAGACACAGTCATATAGTGGGCGTATGTCTATCAAACCAAGATAAAAACCGATTTCAAGAAAAGGAAATTATTCATTTCAGTTCACTTATATTAAATTCCCGATGGCGGCAAACATACACAACTAAATGTTTTAACGAAATAACTGACGATGTTTACTATTAGACGCAGTTTATTTCAGCACAGAGAATTCAGACAAAGTCTAATAGTGGGCGTATGTATCAAACCACGATAGAACCGATTTCAAGAAAAGGAAATTATTCATTTCAGTTCACTTATATTAAATTCCCGATGGCGGCAAACGTACACAACAAATGTTTTAACGAAATAACAGACTATGATGTTTTAAATGCCACATACTCCAAAAACATTAATGTCCACTCTTTGATGAAAAATGATTAGTTTAATTTATTTAACACGTGTATTTAATTTTACTTGTATAAATTCGAAAGGTTTTTTTTAAAGATATTTTTAGACTTCAAGTCCCTATGCAATCCCCTTATTTGTATTTCATTATAAACATTTCTGAGTGAGACTTCGCATTAACACACTACACTCGGCAGGCGTCTGCAGACGACATTCCAAAAGTTCACAACATTTTTCAAAAATTTCACAATTATTGAATTTCATTACCATATTTGAAATCACCATGAGAAATGAATTGAAATAAGTACAAACATGCCTAGTATTGGTTCAGTTATCCTTGAGATAGACCTTGAAAGTTGGAAAAGGTTTCTGAAATTTTGTATTATATGGTGAAAATAGCCGCGTGGAAAGCGTTAAAGCTCATAGAGGGGACAGAAGGGGAAACTACAATTCCCATCGGTCTGTTGTGATTGAGAATCAGACGTCAATATACTTTCCAAAAATGCAATTTGTAATAATACTCGTTACAAACAATGACAAATTACAATCTTAAAGATGATGACACAGTATCGTCATTTCTTCAAAATATTAGTTTTCTTTTCTGAAAATTTTTCGAGAAGTTAGGGTTATTTCAAAAAATCTTAAAGGTTAATCACAGCTGCAATCAGTCGAAAACTCTAATATCCAAAATTTGTTATTGACTTTCAAGTTTCACTCAGATTGTGATGACATTTAGCAGTGACATAATTATGTAACAAAGTAATTTTATTCTATAGTTCAGTCAGTTCCCAAATTGGCGAAACCTGTTTACAGCAGAGAATGAATACAAGAGTGTCGCACGCAAAACTCTCGCATTGCGCAATATGGCGCGCAATTATGTCGCGCGCAATTATGTCGCGCGCAATTATGTCGCGCGCAATTATGTCGCAGTGTCATTGTATGCGTGACGCTTGCGTATGCCAAAATCTCGCTTATACGCTTGGATTACTTTTGCGCGCGGATAGATACAAACCGAATATTTCTCGCCAATTTGGAAGTATTTGAACTATAGACTAAATCCTTGCCTAAAACAATAGAGATCAATGCATTGGATGGGACAGTATAATCAATAACCGATGATGAGTCGGTCGACTATTGATTATTAAGCGCCATCTTGGATATCGATAAATAATCAATGAACGATAAATAATCGATGCATCGGTTCTTGAATATAG
>CM069455.1:62563788-62805248 GCA_035610835.1 Ophiura sarsii | reverse complement strand
GTTAGAAAGACACCCAATTTTGCTCAAATTGGGCGCTTTTTACCAAAAATTCCTTAAAATACACCCAATTTATGCCAATTGGGCGCTTTGATCTGTGATGATACACCACCCCATCGATATACCAATTTTGCGAAAAGGTACCCCACAATATACGATACCATATCAATGCAATGTAATAAACACCCACCCCCCCCCCTCCCCCCCCCCCCCCCCCCCCCCCCCCCCCCCCCACGGGACCCTACGTGTAGTATCATGCTCCCCGATGGGTAGGGGGGGTGGGGTACCGCGCCATTTTGTCCCGAAACAATGGTTATGACGTCATATTTTTGTCGATTTTCAGAACTCTTGTATTGGATTTACGTGCAAACATATGCCCCTTGGCATCATACTTTCCCAGGTGTGCAGTTCATTTAAAATTTCAGATGTTCTAAAATGGATGGTTTTCTAAACAATTCGAGAAAGAAAATCGAACTGCACACCTCTGAATTGCCAAAAAAAATGCTTTAAACAAGTCCACTTTTTGTGCCTTTGAACAGAGTGTCTGTCGGGAATGTAGAATTACTAGCGCATTAACCCATGACCCCGGTGCATGTTCGCTGTGTATAACAGATCGTAACATGAATAATGCAACGTTTCAGTCAAGCAATGATTGGGTAAGGGTATGGACTTACCGGGTTGATGTGTGGTAGAGCATGACATTGTATTCAGTGAGATCATTTGCATACGTGGGACTTCTACACCATACCAAGGAGTATATATAATAGGAGGGGACACTTAGCTCATTTGCATATTTGCTCATTAATATGATTAACCCCGCGAACCCAGTCAAAGGTCGCAGATAACGCCCTCTGGAGAGTCAAGGGGACTTTCTTTTGTTCTCTAACGACAGCGTTGGGACAGCGCATGAAGTTTCTTGTACAGAGTTGGCGATGAGCGATTGAGAAGTATAACAAAAGCATACATAAACAGATCGTAACATGAATAATGCAATGCAACAGGTCACACAACGTTCAGTCGAGCGACCGTATAAACAGTATACAAGATAATAATAATAATAATAATAACGGTGCTTATATAGCGCAATTCCAAAATTGATCATTGCGCTTTACATCAATTACATATATAAATGGATAACAATAATACAAAGCAAAATAAATTATACAGAATACAGATGCCATTTATTGTGTTCGAAATGTCAACGCCTTTACCATTCTTTCCAAAATAAGGAGTATAATCACATTACAAACACATTTTGTGCGAGAGTAACATATAAATATGGTTTAAATGTCAAAAATGGCACGATAAAAATCCATTCGTTATAAATAAAAGAATCAATGGTTAAATAATAAAACTGACACAATTACACTCGTCGATCTCTGTGGCGTGCACACGTTGGCCGTATCGTTTGCAATCGGCAATCACGGGTTCGAATCTCCGTGTATTCGTTGTTGTTTTCTATTTTTTTTAATAAAAAAACTTGATTGTGGATGTATGTAACATCATTTTATGTCAATTTTTATAATTTATAAAGGCCGCCAATGCTTTTATAGTTTTTTTCTATTCTTTTTTAATCTATTTTTCTATCTATCATTTATCTCTGGATTTATTTAACTTTATAATCTAAACAAATTAAAATGCGTAAAACAATATACTATTGCTCGATAAATAAGTGATTGAAGTTGAGTTCACTTTGAAAATGATAGCATACCAGTGTGCCCAACCATTTCTCCTTTGCACACTTTGTTTAAAATACATTCAGAGATATGTCATTTTTATAGCTTGTTATAGCTAGGCTAATATACAACTGTAAGCTATTTGGATACACAAAGCAAACACATTTCCAAAACAGGCCATAGCCAATCGTACAATGAGAAAGGAGACCGTTTATACCAATGTTAAATCTACCATGATTACCATTTTTTTTAAACCTGTACAACCGATGAATTTCTAGAAAATCTTTGGTACAACTTTATTTCAAGAAAGTTAGTCCTTGTACCAAATGTAGCTAGCTTTAATAAACGAATTGGGAGACGCAATATTCATGTCGAAATATATGTGGAAAGGCAATCAGACAACTATTGATAGACGCGATCAAGTCTTGTACCTTTGAAGGGTGATTACGGGCACGTATGAGTAAAGTGGATTCCCTCTATAATGAACCAACATTTTAATTTCAGTGCCAAAGATCTTGAAAAAGGTTACAGGGGACATTCTCGCTTCGACGATGCTCCTATGCGTAGGTCAACTGAAAGCCCGGTCCGATGGTAGACTCAGAATCTCCAGAATCTTAGGAGATATGTACACATTTTCTCATAATACTTTATGCTGCTACGCTTCCAATCATTAGATGGTTATAATAGCATATGCACGGCGCAAAGTGTACGGTGTCTCATTTAGGCCCACAGGCCGGGCGGGCTAGAGAAGTGCTCAGAACCGGGACTATAATTAACAATACACTCAATTAAAAAAGAAGAAAAAAACACTGGATTCTACTGTCGCTCTGTTACGGTCGTATAGTCGGCCCCCGGATTCCCCCGTCACTCTGTTGCAAGTAAGTGTAGGCCCTATATTCGCCACAACATGTGGGCACTACCGTATAGTTTTTATTGACTGTACATCATGCCTTTCGTCGGTATACAACTCGGACTTTTTACTGTCTGATAAGTCCCACCCCTCCCCCCTCCCTATGGCCCGGCCCTGTTTAAAGCTGGCTACGCCACTGATTCGCGCATGTTGGATGTGCCGCCCCGCCGCGCGCCAGTGGTCCGCATTGCGGCGCGTTATTGGTCACTCTCGATCATAGTTCGGCGTGGCCCCTCGCTACACGGCTCGATCCTCATGGCGGCATTATTATCACATCAAACCATTTCTGGATGTTATCATCAATCAATGCATTGTCGGCTGCTTTAGTCAAAATTAAATATTATATACCAAGGGATATACAACTGTCACTGGATATACCCACTTTGCCTATCTGTGATATACCATTGCACCGTCAACGCCTGAATCTTTTCCGTGAACTTTTCCTGATTGGGCTTTTCCACCCCCAAACTGGCCGGAGCCCGGGGTGAGATCTACGGTTGATTAGCGCATTACAAGAAGTTGTGTCACTTGCCATGCAGCACATACTCATTAGGCATTTGTCCAAAATTTTAGTGGACAAATCCAAAGCGATCGGACGCATGCGTAGAAAAAAATGTTGTCCCCTTGACTCTCCAGAGGGCCTTTTCGATATTCAGACGATTGGCGGACATAGGTTCGTGTGACGAATATTCTAGGTGAAATTCGATGTGGGAACGCTCGGACTGTAGGGAACGATGATATTTCTGACTTCAACAGCGCCAGGGCATCGTTCGGGGACCGTTTGATTATCACTCAGGTCGTGTCAGTATGAAATTAGGTAAAACACTCCGACATAACATTGAAATCAACGGAGATTCAAAGATTACGGCCGTTCGTGTCCACTATGGTCTGGTACTTTTCATTTTCGACTTCACAAGTGACGTATATTCATTGATATGATTATTCATTGTATATTCATGACCGTCTATGCTTTCGGCGATTCGAACAATACAGTGTCAGGCGCCTGCCGCTACCAATGTTTTTGGACCGTATAAATGACGGCATTTCTTGTGTTCGAAAATGTCAACGTTTTTTTACCTTTCTTTCAAAAATAAGGAGTATCATCACATTACAAACACATTTTGTGTGAGAGAAACACACAAATTTTGCAAAAATGGCACAATAAAAATCCGTTCGTTACAAATAAAATAAATATGACTAAATAATAAAACTATCACAATTATAGTCATCGGTCTCTGTGGCGTGCGTACGTTGGACGTGTCGTTGGCAATCGGCAATCACGGGTTCGAGTCCGGAAATTGCTTGTTATCCTTTTATTTTTAACTTGATGGTAGATTAATGTAACATCATTGTTATGTCAATGTTTTTAAATTATAAAGACCCGCCCATGCGTTTATAGTTGTCTTTTTTATTTATTTATCTATCATTTTACTCTTGATTTATTTAACTTTGTATCTAAACAATTAAAATGCGTAAACAATTATATTATTGCTCGATAAATAAGTGATTTAAATTGAGTTCAGTTGATACTGATAGCAAAACTTCTTGTAAAATCATTTTACTAATGTGTCCAACAATTTCTCCTTTGCACACTTTGTTTATACATTCAGAGATGTCACTTTTAGCTTGTTATAGCTAGGCTAATAATATACAAATGTAAGCAAGTTTGCGACCTCTTTGATTTTAGGCTGGTAACACAATCCATAGTGCATTTCGTTAAAACAGTGTAAATATTTTTTCAACTGTATGTATCACGTGACAACCACGATCGTTTTCGCAAAATATCGCAAAATGGCGCGGTACCCCCCCCCCCCCCCCCCCCCCCCCCTACCCGATGGGTTAGATAATTGCGCTTATCACAGTGCGCCATCATTGTTGCTAGCTAATTTCATAACGTACGTAACAAACAAATGCCACGAGAGGGCGCAGCACAAAATCGTCATTTATTTCAGTCCCGATTTATTTTTCAGTAACCTAGGGGTTCTGAAAACGTCACTTCCGCTCACTGGGCAGAGAACACGACATCGCCCTTCCGATTCAGAACATCCCAAATCAAATAGTCTAAAACAGAAAAGGTTTAACAGTTGGTTTTATATTGTAACCCTGCGTGAGTATTGTCTTAAGGTCTGACTAGAATAAGTACCGTAGTCTCAGGTAAAGGTCTGATAAGACCATCGGGTTTGTCAATACAGACTATGCTATAATTTATAAAGTAAATAAAGCTTAAGCTTACATATGAACACAAAAAACAATACAGGATTGCCAACCAAATGTACCAAAGCGTACAGCTGTGTTCTGTTTGCAAAAGTCTGTGGCATGCCAAAGGTATGTAAGTATATAGATAAAGCCGAAAATGTTTTGATGTTCCTGAAATAATATTGAATTGAATGAGAATAACTAGTCCCAATCGGTACCGTAGTGCAAGTGTATCTTCGATACACGGTACCACTACCCTCCATAGACTCACAACGTCGCGAAATTCACATTGAGTGTCAGGCACTGCCGTTTTTTTACCTCAATATTTCCCCCAAAATGAGGATGCTTGATCAAAATTCATGAACTCAATGTATACCAAGAGTTCTACATGTAGGAACAACATGTGAGTGCATTTTGATTGATTTCAATTATATTTGATGTGAAAATCTTGATTTCAAAATGTGATTTTCGCGACGTCGTGTGTCTATGGAGGGTGTTGTGGCTATAGTATAGTGAAGCATGAACGATAGTATAGCCACCATTGGGTCTAGAGAATAACGTGCAATAAATGCTAGCCTATGGATTAAAGGCATATTATGTGATCTTTTCCAGAGGGCGCCCTCTATTCATTATTTTTTTTAGAAAGTAGATTTTCTTGCAGATTTACATTTCCGATCATAAATCATACGTACATTCCAAGTTACAGAAGCGATACGATCCTAATTACCTCAAAATCATGGTTTTAGAGTGAATTTAGAGTGAAAAATATAAAGTGTCCGGATTCTGACAGTTTATTTTCACTCTAAAACCATGATTTTGAAGTAATTAAGAATCGTATCGCCCTGTAACTTGGAATGTATGCATGATTTATGATCAGAAATGTAAATCTGCAAGAAAATCTGCTTTCTATTTTTTTTTCGATGTTGAGGGCGTTCCCTGGAAAGATCACATAATATACCTTTAATAACAAATTATGACCTAATGTGGCTACAAAGACTTTATGATTGCCACGCTACCAAACTTTGTAATTATTTTTAATATGATTGCCACGCTACTACCATACCTTTCGATATTTTATAACAACTATATTTTAATATTTAATGATGTCATATTAACACGTGACACTGTATCTCGCTAGACGTCCCCGGACTGCGGTTTGGTTACGGTACAGAATAAACTGTACTAAACAATGCATTCTAATTGTTTCCTGCGGGGGGTCATACATGTAGGTCACTGAGAAGGTCAGGATTTTTTCGACATTTTCTGGCTGGAGCCGACTTTGGAGGGGTGCCGTAGATAAGCAAAATGAATGGAGAACTGGAATAGGGGAAAGTAACCACATGTGACCATAGAATGCATGCAATTTGAAGCTTTTCTGATTATTCATAGGAGGTCTCAGGGGGGTCTGAAAATCAGGAAAACCCTTCACGGTTGAATAACATTGCATTTTCAAGGTCATGTCAAAGGGAAAGGGGGTGTGGTACACTTATTTTGATGTCAGATTCGGGTTATTTGGCTTACTGTCTCCCTAGAAACCAAGTTTCAGCTCAGTATCATATTGGGACGGCACTTTAAAGTGTCCTACAAAACGTAAAATATTCAATGACGCAACTTTTGCCCGAACGACTTTGATTTGGATTTTTTACTTTGCATGTGTTCATTTCACACATAAATGAACAATATATATCGTTTAAACATTAAAATGTTAATCCCAACCCAACCAGAGTTGTGTTAATTCATCTCTCTGACCTAACTTTCCTCAAACAGACAACATATCCATGTCATGTACACTACCCACCCACTATCCACACGCAATATGACATAAATCCACTAGTCAGCAAAACTCCAATGCTGCCAGGTATATTTTTTTCTGTGATGTTTTTATGTCAAAGTGTGCCCCGTTACTTGAAAAAATAAAACCATGAAACGTTCACATGACTCGACATTTAAAAACAAAAACTGATTTAAAGTATTATAGGGCCATTTGTTATGAACTCGCCAACCTTAGCGTTACATCACAAATATTATGAATGTTTACACCAATTGAGTTTGAAATTGGAATATCTCCACAATTATCAACCCTAAACTAGCAAAGGTATACGTTTTTGGAAAGCTAAAGACATAGGCAATCTAAATATACACATTTCAACTCATTATACAGGGTGACCTTGAAATTATACAGGGTGGAAAAGAAAAAAAATTCCGGATAAAAAGTGGGTCACTTAATGCATTGCTTATTACTAACTTACAGTAATAAACTAAAGTAAACACTATTTATTTGGTTAGAGGATGGGTAAAGCCTACTGACTTTGGAGAAAGAAAAATCACAGCTGCTTGTTAATCTCAGAATACAGGGTGTTCAAAATTATGTGAATTCGTTTTACAATTCAATATATTTTGAACTGACACATTTATAGCCCTAACCCTAACTGAAAAAGTAAGTCCATATTTGGATTCCTCATCAAGTTTCCTTACAGATGTATTCTTTGACTATGATATGATAAGTAATTAAAAAGTTACGGCAACTTAAAATTGTGAAGACATCCGCATTACTTACTACAGTGTTTAATATGAAAACGGGTAGTTTCGTAAATAAACCAATCATAAGAGGTCAAAATGATTAAAAACAATAAGCAGAATTGTTTAGCTGTAAATTAAAACCAAAAACAAATTTGTAGCCCCCTGTGGTACTTTATTAGTATTGAATTTAATCAAGTTTGCACACGCGAAACGCCCCATTCCCATAGAATTTATGTGTACCGCACCCCCCCCCCCCCCCCCCCCCCCCCCCCCCCCCCCCCCTCCTCCTCCACCTTGACGTTCGCAAATCAATCAACGATAACTTCGCTAATTATATGGTTCATATTTACAGGTTTGTTAGTGGTATTAATTAGCTTTTAAATGAGACCAAAACCATGACTATAGCTTTTTGTTTTGCTGAGATATGATGAATTAAACAGATCACAATTTGAGAATAAGTAACAACACCACCACCATTTGGGGGGGGGGGGGGGCGAGTTCAAAACATATGGCCACAGGTCTTTACCATGGGTCCTTATGAAATGGATCGATTTTCCCCTCGGTTTTGTTTGATAATCTTGTTTCTGTTTTCCATCATATTTCAGGTACCATGATCACACTATGGGCGGATTCAAATCGGAAATACATCTGACGCCTTTTGTCTGCAAGTATTGTGGTTATAAATTATTCACAAAGTTTGATAGATATATGGTACATCTTCGCCGTCGTCATGCAAATAATTCTTTCTCTGATTCGGGTAATAAGACCAGTCATGGAAGGATTCATACAAAAGAGAAACCATACCAATGTTCATACGTGACCTTTTCAACGTCAAGTCACAAGACGCGTCATGAAAAGATTCATACTAAAGAGAAACCATACAATGTGCAAACTGTGATAAGAGTTTTTCCCGATCAAGTGATAAGACCAACCACGAAGGATTCATACTAAAGAGAAACCATACCAATGTTCATACTGTGATAAGACCTTCTCAAAGTCAAGTCACAAGGCATGTCATGAAAGGATTCATACTAAAGAGAAACCATTTCAATGTGCATACTGTGATAAGACTTTCTCTCATTCAGGTCATAAAAGCAGTCATGAAAGGATTCATACTAAAGACAAACCATACCAATGTGTATACTGTGATAAGAGTTTTTCCCGATCAAGTGATAAGACCAGCCATGAAAGGATTCATACTAAAGAGAAACCATACCAATGTGCATACTGTGATAAGACCTTCTCAACGTCAAGTCAAAAGACAAGTCATGAAAGGATTCATACTAAAGAGAAACCATACCAATGTGTATACTGTGATAAGAGTTTTTCTCGATCAAGTGATAAGACCAACCACGAAAGGATTCATACTAAAGAGAAGCCATACCAATGTTCATACTGTGATAAGACATTCTCAAAGTCAAGTCACAAGACATGTCATGAAAGGATTCATACTAAAGACAAACCATACCAATGTGTATACTGTGATAAGAGTTTTTTCCCGATCAAGTGATAAGACCAGCCATGAAAGGATTCATACTAAAGAGAAACCATACAATGTGCATACTGTGATAAGACCTTCTCAACGTCAAGTCAAAAGACAAGTCATGAAAGGATTCATACTAAAGAGAAACCATACCAATGTTCATACTGTGATATGACCTTCTCACAATCAAGTCACAAGACCGCTCATGAAAGGATTCATACTAAAGAGAAACCCTACCAATGTGCATACTGTGATAAAACCTTCTCAACTTCAAGTCACAAGACAAGTCATGAAAAGATTCATACTAAAGAGAAACCATACCAATGTGCATACTGTGATAAGACCTTCTCAACGGCAAGTCACAAGACATGTCATGAAAGGATTCATACTAAAGAGAAACCATACCAATGTTCATACTGTGATAAGACCTTCTCGCATTCGGCTGCAAAGACAACTCATGAAAGGATTCATACTAAAGAGAAACCATACCAATGTTCATACTGTGATAAGAGCTTCTCAAAGTCAAGTGACAAGACATGTCATGAAAGGATTCATACTAAAGAGAAACCATTTCAATGTGCATACTGTGATAAGACCTTCTCAAAGTCAAGTCACAAGACATGTCATGAAAGGATTCATACTAAAGAGAAACCATACCAATGTTCATAATACTGACCAGGCCAAGGATCAAGAAGGGGTCACTAGGGGTCATTGAACTTTACAGGGATAAAAGTTAAGACATGCTCCGATTTGGACCGGGTTTGTTGCATCTTGTTTGATTTGATGAGCCAAGAAAATAAGTCAATCATATTGACCAGGTCGAAGGTCAAAAAGGGGTCACTAGGGGTCAAAATGTTAATTTTCACTTCTATAACTTAAAATGCTTCTCCTCCTACAGTTTACATGCTATAATCACCAGATTTGGTCAGTATGACCCCCTACCTGACTTACATATAGGGTCTTCACAGTTTGGGGTCAAAGGTCACACAGCGACATTATTGGGTGTCCAGCGATTAAAATTGACATGTCATATGGGGGTCACTAGGGATCAATAATCCAAGACGTGCTCCGATTTCGATCATACTTAATGCATCTGATCTCTTTTCATTAGACAATAAGAAAAGTAAAACAAGACCTCGGGGCAAATGTCAGGAACAAGACAAAAATCAAGGTCCCCTGGTCTTAGACCGGAGTCATATCTAGTTCTTCTTCGTCTTCTTTCTTCTTCTGTCATGGGACCTATAGCTCCGTAACCATTGACCCGATTTTGACCATATTTGGTCATAAGAACCCTTATGTGCACCACTACTCAGGTTGTAAAGCATAATGGGTCAAAGGTCACGCAGGGGTCAAAACGTGATTTTTACTAAAAACGCATTTGCAATTTAGTGAAATGACCTATGATCGTCAGAATTGGTCAACATATTCCTTTTGACCGTACGCATGTACAATAGTTCGGTTTTTTAAATCAAAAAATATTTGGGGTCACTATAGGGGTCCAAATGTAAATTTTACTCCATTCACTCAAAACCCTACTTGTCCGAGGGAAAATGACTGATGATACTCAGAATTGGTCAAAAGATTTCTTAGATCAATGTTCATATAGGGTCCTTCAACACTAAAAGTGACATGTCAAACGGGGTCACTAGGGGTCATTGAACTTTACAACGGGAAAATATAACGCATGCTCCGATTTTGACCGGGTTTCTTTTATTTTGTGGGCATTGATGAGACAAGAACAAAAGTCAATCATACTGTTAAGATCAAAGGTCAAAAAAAGGTCACTAGGGGTCAAAATGTACATTTTCACTCCTCGCACTCAAAATACTACTTGTCCAAGAGATAATAACCTATGATTGTCAGAATTGGTCAAAATATTCCTCTTATCCATGTCCATATAGGGTCCTTCTCCACTAAAAGTGACATGTCACACGAGGTCACTAGAGGTCATTGAACTATGCAGGTAAAAATCTTAAGACATGCTCCGATTTTGACGGGACTACTTTTTTCTTGTGCGCATTGATCAGCCAAGCAGAAAAGTCAATTACAAGTTTTGGGTCAGAGGTCAAGAAAAGGTCACTAGGGGTTCAAATGTAAATGTTCACTCCATTCACTCAAAATGCTACTTGTCCGAGGGAAAATAACTGATGATTGTCAGAATTGGTCAAACGATTCCTCTTGACTATGTTCATATAGGTTGCTCCTGTACTAAAAGTGACATGTAACACGGGGTCACTAGAGGTCATTGAACTATACAAGTGAAAATCTTAAGACAAGCTCTGATTTTTCTTGTGCGCATTGATAAGCCAAGAAAAAAAGTCAATCATAATTTTTGGGTCAAAGGTCAAGAAAAGGTCACTAGGGGTCAAAACGTGATTTTCACTAAAAACGCCATTGCATTTTATTAAAACGACCCAGGAACGTCAAAATCGGTCATAATATTTATCATGACCGTCTTCATAAAATATAGTTTGGTTTTTTGAATCGAATTTTTTTTGGGGGTCACTAGAGGTCAAAATGTAAATTTTCACTCAATTTACTCAAAATGCTACTTGTCCGAGTGAAAATGACTGATGATTGTCAGAATAGGTCAAAAGAATCCTCTGATCGTGAACTTGGGGTCAAGGGGCAAAATGTAATACGCCAGACTAATATCCGCGATCTCCGATCGCAGCTTATGTCTAGTCATCATTTTCATCACATGACCACTAATATCTGCCACTACTTTCTACTGGTTCCCATTGACATTACAGTACAATGAAAGGCTTATTAAGTGGTCAAACGAGAGTCTAATTGATGTGACTTCAATTCAGTCTCTTGTGAGCCCGGTTTGAGTACGGTATACAGACGGCGCACCCGTTTCGCGCCCGTTCGCAGGGCGGTAAAAAATGTCAACGGGCGCATTAATCTTTTATTGTGGCCACCGTATCCATAACGTTATATACAGGGTCTATACCGGGTCCTCACCGGTCCTCGGTCCATACCGTTCTACACCGGGTCCGGGTCTGTCCCGGGTTCTCACCGGCCCTTGTCCCGGGATCACCGGCCTCATACAGTTCTAGCTTACCGTTCTCACCGTGTGCATACCACCTCCATACCGGTTCCTAACCGGTCGAAACGCCTGGGTACCGGCAGGCGCGTACCGCGGCATGTGAGCCGTGGGGGGGGGGGGGGGGGGGGGGGGGGGGGGGGGCAAGTATATGTCGTCCCGACAGTGGCGTAAATTTGTAAATTTTCGTAAAAGGTTGACCCAAATTTTTTCCAAGTCAGTCACCTCGTGAATTTCACTTAAGTGGAGGGAAACAGGACACTTCGCCTCTCGTACATGTTGCCTCCTGTACAAGTTGCCTCCCGTAAATATTGCCCACCGTGAAATTCGCCTACGTACAAACTCGCCTCCCTAATACCGCAAATCAGCAGCGGCCTGGTTGTAAATCTATCATGCATGATGCCCCCGGTACAGCACATAAGATGTTGTTGGGTATATATGTACATGAAATATCGTAATAACAATGATGACAAGTTCGATATATGTGTATTTATTTCTCATACAATCTAACATAAACGTATAGCACGGTTTTCAAAGTGAGAGAATACATTTTAATGTATGCCGATTGTTATATCGTGCAAGTGATAAGCAGAACTTGAAATAATTAAAAGAAATAATAACACGACTGGTGTTAATTTTGTTGGCTTTTGACAGTGATTGAATAGTTGTTATCAAAATATACATGTGTTTCTTCTCTTAATTCCCTCATATTATTGTGGTCGTTGGATATTTTGGTTCCTTATACACGGATACACTTTCCTTTGTTTATTAGTCATGTTTTAATCATTAATTTATGAGCGGCTATCAACACTCCGCAACTTATAGCCGGGAGAGGCACGGGGGAAATTCGGCACGGGACATGCGTGCCTGTGCCTTGGCTGAACATACGAAGCGCCACTGCGCGACGGTGTCCTGCCCAGGCTCTATGCGGTGATGTGCCCGTGGATATTTCCATTGCAAGTACGGCCTACCTGGAATTATTATGCGTGCTTGGCTTAACATGGCGTAGCGCGGCGGTGGTGAGAGCCGTTAACGCCCCGTGCTGTGTGGCCATATTGCAAGTATATACCTGAAATTATTGCGCGCGGCTTGGCTAAACATTTGGGGTTGATTACTGGTTAGGCTTATTATTATAGTCGACGGAAAAAGATCATCTCTGTTCTATGACCTCTGTTACAATTGTGCCGTATTTTGACAAACCAAAATATTATTTGGTCGGTATTCATTTGCACGTGAAAATTCTTTTCACTAATTTCTTTAAAAATGTGTCGCCCGGGCCGCGATGGTATACTGTAACAAACATTTGATACCTTGCCCTGAGACTAATATACCTAGTCTCAGCATTGACGAGTAAAGCGTTTAGTAAACACATGCACATGTAGGCCTACATTATACATTATAGCAATGTATACAGTGTTTGGCCAAATGTTAGTTTAATACGGTTACTTAATTCGCCGGGCCCGTAGAACAGGGTTTCTTTTTTAAACCCCTGATGGTAGACAAAATACCCGGCAAATACAGTATGCCCCGCGCGTACCGTGGAACAACCCCAAGTTATCTACGACCGGTATACGGACGCGAGACGGACGCCGATGGCCCAGGGATATGGTTAAGTTATGCAAGGGGTAATCCAAGGGGCTGGTGGGCATAATTCACGGGAGGCAATATTTGCAGGAGGCAACATTTTCGGGAGGCGGAATTAATTGGAGGCGAAGTGTCTAGCATTCAAGTGGGAATAGGGGGGGGGGGGGATCAAAAAAATTCACACGGTCACAAAAGGGTGCAGGGACACAAAATTTCGCACGGTCACAAAATTTCGCAGTCCAAATAGCACAACATTAAACAAATAATGCCCAAACATCAGTGTTTTCTGGCCGAGGCCCTAATATTTTTTTTTCCGCGCAAATTTAGCGTCCCGGTAGTGTGAATCAAGCGTCCCGGTATTTGGAGCCGGGGGGGGGGGGGGGGGGGGAACTTGCCCCGCCCCCTGCCCCACCCCCGCCCCCCCCCCCCCCCCCCCGGTCGGTACGCCACTGGGTACCGGCCGAAACGTCTTGATTACATCATCAAACCACCCTGTTCAAGCTGAGCGCTCAAGCTCACCGCCTCATTTGCATTCCGGAATTCGTACGACCAACATCTATAATACTCTCTAAATGTAAAAAAGCTAAACCTCACTCTTTCGAGAGCTTTAGGAGGGACGGCTCTTCTGAGAAGTGAAGTTCACTCTTTTCAGAGTAATTTGTCACTCTTTTAAGAGTGATTTTAATTCTTTTTAGAGTGAAAATCGCTCTATAGAAATTTCATTGGGTTCCTTTTAGAACCAAAAAAGGTTCTAAAAGGGTTCTTTAGCCAAGAAAATGGTTCCTCAAGCTTCAAGAACCTTTTGGGGAAAAATTATGGAGAACCCTCAATGGTTCTTGGTAAAACGGTAAAAAATGTTTTTAGCCAAGAAGAAATGATTTTTAACAGTTGAAAAGGACTAAATTTGTTTACATTTCTCTTGAATTTGCATATTACATAAAAACAAAAAAGTAAATATACCTTTATGTCTTATTTAAAATTTGAAAGTTCTTCAAAGAACCATTCTAAGGTTCTTTTTAGAACCTTTTAGGCCAAAAGGTGCTCCCCGCGGGACAAAAAAGGGTTCTTAAACGAACCATTTTTTCTAAGAGTGTATATACACTAATTTTAACACCATCGTATTAAAAACTTGAGTGAATTAACACTACAACGCGTTGGAATATAGCGTTGATATTTACAGTGTGGAAACCAATTGAACATGTTGGAATCCTAGCATGTTTCACGACTTGCATAAGCTCACTCATCTAGAGCTTTAACATTCTTACTACATTGCCATGCCATTGGGATCATTTCAACAATTAGGTGAAGTCATCATTCTGTTTCTGTTGGACAACCGCTTGATAAGACTGCCAGGTGGCGTGTTTTGGGGACTGGGCAAACTTTGGGTCAAGAAATTCATATGGTAAAAATCAAGCATTTAAAGAAACGCATCTGCTCGTGCAAATTCACTGTTACAAAAATGGCCCGCAAAAATGTCAAGTTTTCTGATAAGGCCAAAAAAAATGCTATGTTGTCCTCGACCGCCCGCTCGTGAGATTTAGGGCCGCTCAGATTTTTTTTTTTTTTTCAGATTTTTTTTTCAGATTTTTTTCAGATTTTTTTTTTAAACAGTTTAAATGGCATTGAATACTAAATTATAAATTAAGTGTTTATAACATATGTGCGACTCTTAAGAGTGATTTCAACTTCTTGTTGGCTGAACTTTGAGCTTTCGCTGGTAAAAGATTTTTTTTAATTTCTTTTTTAAATCCGCCCGCCCGCCCCTCCTCTCTGAAAGTTGTGGAGGACAACATAACAAATTTTTTTGGCCTAAGCATGAGCATTGTATGCCGCAAAAACAACACCAGTACATCTAGAAAGCATTATACCACATCAACATCAAGCTTTATAGACAAAATAATCACTTTTATTAAATATTATATACTTGGTATTTCACTTTTGCTTAGCAACATCAGGTTCAGTAGCGTACCGCCTGCCATTGACCGACCTGCTGAGCTGCACCTTGTGAAAATCGATGAGCGCCACCATGCGGTGGGATATTGGCAGTGGCATTTGGTTGTATGGCGTGATGCATCACGGGAAGGCCACCGTGGAAGTTTGACATCTGCTGTTGCTGTGATAGACGACATCCGGGTCCTTGCATTTGCTGTTTCTGCTGCTGTTGCTGCTGATGAGGATGAACGTAATTGTTGTTGTTGAACCCGGCGTGATTGTGATTGCCGCTGTTAAAAGAAATAATAGTTAAGTTTTGATTACATGGTGAGAGCAGGGTATGGTCAAATTCGCCTCTAATGGGCCGTGACGTCACTGTGACATTCACGGATTACAGCCAATCGTTACAGTCAGAGAGATACCACGAGGCAATGCATGTCTCTGTGTGTCTGTTGATACTGAGGCAATGCATGTCTGTGTGAGTGTCTGTTGATACTGAGGCAATGCATGAGTGTGTCTGTTGATACTGAGGCCATGCATGTCGGGGTGTGTCTGTTGATACTGAGGCCATGCATGTAGGGGTGTGTCTGTTGATACTGAGGCAATGCATGTCTGTGTGTGTCTGTTGATACTGAGGCAATGCATGCCAGTGTGTGTCTGTTGATACTGAGGCCATGCATGTCGGGGGTGTCTGTTGATACTGAGACAATGCATGTCGGGGTGTGTCTGTTGATACTGAGGCAATGCATGTATGTGTGTGTCTGTTGATACTGAGGTCTTACTATTGAAGGGAATTTCGACGGTCAAACCAATCCACCGAAACTGATCCAATGAAATAAATCAGATTTAGCTAGATGGCTGAGATAATCATCGTTGAAGGAAACATAAGAAAAGCATCATCTGATCCATGAATATCAAATGTTACCTGGATTCTCTAATTCTACTAGCTAATTGGGAAATTGTTGCAATTCTCAACTGGCAACACTCCATGTTCATGTACCTTCTATTGACGGATTAAAGGATTATGCAGCTTTTATTCTGCATACTAGACTACCTTATGAATGTCTTACACCAAGGATACCCCCAACACTCCATGTTCATCATGTTCATGTACATTATCTTCGTACATATTTTCGTATGTTCTATTATAGGCCACACTGCAAAACCAATACGTTGGCCTCTACGTTATTATAAGTGAATTGTACGTACAACGTAACGTACAAGTCATTTATACGTACTGTTTTTGCAGTGCGCACTTACGACCACCAGGTTCCCCCTTTGCCAAAACAAAGACAAATGTATAGAAAGGAAAGAATTTGTATTTTCTTATACTTACACATTGGTTACGGCTCTACCAGCGCCGTTATGGACGTGTTGTTGACCGTATGGAATCTGTTGTTGCTGCTGTTGATGATGATGTATAGCTGGTTGCTGTTGTTGCTGTAACATGTTAAAGTTATGCCTTTGATTCTGAAATTGGAGTTGGGGCCGTATCGGTTGTTGGAGCTGCATTAACGGCTGCGGAGGTATGTGAACTGTTTGCTGCTGTCCCGCAGTACCCCAGGCTTGGGCATTTTGAAATTGAGTCCGCTGCCCTCTACCGACAACCTGGGCCATCAATGGCACAATCTCTCCGAAATGCCGTTGCGGCTGTTGTTGCTGCTGTTGAGCTTGTTGCTGTTGCTGCTGTTGCTGCTGTTGTTGCTGCTGTTGCTGCTGCTGCTGCTGCTGCTGCTGCTGTTGATGTTGAGGCCATTGTTGGTTTCCAGTATGCAGTGGTGGGAACGCTCCGTTTTGTGGAAACTGATGTAATTGTAGTTGCTGCTGTTGCTGTGGCTGCTGCTGCATACGATTATCATTTTCGATAACGCCAGTAGGGCGTCCGCTCCCATTAAATCCTTGCACGCATGACATCAGTGGGGGTGGCTGTTGAGTTTGCTGCTGCTGTCCGACACGCTGGTGTGTGACGGGGTGTGCTAATTGTTGAGACGTCACTGGTTGCAGGAAGACAAAGGCTGGTGCCATAGCTTGAGTTGGCTGTACAATGCCCTGCCCTTGATGATTAGACGGCAGATGGCGAGGGTCTTTGGTGTTTTGCTTCTGGTATTCATCTGAATATCCACCCTCATTGACCAATGGCTGATGTTGTGTGGACGCTTTGATGGCTTGGTGGTGTTCTTTCAGCGGGCGTTGGACACCCCGCCGATTCTGATTTGACATCTGCATCATCCAGTCTTGTGTTGGCCTGATATCTACCGTATTTTTCCCGTTGGGTACTCTCGCCTTCACGACCCCGTGCTCGATGACAGGGATGAGATATTGTGGCTTTGTACCGGCGCCTGAGCCTTTCATCACACTGTGGTCCGTTTCAGACAGAGGTATCGCGTCTGAAGGATGCCTATGCTTATCATCAGTCGCGATTTTACTTGCTTTGGAGTCCCTGCCTGTAACTGAAGCCTTGCTATTATGGTCGCTTGACTGGTCTTGCTCGGTAGTCTCCAGTATCGGTATCGTTAATGCGCTACGACATTGCCTCCAAGAGGAATCCTCTTCTGATTGAGTCGAGTCGTCAAGGTTGTTCAGCCGAGGCACGAAAGGTTCCGCGTTCAGAAACAACTCCATGGCCGAGCATATCGGCGTCGAGGTTTGCCTCGGTGAGGTTATCATCTCGTCGTCTACAAGGTTGCATGACAAATCTTCGTCTGGGTCTTGACCACCATCATATGGTGATACATCGCTGAATACTGACACGCTACGCCGAGACACGCTACAAGGGCTGCGACACGACATGGTCGCACGTGGTGGCCCACTGCATGGCCTGCTACGCGCGGATGGTCCGCTACGTGGACACGGTGGTTGATAATTGTTGTGATTTACTACCTCGGGAGTACACGTGAAAAGCGGGTCTGTACGACCTGGCGTGGTATCAATTCTTTCACTGCCAAATTCACCTTCGTGTCCACTACTTTTTTCACGTGGCGAACTATTCATGTTATTACAATCTATGACAGGTCTATAATTATTGGCTTCACGATCCTGTGCTCTTGAGAATGTGCTGCCTTCATTCCCACCTCTGACACCAGTGCTGCTATCTAGTGATGGCGAATCGGGGAATACACATGGTAGCGGATGTGGTGTTCCTAAGATACCGCTACGCTGCAAAGATAAGAAAATGCATCAATCGTTTATTTCAGTAAAATGTCTTCAACCTCAACCATTAGGCTACAAGGCCCGCTTAGCAGCGCTATAAATTGGTGCCCTAAAACCCGTCACCAAATTTAAATATTCGCCTTCCATCAAAGCTGGTTGCTATATGACATAGTTCTCGTGTGCAACCAACCGGCTGCATTATAATGGAAACTCACCCATGCAGTTAGCAAATAGTGCCGCTCGTACACGCCCCGAATTTAAATATGATTGCCTGGTTGGAACACGCCCCAATTAATAGCGCTCCTAAGCGGGCAATTTATGTCATGTGTTAAATACTGTAGAAGCAATGCGGTGGGCCGCAACTCTCTCGCAGCATATATGACCTCCGTGGCTAGTGTCAACACTGTTGCTACCACAGGCTGATCTTGCTACAACTAACGGGATTGACGTTTTTGTTTCAATTGTGCAGACATCTTGAATAAGATTCTAATTGTGATTGACACAGGGCTGGTACCTTTTTTAATTTTTTTTGTAGCAGTCCGTGGTTTCTATTTTATTAGTCATACAAGCTGGTTGATGTACTATTATACGGATACATGTATCAACCGCGTATTCATGTACAACTTTGCCATCGTCTATAGATTTTATACCATCACTAAAACAGGTGTGGTGTAACCAAAGAGGGGATGGGCAATATCCCCGTCTTCCCACATCTTGCCCTCCCCCTGTGGATTTTGTGCTTTTCTACACATGCGCCTTCGGTTGATGCAACATAATATATGCCACCTACACAAGCCATCCACCACCATCCCCCCCCCCCCCCCCCCCCTCCTCCCGAAAATATCCATGTCCCTGTCCCCTTTCCCTTTGCCTCCCTGCTCAGAAAAGGCTAGTTACACTAGTACTACTGCTTTAACTCTTTCCACTCGGCAGACGACAGCTTTAAAATGTCACAAAATGTTTCAAAATGTCAACATTATTGAATTTCATCACCATATTTGGAATCGCTATGAGAAATGCATTAAAACAAATACAAACATGCCTAGTAGTGGTGGTTCAGTAATTCTTGAGATACGACTTTGAAGGTTGGGAAATGTTCCTGAAAAATCAGTTTTGCATGGTAAAACTAATAGCCTCGTGGAAAGTGTAAACATGTTTCTAGCTAACACTTACAAGTATGGCTTTCTGCAAAGGAGTCCAACCTGGATTGGTTTCCAGAGGCCGAGACGGTGATGACAAGCTACTTGCAGCGGCGGAATCCCGTTTTCGTCTCTGCACCGTGTCGTGCGCTCGCTTCCACGACATCCTCGGATAATTCGTGGCGGGTGTTCTCCTCGATCGGCGGGATTTCTGCTCGCGTCTCGTCTTTGATAACGATGGACTGACCACGAGGTCTGGTAGTCGCGTCCTTTTCTGGCCAACTTTCGGTCGGGACTCAGCGTTGGGTTGCGATGCGCCGGACGACGGAGACACGAGAGTGATCACGGTTGGATGTTGACCGCTTAAATCTAAGATTCTGGTGTCCTCCTCCTCCTCCTGCATGCCGCAGAGACTAGCATTTATCGAAATATCGCAATCTTCGAGAGCTTCTAATGTATCGTCATTTGCTCCAAGGGCCAGATCGCAGGGAACTAGCGGTACCGCCACGGCCGGTGAATGCGCCATCGAGAATTGTCTGTGGTGAGATGAAAATATGACAAGATTAAAAGGCCTACCGAGCCGACAATCAAATTGAATGAAAGTATTGCATAATTTTCACAATGTCTCACTCCATGACAAGTCACATCGTGCAGAGAGTCGAACTAATCATGGACTGACCTTTTTTTATTAATTTTCAAAATTATATAGAAATATTTTGGGACATTTTTTTGTGAGGTTTTTTGTTGTTGTTATTTTTGAAACTTAATAGCTACATTGCTAATTCATAGCCACTTATTAGGGTTACTTCGTAGACACTTTCCACGTGGCAGGCGTCTGCAGACGACCTCCCAAAATTTCACAAAATTTGTCAAAAATGTCATAATTATTGAATTTCATTAACATATTTGGAATCACCATGAGAAATGCATTGAAATAAGTACAAACATACCTCTTTTTGGGTCAGTAATTCATGAGATAGACTTTGAAAATTAGAAGAGGTTTCTTAAAAATCTGGTTTTTTTTATATTATTGTTAAACTAATAATAGCCGCGTGGAAAATGTTAATATGGTCAGACGTACATTGTACAACATTTAACATACATTTTTTTTAAAAATTGAGTGCTTTCATTTGATTGAAGAGTGGTTTGGTGCACAATCAGTTATGACAGTGCAAAATAAAATACGAAATACAATAAATCTGTATTGGCTGAACTTGGCTTGATCATGGTGTTAAGGTTTAAATTATAAGGGGTCCCTCACTATTATGGGGGTACAGCGGCGGGTGCTACGGTGGCTGCAGCACCCCGGTAGGGTATACCGGGTGGTTCACAAAAAGGTTGACCCAAGTTCAAGATAACTTTTCAACCACATTTATAGTTCCAGAGAATTTGTGTTTACTTTGTATTGATCAGCAATAAGGTTTAAAATTATCTTTAAAAATGGTACATTTAGCTTGGTAAGTTCTTCAGATATGGTTCATTACAGGGAGCGTCCTTTAGTAGAGATGGAATGCACAAAATGGACTTGGACACGATTGGTCACAAATTGTGAAAAAAGGAGAAAAAGAAAACAAGGAGATAACTGAAACATCTGTCTGGTGCATGACACTACTCCTGAGTACCTACGTTTCTTTATTGAATGTGCATGGCACATAGAGATTGGGATACTTTGTCAGGACGGGCTTTTCAATTCTGAATCTAGAGCATGATGTTTTGTTGAAGACAGAAGAAATTAAAGGACGCTCCCGTGGACAGGTCAGTTTTGTGCATTTGCTTTATGTAATGAACCATATCTGAAGAACCAAACAAGCTAAACGTGAAATGAATATTGACCAATAATTTTAAACGGCTTGCTATAGGTTGTAGGGTTTTTCAAGATGGAAAAAGAACAAAAAAGCCCGACTGACCGAACCAACCAACCGTTTGGTATATTTTTTATTTTTTCGGCTTCTAATCTTCAGTTATAAAATGAATTCATATTACAATAAAATAAGGACATTTTGTGATTTGAAGTGATGCAGTGGCGTAACCAGCGGAGGGGCAGGGGAGCGGAAGCCCCCCCCCCCCCCACACTTGGAACCCTTGCCCCCCCCCCCCCCCCCGCTTGCCCCCCCCCCAAAAAAAAATGAAATCAATCGGTGTTGGTGTGGAATGGAGCCCCCCATTAGGAGCCCACCCCCCCCCCATTTCAAGTCACTGCACTGCCCCTTCTTGACCCCCCCCCCCCCCCAATGAAAAAGTCTAGTTACGCCACTGAAGTGATGTTAAACCCGGGGAAATATTTGGTGATTGTGAGAAGACCGTATATAAATACGAAATTAAGTTGAAATAAACTAGATTTCCATTTTAACGGACCCGACGTATGACTTTCACCACCTAACTACCGAGATTAAATCAAGTAACAATAGTGCGAATCCCACTTTGGTCACTTTAGAACAAGAAAATGACTTTCAACTTACAAAATTGCCTTTGTGATTCTGATGATGATTTTAGGATATTTGTCAATGTATTGTTTAAATTACCTTCTAATATTTACCATAATTTGATAATTGAAGCTCCAAAATGGATAGAAAAAATGCTCATGGCACATTAAAGATTGTTGAACATGTTAGTATTTCGCGATCAATTTTGATATTTTCCATGGCCAAGAAAAAAAATCATGTTTCACACGGGACACTTTTTTGACACACCCTGTAGCGCTGATTCCGCAGTCACTTGTAAGAAATATGGAGAAAAGATTAAGACAATGAAACAAAAATGTTTAATTAAAGGAAAAGAATTTGGATTAGAGCATACAATATTCTTGGTTTGGATGTTGTTTAAGTTTGAATTTGAATGTGCACACTTTGTGTTTCGATTTTTCTCCTGTTACATGTACGTACAGGATCTAGGAATCATTGTTTTTACTCGGGTCAAAAAA
Organism: Ophiura sarsii; assembly: GCA_035610835.1. Taxonomy (NCBI): domain Eukaryota; kingdom Metazoa; phylum Echinodermata; class Ophiuroidea; order Amphilepidida; family Ophiuridae; genus Ophiura; species Ophiura sarsii. The sequence goes on along the minus strand of CM069455.1, from coordinate 62,782,692 downwards.
ATGTTTGTTTGCCCACAAAAGGAAAAAAGTGGATCGGTCGGTCAATTACTTTTTCTTTTTCTTTTTTTGCGATAGACACTTCGGAGTTCCGTTCGGAAGCTTATCTGACATTTTTAGAGAAAAAAAGACTAAAAATACAATTTTGTTTTTCATTACTTTAAATGTTCTAATTATTTGTTTTATCAACGCCATACCAAAATAAATGAGTGAAAGCATGTGCGTTCGTTGAATACAAGGGTGACGGGCTTTCATCCATTATTAGTATACAAACCCTCGGATCGGACCGTCCTGCTCTTTTTTCTAGAATCGTGAATTTGTACATCCTTGGTGTTTACAATGGAGGATATGGGTATAATTAATAGGACAGTTTGTTTATCTGTTTGGCAACTTCAGATAAAAACTATCCTTTAAAACATACATTTTTCTCCATAAACATAACTTTAAAAAAGAGAGGGTTTTGTCGGTCGTGTTTGGTCAAACAAACCTTTTTTTGTTGGCCTTCGTAGGCATGTAAGAAAATGTCACAATTACTGCTTCAGAGTGCTGAATCTATGCCTTCAAAATGCCTAAAACCTAGGAGCTTCCAGCTAGGCCCCCCCCCCCCCCCCCACCCACCCACCCTCCCACCCACCCTAAGGCCGGCCCCCCTGGACTCCTCCCGCTAATCGCTCCACTCCCTCCGAATACAGGGATACAGAATTTTGCCCCATATCAAATCAGTCTGGATAACGCCCTTGCTTGATCTCCTTCCGTCCCCTCCACCCCCACCCCCCCCCCCCCCCCCCCCCACCCCCACCCCAAATAAAAACAACAACAAAAACGTGTGTTGTTTGGCGGTAGTAACGAGACGTAGGCCTATACGTGTATGGGGGCATATTAGGGACATGCCTGTGATCAGGGGGGGCATAAGGGACATGCCTGTGATCAGGGGGAGGGCATAGCCAACTGTAGTTTGGCATATCATTCTGGTGGAGGGTTGGGGGGGGGGGGGGGGGGGGCAACAGGGGCCGAGAATTCTGGCAAGTGGGTATCGTCCCTGGTCGGACCCTAGGCGAAAAATCTGTAATTGTGATGGGATGGCTGAATTTGACACTTGACTCCTTCACTTTTCCAAAGACTTGTTTACACAATTACCAACCTTCTATTGACTGTTTCTCCAAGTGTATCCGTTATCCCCGCTAAAACATCCGATACAGTTGTCACAGTAAACCGTCTTTCAGTATCGGCACACCTTCGTAACAGAGATTCATACCGGGAATCCATTTCATCGGGAGCCATCTTCCATAATCGGGCTTGAGCGGCCAGCCTCCGTACAGCAACCCCCGCGATCTTGCTGTCTCGTCTTCGATCAAATTGTTTGCGAGCCATTTTGTTTAAAATATTCAAACAATATTAAGGCTACTGTAAGAAATCCCCATAATATTGCGTACAAATAAAAGATATGATTAAACACACGAAGTAGTAAAAGGAGCCAAATATTAGCAAAGAGGTCATTGTGGTAAAAATGGATTACATGTTTCCCAACGTGAAAGAAAGAAATTTGCCGAGTTTAGCTCCATTTGGATTATGATTCGAAGAATTCAGGTATAATGCGTAGCGCGTTATTTTGCATGTCGGTTTGCGTCGAAAGCCAACGGTGCGCTCCGTGGCGCTAATGCGCAATGCGCCTGATAACACGCGTGTCGTAATCGCGCGGCTTTTCCTCGCATATCTCACAGTCGGGAATTTTAGTTTACGGGATAATAATCAGGGTGAAAACGGGCATGAGAATAATGTTACAATTTATGATATTCTTTCTCTCAGAGGAAAATAAATAGCCATATTATTCTTAGTTGCTTTATGATAATTTATTTAAGGAAGTTGGGTCACATTAGGTCCTTATAACTCAATGATGAGTTTCCCGTCATCCGCCCTCGTTACGTTTTAGCAATGGCCAAAACTTTCATTATTTTTCATTTGAAATTAAATTATTTACACTTAGACCTTGACTTTATAAAAATGATTAATTGTCAATAAGTCACATCCTCCTATTGATTTCAAATTCAGCAGGTTATCTTTAGCAGTAGGGGTAGAGCATCATGCAAATAATGAAAATTTAAGGAATCCCTCATTAGTTCCTGATCATTAATCCTGGCAAATGTATTGCCCAGATCCCCCTTGTGTTCTTTTCCTCAATCTGTTGTAAAACATCTATGATGGTCAAACTATTAACCCTTGTTTTGGCACTGTGTAACATGTAAAATAATGTACGATAATGAATTGTAATCAAATAATGAATAATGAATAATGAAATAGTTGCCTCATTTATGAGCTGAACAAAATGTGACGGGAAACTCAGAATTTGGTTTCATTGGCCTTAAACGTTGAAGTGCGAAAGCACTTATTTTTCCATTTTCAAATATTTCCCCACTTAAATGTCGCTATTTTGACCATCTTCACAAAAAAATTTTTTTGCAAATCACAATCACTTTGTTTGGTGGTCAACATTAAACTAGTACTGGGCCGTTTAAGACATGTAATGACATAATTATATGTTCATGTTGTTGGGCTGGTAAGTTTGCTTTCGGGCTGGTACCTTTTACTTCTATCCTGGCAAAAACGATAGAGCTACTCAGTACTCACCCCCTGGTGATTTGTACAAACATTGATAGTCAAGCCGTGTCCACCGCCGTCTGTTGTTTATTTTTCTCAGATGAATATCGCCCTCACTAAAACAAAATTGCAGAATCGTGCCGTCGATGATGTGAAATAGCGCCACCTCCATGCAACCGCAACGTTCTCGACTCAACTTGTTTAAATTTGTTTTCTCATGCACGATATTGATGGACAAACAAAGTTGGCACAATGAAGTGTCTAACAAGGTACTTTATTAGACTTCTTAAAACAGAGTTTCAATTAATATTATTAGATACTACTGATAGAATTAGCCTTTCTAGATTTAGATGTAGAAATAACAAGTTCAATTTAGAAGATTTGAAACAAACCTATCAGACGCTAACACTAATAAGGGCTGTAAATTATGTAGACATGGCATCAATGGTGACGAGAATTTATTTTCTGTTTGAATGTGTGACTTCTCCAAAAAACGACAGGATTAAACACTTGTCTCCATTCTTCAGAAACCATCCAAATACTTTGTAAATGAAACGGCTTCTCAATTCCAGCAACTTCCTGATGCTAAAAAAGACATGCTCACTTTGTAAGAAATGTGTGTTTTAAATTTAGTAGCTAACTTATCTAATAATAGCATAGGTGTAAAATCACTAGCCCAACAATATAATCAGTTATAAAAGACACAAAAAAAAAAAGACAGAGACGAGAAAGGAAAACACACAACTTTTCGACAAGATAAAACTTGTCTTTATCAAGTATAGAAAATTGACTATTTATAACATGTATATCAAGGTATTACATGGTAAAAGGGCAGCGTATTGCTCTGTTAACATGGTGAAGGCATGAAATTAAAAAGCTGCCTGTGTCCTGTTGGGGCTCCCCTCTTACCAATTGTTAACTTATCTTAAGTTCTTTCTTATAATATTTAAATGCAATATGTTGTACCCCATTGTATTGTTGTTATGATGTTTTGTACCCTGATGGGGTCTAATGAAATTAATGAATAAATAAATAAAAATAAAAATAAATGCAGAGAGCAATTGCACATAATTCTTCATCATAAACAAAATATTATACAAAATGTTATTGCGTATGCGTATAAAGCTTACTGTAATTTTGCTCTCCCATATATGGAACGCAAGTGCTTTCAGGAAAACTCCAAAAATACTTTATGTAACCTTTTGATGTATGAAGGAAAATGTTGGGATAAGCCTACTGAGATATTTTGATTGTTTGTAACCCTTATGATTCACAGCAACGTGCCTTTGATTCATTTTAATGTGGAACCTACTTTGGCATGAAGTTCATTAAAATATTTCCAGTCTCTTTGGCTAGTAAGTATACGTTTTGGTTTATTGTTATTGTGTGTGTTTTTGTGTGTGTGTTTTAATACAAAGCCTAAACGTGTTCCTCTTTATATATCCGTAATAAAGTACTTAATAACTATATAATATTTCGTTATTGCATCAGTAGAGTTATGAGTATGTTAATCACTTGGTAAATCATTTTTAATAATTGGCCTATGGCGATACTATTAATGTACTTTCTACTGAAGATAGCAATACGTGTGTTTAATACTTATAGCGTGTAGTCATGATAGATATGATGGGTTAATTCCAGATATTTTAACCTTTTTCATAATATACACTCTTATAAAAAAGATTTCTTGGTTGTCCTATTATGAAGAACCCTCAGTAAAAAAAAAAGTTTTTCTGAACCAATTTGGGTTCTACACACTAAGAAAGAACTTGTAAAGTTATGCGGTAAACGTGACTCCACATACTTTGCGCACGGGGTATGGGAGACAGATCTTTCTTTCTTTTTGCCTTTATTACGAAAGTTCATACTTATTAGCGAAACAAAGGCTTCACCATGAGAAAGAACCGCTTTAAAAATTAACAATCCGTTTTAAAAGTAGCTCCAGTCTCCCTTCTGATAATTGCTTTCAATGAGTCATAGCCCCACTGTTTATTGAACATTGAATGGGAAGCCTTTTAGTTTTAAACAGTGCATTTACATTTTTAACAGTTTTAAGGAATTATATGATCGCGTAAACAAATACATTTGTTTTACAAACATCGATTTAGTCAAGCCGTGTCCCCCGTCGTCTGCGGTTTATTTTTCAGATGAATGTCGCCCTCATTAAAACAAACTTGCAAAAATTACCTCGTCCAAGATGTGGAATAGCGCCCCCTCTATTTAAACGGCAACGTTCTCGACTCAAATTGTTCGTGTGCATGCTTTCTCAGCAGAGCGCTTCAGGATGGTAGATAAAACCCCGATTCTCTTGACCTTAATAGTTTGTCGTAACTGGTCTAGTTGGCGCTATAACATGGTCGAAGCCAACCACTGCTTGCCTTATGCGGCATGTCGCAACTGTTAAAGGGGGCGCTGTGTACATGAACCAATTTGATTACAGGCACAGATCTGGAGTTTCTTATCCCATAATTATTAATATCCCTGAGCGCTTGCTTTCTCAGCAGAGCGCAAGCACATGATGAATCGTCATCATAAAAGAATATCCTACAAAATGTTCAAACAAATATTATTTTGTGTTTTTATGTACGCACATGCGTAGATTACTTGTTTTGCTCTTTTATATATGGAACGCGGGTGCTCAGGAAAACTCCAGGAAATACATGATGTAGCCTTTTGGTGTAAGGAAAGATTTGGGATCGTTTATGCAGTTAAGTTATGACCATGATTTTCACTTTAGGCCAAACAAAGAAGAAACTCTGTCTCAGAAACATTGTGCAAAAAAGCTAAGTGCTGTGCGATTTTTTTATTTATTTTTTTAGAAAATAGGCTTTGAGGTATGCGATTTTTTGTTGTTGCTTATCCAAGCTTACAGAAAACTTTTTTAAACTTTTTAAAAAAAGAATTAAAAAAAAGAAGACGTTTTTAGTCCCCAGCGCATAGACCTACGCGCCGTAGCTCATTTCACGTACCAATGCGGGCGGGCTTCTGAGACAGACCTTCTTTGTTTGGCCTAGTTAATTACTTGTTTAGCACTAGGTGCATGGCGATACTATAGGCCTATATTATGTTTGCTATCTACTGAAGATAGCAACGTGTGTTTATACGTATACGTATAATAGCGTGTATGGTCCAATACAGGACACTATGGGCTAATTCCAGATATTCTTAGCCGTAATCATATTCACTCTTAGAACAAAGGGTTAGTCGTTATCCTATATGTCGATGGTTTAGTGCAACAAAGTCCTATCTGCAATGGCTGCCATTTGTTAGATTGTGTTTTCACAAGGGCATATCTTAAATCACCCTTAATGTATAACATGTGGCAGCTATTGTAGATATTGTCTTTTCACATAACTAAGATATACATGTAAGTGTTAAAATATCCTATCTGCTATAGCTGCCCTGTGTCACTTTTAGTTTATATTAAGGAGTCTGCTATAGACTACCACATATGATAACATCTGGCAGCTATTGCAGATGGACACTTGTTGCACTATACCCTCGATGTAACGAGTACCCTCAGTAAAAAAGGTTCTACAACTTTTAGTTCTAAACACCAAGAAAGACATTTTGAGGTTCTTCCTAGAACCATTTTGTTTAGTTCCTAAAACCTTTAATAAAGGTTCCACATATCATACAGGTCAATTTAAGAACCTTTTTTCTAAGAGTGTAGTTTTCGGTTTTGGCAATGTTTTTTTAGAAGTACTTTTACCTGGTAAGTTATTTTTTGAACACCGAATAAGACAATATGATACGTTAAGACCTAAAATTATGTCGAAGATATGTTATTGTAGGCCGAAAACTGGCGCATCATTTAGGTTCTTTAAAGGCATAGTATGTGATCTTTTCCAAGTAGCGCCCTCTATCATTACTTTTTTCTATGAAAGCAGATTTTCTTGCAGATTTGCATTTTTGATCATAAATCATAAAGATCTTCTAAGTTACAGATCGATACGATTCCTAATTACTTCGAAATCATGGTTTGAAAATAGATTGTACCGAGTGGTACAATCTAGTTTTCAAATTTTGAGGTTATTAGGAATTGTATCGCTCTGTAACTTGGAATATATTTATGATTTATGATCAGAAAATTAAATCTGCAAGAAAATTTGCTTCCATTTTTTTTCGAGGATTGAGGGCGTTCCCTGGAAAAGATCACATAATATACCTTTAAAGTTGTTTTTTTATTTTTCCCCATCAGGTCGGATCGATCGGCTTCACATTAGGCCGACTTACTTTTTGACAAAACAGAACACTTTAATAAAAACACAAATCCGTCATCAATACACTTCATTAATTTCGTTGTTTCATTTTATTTCCTCCTCATCTATAATATAAATCATCGATAAGTTCACACGTCTGCAATTAGCCATTGATAAGTGGCGTTAACGGTTCCGATAAGAGAATTAAGCTAATACAAAACGAAATGACTATAAATTCCTATCGAAAGCGCTATCGCCACCTGGATCAGCATTAAAATTGTCTACGTGTGAACTCACCTTTACCGTGTAAACCCAAAATAGGATATAGTTATAAATGTACGGTTAAATATACATGTCATTTTTAATAAATATCATTTAGCTCTTTTGTAAAACTCCATACAATAGTTTTAGATTCTATATGAAACTCATCTATAAAATGTTATTTAAGCCAAAAAGCTTTCCCAAAAGTTGTCTATTCTATCATGTGTTAAATGTTAGCCTGTTTGTATACTAATTTCAATAATATAGAAATTACATCAAAAATTGTGTTCACTTTTCATTTGTCACCCTTTTCCTCTGAAAATTCGACGTTTGCTTAATTACAGAATGTTCACAAGGCGAGACGACAAAACCTGTTTTACGAATGTTTGGACCTTCCAGAGGGTCAGTCAGTCATCTTTAGACGGTATTTAAGGGGGGCTTAAAATGTTGGTGAAAATGTTGTTGAATTTTCTAAAGTTATCGATATATTCGAAATATTAATTAAGAAATATAAGAAGATTTTTTGTTAAATCAAAAGATGGGTCGGTCGGTCATCATACACTGTTAAAACACTGTTTAAATATTTGTTGTTTAAAAAATATAGCCAACATTATAAACAACATTGGTTAAATAAACTTTGATTTTCATAAATTTAACCAATAGTTGTTTAAAATGTAACCAACATTGTGCAAAAATATGTTAAACAACTGTTGAGCGATTCACCGGTTAACTAACAGTTGTTTAAAACATGCTAACGTAGAGTAATTTCTAAACAAGTTGTTTAAACATGTTCTTTTAAACAACTGTTAGTTAACCGGTGAATCGCTCAACAGTTGTTTAAACTATTATTGCACAATGTTGGTTAAATTTTAAACAATTATTGGTTATATTTATGAAAATTAAAGTATATTTAACCAATGTTGTTTAAAATTTAAACAATATTGGGTAAATTGTTTTAAACAACAAATTTGTAAACAGTGTTTTAACAGTGTAGACATATTTGGGTTGTTTTTCGTCGCTAGGCTAATTAGGACGACTATACATGTAAATTACAAATAAGTATAAAACTCGTGTAGGTCTACAGATTCATAGGCCAAAGTCAAAAAATATTGCACATATATGTGTTATAATAATATAATATAAATAGGAAAGATTGAGAAAGGAGAGAGGATGAGGTTGACCTCAGTCTAATAATGCTGTGCATCATTTACAATATTTGTGTCATAATTTGTGTGTTCTTGTCCGGTCGGTTTTGGAAGTTAGGCCTAGATAAACGGCGCATTTTGTTTTCCAACATTCTTCACAATATACTTTTGAAAATGATAAAAGAAAGTTGTATTCTCATTTGTTGAATTTGTCAAAAATCTGCTGGAGTTATAAAAAAGTTTTATTAATTTGTATCAAATGTTGTGGTTCATTGTTACAAGAAGATAATATTCCAATCACCGTGGACATGTCTCTTTCTTTAAAACACTTTTCACGCGGCTATTGGTTTTACAGATTTTCAGAAATCTTTCCCAACTCTCAAGGTCCATCTCAAGGATTACTGAACCAATACTAGGCATGTTTGTACTTATTTCAATGCATTTCACATGGTAATTCCAGATATGGTAATGAAATTCAATAATTATGACATTTTTTAAACATTTTGTGAAATGTTGGAATGTCGTCTGCATGCAGACGCCTGCCGCGTGGAAAGTGTTTTAAGGACTGGTTTTCTATCAATTCTCTCTAGAAAGAGACTTTTTAAATTGAGATGATTCGGTGTGAGGTAGATGCAAAATACTAGAAAAACTTAAAATTATACTTCACATAATATTCACGTAACATAAGGTTATTGGTACGCACTGCTTCCTCAATAAGCTGACACGGTCTCGAGATAGTGGATAAGACTTCGGTATTTTACTTTTGGCAAATTATAGAAAATTATGTGATTTGCAGACATGAATAGTCCGTTGTCAACAAAGAAATAAGTCGTGTTTTCAGCTTAAATATTAAGCCAAGTACAATAATATAGCAAAATGTGATTAACCAAAGGTGTTGAGTATACGGCTGATCTTGTCCTAAAGACCTAAAGCAACAAATATCACAAGAGCGATCATTATAACGTTCACTTATTATAGTTTTACCCTTTACAAAATATATTTTTCAAAAACCTTTCCAAACTTTCAAGGTCTATCTCAAGGATTGCTGAACCAATACTAGGCATGTTTGTACTTATTTCAATGCATTTCTCATGGTGTGTCCAAATATGGTATTAAAATTCAATAATTTTGACACTTTTGAAACATTTTGATGATATAAGAGGTGTCTTTGGTTAGTAGTTTTCTAATCAACACCTACGGCCAATCGTCTGCGTGGGAACATTACCTGTACAATATGGGCATCAGGGTTTTGGCACATGATTTCTTGAGGAGTATTATTACTCATTCAAAATTTGATACATTTTGATTCAAAATTTGGCCAGCACAAATTGGGTATATATCACGGAGACTATCTGTTTCCGTAGTTAACATTGCATCGTTCTTAACCGAATGTATTCGGTTGAATGTCTTTGATTGATGCAAGTTTTAACTACGGAAAAACATCGCATCCGGAAGACACTGAGATATCTTATAATACATGTACAGGGTGAGTCAAAAAAAAGTGTACCCTAATTGAAAAAATCAACAAAAAAAATTTTGACCACAAAATCAAGGCAAACAAAACTTTAAATGATTGCGCCATTTCTTTGCTACAATCTGGAGACAAAAATCACGCTATTTGATGATACCGTTAAGTAAATATGACTATTTCTGTACAGGAGCTGTTTTTTCACCTAAAACACGGTTTTTAATTTCAAGCTTAACGAGCTTAATAATGTTTACTAGGATTATGATGTAAAGCATTACACATCTTGTTTAAGTAGACAATACACTTGTTCAAAATTGTCTCCTAATAGATTAAAACAATAGACAGCTTTAAGGCCTATTTATGACACAATTATCACACTTTAATCATTTCATAACAAAGGAATTGATCCTTTCGCTGTCGGTATTGTAATTTTGTATTGGTCGTATCTTATGAAATATAATGGTCAAGATCTGGAAAGCGTGTTCGGACGTTAAATTGGTCACTTTTATTCAAAACAGTGTAAAATAAGTTTCCCTCAACCAATCTAAACCAGATAAAATTCATATTAAAGCTAATTGATTTGTCTTTATACCGTAGTATATTGTTTTGAAAACAAACGAATACTTTTTCTAAAAAAAAATCGCTGAAGTTGAGTACACTTTTTTTTGACTCACCCTGTATATCATAAATGATTCTAAATCACATAACAATTATGGGATTAAGTCAAATATTTAATATAATACTGATCAACATGTTATTCTGTTCACGTCGGTCTCCATCTCATGACCCCGAACCTCATCCACTATGTCCATACTATCATCATTCATACCATGCACACAGTCTATCTCTTCGTCCTCCTCCTCATCAACCTCATCAACCGATATTGTCAAGTCCTCGGCTTGCTCTTCAACCTTTACTTTCGCCGCAGCGGACGCGGCGGCGGCAGCAGCCGCTGCTGCGGAGATGCTTTCTGATTTATTCACAAAATCAGCATGTTCCGCGGGATGCCGCGATCTGATATGACGCTCCAAATCCCTCCGCCTCACCAAGACTTTACCGCAGTGCTCACACCGGTACGGCGTGTCTCCTTCGGCGTGAAGCCGTATGTGTTTGTTAAGATTACTCGGATCGCCAAACGGACGCAGACAAACCTTGCATTTTAACGGTTTGTAACCCGTATGTGTCCTCAGGTGAATCTTAAGTCCGTATTTACGAGAGTAGAGTTTACCGCAATAGATACACAAATGACCGCGTTTTGATTTCTGGTGTTGACTGTAGGCGAATTGCGGATCCCCAACGACTGGTGGGGGAAAGGTCCGTCCAGCGGCATGGCTGGTGAGATTCCTCTCTAAGTTAGCAGCATACTTGTGATGGTCCATCTCAGGTGGGGGCGTTAGAAGAGCGGATGGAGGTAATCTGTTAGATTCGGGGTATTTCAAGAAGCCCGATGGATAGGGTAGTTTGTAGGGTAAACGGTTGAAGACTTCCCCGTGTTTTGGCACGGGAATAACAGCTGGAAGACGGGCTACGCGTACGGCAGGGAATCCAGGTGGCGGGAAGAACCTGTAGGGATAGCCTGTGTAAGGATCTAACCCCAACGGTCCTCGGTGTAAAGATCGTATTGCAGCTACTGATGGAATCTCACCCGCGTGTGATGATGTAATGATCGGGTCATAAGTCGGCAAACCGTAGTTCTTCTCCAATGCCTTCTGGACTTGGAGATACGCCAGCGCAGCTCCAGGACTGCGAGGCGGACCGACAACTTTTGGCATACTTAACACTTTGTCCATAGAGAATCCCACATCGGGACTCCCTCTGCGCTCCTCTTCACGGGGTTCTGATAATGTCTGTGTCTTTGATGATCCACTAACAGGAGACACGGGCCTGGCGATTGAATTACCCATGGTGGAAGACGGTGATGATCTTCTTATGACACGGAAGCCCTCTTTGTCTTTATGTTTTGAGTTGGTGTCCACACTTCTGCTTACCTTCGCTGTCGGTTGGAAAGCAGACCCCGTCCGGCCGCCGAGTTTACCCAACAAAACCCCACTGAGATTCGCTGCACTGTACGTCGGTGATACCCTGCACGTACTGCTGTTGCAGATAGTTGCACTATGGTGGCGGACGTGGGATTCCATACACCTAAGCTCCGGCGCACTGGAGTTCGGACTTCCCGCGACTAAACGAGGACAGCACGGAGTAGGGACATGAAGACTGCGATCACTGGTGGAAGACTTTGTACCGGAAACACGTTGGAAAGCACTTGCACTGTTGGAAGCCAGTGGATCTGCACCGGTTGATTCCTGGTGGTGTCCGTTTAAATGAGTTAATAGTGCCCTGGTGGTGGTGGTACCGTCGTGGGCGTAGCACTGGTACCTCATATGAGCTTTGAGGGTGTTCGGATAACGAAAACTGGTGCAACACCGATTGCAGGAGTAACCGTCTTTACCTGTGATAGGAGATAAAAGAGACAAACAGAAAACATGATTAGTATAACATTTTTTACCATTCAAATGATAACACTATATAAAGTGGCAGAGCAATGATATGAGCAAGCGACGTCTGACTTGTTTAAGTTTCATTGTGGACAAAATGGTAGAAGCTTTAACGGTGGTAAAGTTTCACCAATGTTAAAACAGAACTCCTGCAATAAAGCTCAGTACCACACATGACAAACATTTTTTATTTCATGAGCAAAATATTGTTGCTGAGCAAAACATTGCTGTTTTGCTCACGGCAAATGATGATTGCAAAACAAAACGGGTGGAATAATTAACAACCTGTGAGTAAAACTCGCGGTATCGCCGCAACTGCCATCACGTTTACGTGTCCGTTCAGCAGTAGATCAGTTGTTAAACTCGCTGTCCGCGTCGTTGGGCTTGGCATAACACTACCACTTATAACCATGATGCATGACCGCTACCGTTGGCTGGTTAACAAAAAGTGATACCACTACGCAAGTTGGTCAGTGCCCTATTTCATGCATAAACCGCCCGCATCACCCCCTCGATGATGGCGTGAGTTATACGCGCACATGTGCAGACGACGCTTTTTACCTCGAACATGTGTGAAGTAGCCATAATTATCCCAGGCATATAATTTTATCAAAAGGAGAAATAAAACTCGACAAACTCCAGTTGAATACTGCCTGTGATACAGGAGGCGTGGTCCCCCTCAGAGGTAGTAAAGTAACTATAGAATCAGAAAGTCACACAATAAAACAAGAAAGTAAAACATGTGGCGGCCTGGTCGTGGTAAGTATCTCGCAACAAAAAAGGTACCTTGCGAAGTACCGACTGTGTGTAACATTTTCTATGGTATCAGCTAATCGTACACTGGCACCTGAGGATACTTGGCATTGTTGCAATCAACTCGTGGCAAATTTGGCCCTTTTCAGTCCAACTTCAAGTCAATACAATGATCTCCCAAGACCTCTATTCAGTCTCAGATTTTTGTTGTTGTCAAAATACATAACTGATTGTGTAAACGGTTCCTTTTAAGTCAGCCCATAAACCGTAAAAAACGTTTTTGAGATTTCTCCTGAAGATATACCAGACACACGCGGCCGGGGCGGATTGGGTATAAATATTGTAATATTAAAATAGATCAAAAGGCTCGCCTCTTTAAGGAGTACAAAACCTAAGGCGAGATTTGGTGTGTTTCTTTTCAATATAGAATCATACGAAATGACACCAGTGTCGCGCTGATTGATCACCGGGGTTGACTTCTCTATTTCTGCTCCTTTTATTTTATTGTGACAAATCTTAAGACAGATCTATGGATTTAGTTGCTTTATCTTAGTTTTGATTTTTGTTTTTGCTTGGCGGGTTGTATAATGCAGCAGCAACCATCATTGGAGTAGTTCAATACCCTCTTTTAACACTTTCCACGCGGCAGTCGTCTGCAGACGACATTCCAACATTTCAAAAGATGTTTCTTGAATGTCCTTATCATATTTGGAATCACCATGGGAAATGCATTAAAATAAGTACAAACATGCCTAGTATTGGTTCAGTAGGCCTAGTCCTGATAGACTTCGAAATTTTGGAAAGGTTTGTGAAAAATCTGTTTGTATTAATATTAGTATTATGGTAAAACTACTATACTAGCCGCGAGGAAAGTGCTATTGTAACATTTCATTTTTTTTAAATGTGAAAGGAAATCGTGTGAGTTGGTTTACATGTATTATGGCTTACAGAATTGTTATAGGCAATATATCAAGAAAGAGAGTAATTTTTACGAGATGTGTAAAAACTATTCTTGCTACGGCGAGCAAAACCTTCGCTATCAACTTTATCAAATGAATGTTTGACAGAAGTTGTAGCAATAATTATTTTCATCATGTTCATAGGTTCAAACATTTTGTCTTCCTTCTTCTTGCAGATGCAGGGAAGAGCTTTCTTTTGTTCGATTTCATCCAGATAGGCGACATAAACCGATGTTTCGACCACAGGTTGAATTGGACAGATATGTCGAATGCTTTCAACTTATTGTGGAAGCAAACACTTTCGTCTAGTTTGATCATATATCATATATCTTTTACAATCACGTATGTGTCACTAATTTCAAAGAGGTAGGCCTAACCGTAAAATACATGCGAGTAATTATTTCAAGTTCCACAATAAATAGAGGTTATCAAATTCGCCATGCGCAATGGATAACAAAGGAGAATCGCACCCGACCTATACTAATTCTACATTCAATTGAATCGGTACATGACATCCAATTCATTGCATAAACCGTGTTCCAGATTGGCCTATATATTATCATGAAACAGTAGTGGCGGCACCAGCACTCATAAAAAAATGAGGGGGGGGGGGAAGCAAAAGGGGGGACAAGAAACAATTTTAACTAATTTGGTAAGCAAATTGCAACATTTGGTCTAATTATACCTACTATGGTGATAAAATGTGCGCAAACTGGGGGGCAGGAAATATCTTCAGCATATAAATATGTTTCACATTTTGTGAAATTTTGGAACTGTCGTCTGCAAGCAACTGCCGTGTCACGCGGCTATTTACCATATTCAGAACAGATTTTTCAGAAACCTTTCCCAACTTTCAAAGTCTATTTCAAGAATTACTGAACCAATACTAGGCATGTTTGTACTTCTTTTAATGCATTTCTCATGATGATTACAAATTTGGTAATGAAATTCAATAAATTGAACAAGTGTTTAAAACATTTTGTGAAATTTTAGAACTGTCGTCTGCAGACGACTGCCGCGTGGAAGGTGAGAGTGGTAAAATGTAACTGTCCATAGCCAAATGCCATAACTCGAAGACCTCTATAGGCTTAGTTTATTTCTCAGCCTCTTATTCTACCATGTTACGTTGGTGCAAATTCTAATAAATGTCCATCAAAATGATAATTATAGGTCCTACATGTACTTATCAAAAGAAATAAACCAGTATTTAGACAACCAAATATAACTGAGAGGATTTAGATGATTTCATTGCAACCAGACATTCAAAAAAGTTCTTACGATTCAATACATGCAATACCATCCTAATCTGCGCAATACAGTAAATAATGATAATAAAAAGAATAAAACCCTCACAAAAACGGCTAGTTAATCGGATACTAAAATAAAGACAGAAAGAATAACGGCAAGAATGCAAACAAAAGGTGCCCTAACAGGTTTTTATTTTGATTTATATTACAAAAGGATATAAGGTGTAACATCTTTTATTCTGGATCCTCTTAATCTCCTTGTTAGCCAACATTGCCTTAATTCCCTCTTTCTAGTCCTCACGGCATACCTCTAGTATGATCCGATTTAGTCATCCGATTTCCTTTCATTAGATTCGTAAAGCAGATAATAAACGCAATGATAATCGCGATTCTATGCAAAAGGCACCGATTTTGAAATAATAAATCTTTTGGTGATTTTTATATTAAAGTATCTGTGCTGTTACGGTATTGTTCAAAATGCAATGGGGTATTGTGGTGTGTTGTTCTGATTACAAAAGAGTCTAATTCTCAATTTCTCAGTGACGAGTGTTACTTGTTCTGTATGACATTTTAAAGGACGAGTTAACCCTTCGTATGCGGTCTTGCTCGTTTGTGTGTATTTAATATTTACACACATTTCTTAAGAAATCAATTCGTCGTTGATTAAGCATATAGCCTACTTCTACAATCAGCATTTTTGTGCACACATTTTCATTGGACATACCATCCTATGAGTTGCTTAATATATATATTTCTTTATTTCTTGGCATCGTCATACGCTTATATGTCGTGAAAATCTGAGTTTTGGGAATTCACTACATATAGGCATATGGCGATGCCAACAAATAATGAAATAATTAAGCAACATAATTATGCCAAAGTAATGTCAAAGTATGTCAAAATATGTATGCAAATGTGTACTAGAAGTGCTGATATTAAAAAGGGGATTGATTTTGACAATTCATTGAAGTAGGCATATCACTTATCTTCAATTTGGGCAAATTATAATTAAATCTAAATTAAGTCAATGAAAAATGGAAAATGTTGAAAATGAAGCCCGAAATCAAAGTTCACATGATGTTGGAGCGACACGTACGTTTGGCCTTGCAATTGCATGAATTGTTTGTGTTTGAAACTATATAGTTCCGAAAAGTAAAATTGTTAGATTAACGAGTGAAAGTTTACGCTATATATCAACGTTTAAATTAGAAGTGTATATTTAACTATAGACATGATAGAAAACTTCATGTTCCCGGGAAGATTCTCTGCTGTAATACTCTAAAAAACTGTCATAACTTATATCATGACAATATCGTTCCATGGCATTACCTGCATGCCATGATCGTAACCCTCTTCAGCATATAAATCTTGGATCAACATTTTTCGTTTTTGTAATAAAAGAGTTCATCTCGATCTCAGAACTGTATGTATGTTCGGTTGGTGAATAAGTACATCCTTTGTTCGTCTCTTTTATATCTTGAGATATAAAAGAGGAGAAAATAAAGCACTCTAATCGGACACAAGTAAAAAGAGAAAATCCTAAGCACTATAAAAATGTTTCAATCTGATGTGGAATTTATCTACTTAATCCATCAGATAATCCTGAGTTAAGCTTCACAAATCTGTTATAGAAGAGATTATCAGATTGAAGGCGACTATTTGAGGTTTTAAATACTTATCCGATTTCTTACGTTTGTTGGCCAACAGTCTTTGTAAAGACCTTAAAGAAGATAATTTAGATTTGGTAAAATTAGCGAGTTTTCAACAAACGGGTATATTACACAAGGGCTTTTTATTGTGCTGTGTGGTGGGAAAGAATAAAGCAAATCTAATTGTGTTCTGAGCTGAGACTAAAAGGTAATTTAGTCTCTGGTTCTGAGATTATCATTTTACCTCTTTTTTTAAAGAAGGGTATAGGGGCTTCCTTCAACATTTTCAAACCAGTTACACTCCAAGATAGTGACGTCACTGCGGTATTGAGTATCGCAGTCCCAACGCGAGACTACACGTCACACCAGACACACCGCTGTATGTCCATTTATATTTATACGCGTACAACACGTGCGTTAATGCTATGTCTGCAGTGATGCCATCGTCTCGAGGAAGTGAAATAGACTATACTTAACACTTTCCACGCGGCAGGCGTCTGCAGACGACATTCCAAAATTTCACAAAATGTTTCAAAAATGTCAAAATTACTGTATTTCATTACCATATTTGGAATCACCGTGAGAAATGTATTGAAATAAGTACAAACATGTCTAGTATTGGTACAGTAATCCTTGAGATAGACTATGAAAATTGGGAATGGTTTCTGAAAAATCTGTGTTGTACATGGTAAAACTGATAGCCACGTGGAAAGTGTTAAGGTTGGTGTCAACCCCAAAAATGTGAAAAATAGAGAGCGTCGTAACTTTTAAACTATAACTGTGATGAATGTAAAAGTATACATTTATGGAATGGAAATGAGTCAGAGATTCCATTTTTGATATCAAATTTCACGTACTAAAAATGTCGACAAAATGGCAAAAAATCACTTTTTTGGTACAAAAATTCTTGGACAGGCTACAAAAGTCAATTTTGAGTTTAAAATGCTGAAATTTGCTAGAAACCATTTTAAGATAAAACTTTAGGAGCGGTATTTTAATTTTTAAAATTTTAGGCTTTACTTTTGAAAATTTTGACCAAAAAGTGCAAAAAAAGAGATTTTTCTAGCAAATTTCAGCATTTTTAACTCAAAATTGACTTTTGTAGCCTGTCCAAGATTTTTTTACCAAAAAAGTGATTTTTTGCCATTTTGTCAAAAATCGACATTTTTAGTGAAATTTGATATCAAAAATGGAATCTCTGACTCATTTCCATTCCATAATTGTATACTTTTACATTCATCACAGTTATAGTTTAAAAGTTACGGCGCTCTCTATTTTTCACATTTTTGGGGTTGACACCAACCTTAACTTCCTCTCATCTAAACCAAAGATGACGTCAGCGCGCATTTTTTTTCCGCGCGCGTCACCAATGCACTGACGTTATGCGCGCCCAGTGAGGTTATTCTCGGTTATCCACTCACGAGATCAAAAGAATGTCGGCTCGGGTGCGGAAATGCTGCGCCAAAGATTAGATATATATACGCGATGACGTCACTAGCAAGAAGGAGGAAATGTGAATTATTTTATTTGGTAACCATAATAATAATATGACCATGCAGGGATGACATTGGGCATTGTGTGTGTGTGTCCTCATATAAACCGTTCTGGCCTGTTTACTTCTTTACTTTCATCATATTCGACCTATTGGTAGATTATGTCTAAAAAAACTTTTAGAAAACTCAACCTTCTCGGTGAAACCTTCTACCGGAGGTTGCTGGGGAGGCCTAACCTGACATGCTTGAGAACCAGCCACCATCATGACCATGCTAGTATGAAGCAGGTGATAGCTAGTCGATACAAGTACTCGGCCGGTGAAACGGGTCCTTGACAAGGGCCCCGTAAGCACCTTAAGAAGGATAAGCATTCATAATTTACAGATAAGAAGCTCCAAAGAATATTCTCTCTTTTCTTCAACACTTCCGTGATCTGATTAGAAACTTTAATATCAACCCTCTTGTGTAATATGATAACCGATATTAATTCAAATAAGAACAAAATCTGCTTGGGATATAAATCAATATAGAAAAAAGATATTAAACATATGTGAAAAGAACGAATCACGCAAGGGACTTTAATCTAGATTAGGCTTAGCAAACGGAATAACTTAGTCCTCTTTTTGGATTACCTGAAAATGTGTGAATTTTGAATCTCATCAGATGCTTGCTAAGAATAACGCCATGAAGGCGGATAATTGATTTTTTGAACATTTTGATTTTTTTTTTCTTCTTACAATTTTTGTAAATACTTTGACAATGATATTATTTTAATAAAATACATGAAAGAAAAACCGAGAAACTCAATGAATCAAATATTTTATATGGGCGATTACTTAGTTGAAGGGTTCGATATTAATAGTCTATACAAAAGTTAGGACTCAGATACCGAAACAGATTTAACCTTTCCTCAGTTTGTTTCCGGACACACTGTAGGCCATCAGTATTATTTTTTGTAGCATATGTAAATCGGTATAGTTGAGTTGGATGATGAAGTAATTACATCTTAAGTTATTATCATCTATAATTATAAGAGGTTAAACCTTTAGCCCATGAATATGATATTCGGTTAATTGCATTTCAATTCCCAACCCATAATATATTCAAAGACGAGTCTAGTCAAGCGAACGAATTAACAAAAGTTGGGAAACTTGGTAGGCCAGCCTACTTACATTTACAAGGGATGCAAGGATTTTAAAATGTCTTATATTGCTTCTCATAATACTATTGGAAACAAAAAGTTATTTCTTTTTTAACAAAGTCTGTGCGCTATCTTTAAATTTTATCAGCAGCAGTTGACTTGTATTGTTAACTTTCTGCGCGGAAGGCATCTGCAGACGACATTCCAACATTTCACAAAATGTTTCAAAAATGTCAAAATTCTTGAATTTCATTAACATATTTGGAATCATCATGCGAAATGCATTGAAATAAGTACAAACATGCCTAGTTTTAGTTCAGCAATCCTTTAGATAGACCTTGGAAATTGGGAAGGTTTCTGACAAATCTGTTTTGTATGGTAAAACTTATACTTACATAGCCGCGCGGAAAGTGTTAAAGACGATTAAGGATTTCTTGAGAATGGTGTGATTTTAAAAATAGCTAAAAGGCATTTTTTTCCAAGACGTCTTCAATTGAAAACGTACGGTTACTGTGTGGGGATGTGCTATCTTTAAAGCCATCAGTTTTGTTGAGTATAGACTGGTCAAGTTAAGTTAACTTTTGAAGATGCATATCTTCACATATTTCAACTTCTTTCAATGAACCATTTTAATTAAACGACGGTTGCGATAGATGTGCTATTTCTAATTAACTGCATCAACAGTTTTCTTAAGAAGATCGAGTGGTCAAACTTATCCGACTTTCTTCTAAGATGATGATGCATGGTACAAATGAAAGGAAAACTAGTTGACCAATTTCATCAAAAGAATGTTTGATTGAATGAATGATATCATGACTGTGAGAAAAAGATGTGCTATCTTTATAATGCCACCAAAAGTTTTGTTTTAGTTTAAGACTGATGGTCTGCAAGATCCTCTGATATTTTCAAGATGAATGTCTTAAATTTGAAGTCCGTGAGAAAGATGCGATAATTGTTAAGGCCATTGTCAACACTGTCTTTCTTTGAGATGATTTGGATTAATTGACTGTGAGGAAATCTGGTGGTACTAATTGCCATCGTACGGTTACGGTATTATATTAACACTTTCCACGCGGCTATTAGTATTAGCTTTAGGCCCTACCATCAATATACAAAACAGATTTTCAGAAACCTTTCCCAACTTTCAAGACGGTCTATCAAAAGGATTACTGAACCAATACTAGGCATGTTTGTACTTATTTCGATGCATTTCTCATGATGATTCCAAATATGGTAATAAAATTCAATATAATTGTGACATTTTTGGAACATTTTATGAAATTTTAAAATGTCGTCTGCAGACGCCTGCCGTGTGGAAAGTGTTAAATACACTGAAAGAGCAATGGTGAAGACGTGGGCTATAATTATCTGTATATGGCGTCCATCTTCAATTCATAACCATAATGGTTGCAGCAGTGATTTCAACGACTGGTCATTCAGAGTCTTTTAAGACAATCTGCAAGTTCCTTTAATTCCTAAATCGTAAACTATACAATCTTAATCACATGCCTATAGGTTAGGCCTATGCTTTTAAAATAACATATAGACTACATAGGCCTATAATAATAATCTAATCAAATGTACGTACGAAAAACCATGAATGCCTTAATCATGTAAAACCACAAATCAGCGGTGTGATTACTGTTTCCTTTTCTTCTATTGTGACTTCTGTTCCCTCATGTCTTTCATCTGGTTTTCAATTTCTCTTTTTATTTACTTAAAATAATGCTATTTTTACCCAAAGAACAATGACAATATAATATAGCAACAAACAATCAGTTCAAAAGCCAGCCCAAAGAATTATCACAGTCAAAGTTAAATGGACCCAGTTTGACCTAAATAATGTCAGTGCGAGAGTTGCATTGTTAGATACTGTTATCGCGTCTGTTTGACTCAATTGGGCATGAAATGCTTCATTGACACATCAATTTGAAAGGGGAAGAACTTCAACTTATACCATTTTTGAATTTTTACTAATGCAAATGTACACTTAAGCCTTTATTACAATTGTACATATATACCCAATCCATCATACAATTCGAAAAACAAACATGTTAAATGCTTAGACCTATCATGTATTATCGCCTCAAGTTCACCAAATACACCACTGGCGAGTTCACCAGTATGTCTTTTCATTAACATTATCAATGGATACAAATCACCAACGGATATTAAACGATTAAGACATACACCGTCCCCAACCCCCCAATATAAATAAAACGGGGAAGGGGAGAGATTATTTATACAATTCAGAAATAAAATGATGCTCATTGATCACTCCATAAGATATAATATGACAAAAGATCGCACAAAGCAATTTGTAAAACGCTAAAATGTCAATGTCTTTGGCGGTTTTTATAATCTGTTGATACAAAAGGCGCTTCTACTGGTAGTATGCATACGGTCACCAGATCTTGAATGTTGCTATTTTGTCTTCAATTGAATCCCAAGAGCTTTAGAAAACCGGTGGAAGACCCATAAAGTCGCTCCGATGATGAAAGCTCCCCCCACATTAAACAATGATCTAAGAACTTTACCCCGAGGAAATATAGAAAATATAACATTTCTACTTTTGTTACGCGGAGTCAACGTTGCGATCAGGTTTCATTCATCAAAAGTGATTTTGAAACTCAAATTGAACATGATGAATATTCATATCTTCATTTCACATCATTTGTGGTTTAATTGCAAACTCAAGTTCAATGTCACGATAAATGTAATTCTTCTCATTGTTGCGTGAATTATTTATTTCTTCTGTGACTGTGAGTGTGTGTGAAATTTGAACTGTCCCCGTTGTCTGGGCCCGATTGTCTGCGCGGTTGATGCGGTGGATTAAAACCAAACGTAATGGACTCTTTTCCGGCTTGAGAAGATATGACCATACGCATAGGATTAGCGACTATTCTCCGAGAGCGACAATGCAACTAATTTGCAAAATTGTCTTTGATAAGATAACTTGTTTTTACCAATTAATCAAGAAAATTTAACATGATAAACATCAGCGGATGAAGACCATTTACATTATTCAAATAAGACGTCGACACAACGCAAGTATACCGGTATATGAAGAGACAAAAATGAAACGAACTTGTTTTGAAATTAACCCATAGGCTTGAAGTGCATGGCCGGCTAGTTAATGCATGCATTTAAAAGCACTTTCATTCAAAAGAGAGCTCATATTGCAAAACAGAACTCATTATTGCAAGATTTCAAAATCGCTTGCAACGCTAGCCAAAACACATAAACACTGAATTTATATGCATGAGTTGCATCTCAAATGTTTCGATCTTAAACTTGTTATACCTATGAATATGCAGTATTTATCAAATACTGGAATTATGATATTATCATAGTCATAATGGGGCATAATATACGAATTACATGAAGTAAGACCTTTTTGACAAACCTGACATATAAAACATAAACATAAACCATTTTGAACAAATTGGCCTATTTAGACTATTTCGATTTAAAAAATAAAAAAAATTATTCTTGATCATCATAGAGTAGCACATACCAATTAAATTTAAACTCACGGAATTCATCTTTATTTTTAATATAACGTCTATTAACGATCCATTAAATCAGTTTTATGATTTACGTTTTATTTTAGTGAAGGGCCGATTGTCGGACGCTGCTCTGACACCTTTGAAATCTGTCGACCAAAAAGAAAATAAATCTTTTCTATTAAATTAATGAGCAAATGATACTTTTATTTTAATCAAGTTTATCTCATAAAAGTCCTATCTTTGAACACGTTCTCCTACCTTGTTTAGATCGTTTCATAGAAGCTGTATTTTGGCGAAGAGGAAATCACAAAAAATAATATACTCCAGAACTTATGAAATGAACAAACATCTGATGACCAGGAAGCTGGGAAACATGCACAAATTCACCTGACGTCGCGAGTTTAAGAAGTCTCTAAAAACGCAACTCCAGCCCGGTGAACAACTTTTATAGAACTAAACAACTCTTAACCATGTTAACCAATTATCATCGATCACGTTTGAAACCAATCGACTCGGTAAACGTCTTTAAGTGGCTAAGCATGTTTTGCTGATGGTGGTTTTATGCAGCGTGATACCTGCCCAGCACTATCATGACTTTAGGCGTGATTGGTGCGTTAAAGCATTGTAAGGTGTGACGTATTTGAAAAGCATTAGAATAACATATGAATAATATAAGTAGGCCAAATGGGTAGACATAGTGAAGAAAATGGGAGGAGTAACTACTATACACGATTATTTTATGCATGGAGGCCTAACAAGAAATTTCACAAAATACTGAGTTAGATATATATTAGGCCCTATACACTGTAAAAACAAACGTTTGACTATTGATAAACACTACACACAGAAAACACTATGTAAAAAATTATGTAAATATAGAACTCCATAATTATTATTTAAGAGTTTACATAAAACATGTAATATATACCCAAGCTTGTGTAAATTCCTATGCAAAAGCTTAACACAACTGTTTACATAGTATTATGGAGTTCTATTTTTACACAGATTGTGTATTTGTTACATAATTTGTGTAATTTTTTTACATAGTGTTTTCTGTGTGTACAACACGTTTATTTGTTGTTGTTTACGTGTAAAGGTATAGGAGGTTGTTAAAGATAAACGGGTTGCATAAACACTACAACGCGTTGATACGTTTATTAACTGTTATCAAAAACGTGTTTATACCAGCAATTATAAACACATATTGCTGGTATAATAGTGTTTATAAATAGTCAAACGTTTGGTTTTACAGTGTATAGGCCTACCCCCATCCATCCATCCAAATTGAGTTTTCAACTTTGAATTTAGTTGGCTGTCCAAGGAGATCTTCTGAGCATATTCTCGTGTTGTTTATCAAAATTGTTAAACAATTTGCTGAGTGTTTGTATAACATGTAGGCCTATAATTATAGCGTTATGTTGGCCCTTGATAAAATTGATATCATCATGATCAAGCAGCAACTGATCAGATTGGGCACAAGAGCGGAGAAGAAGTAGGTCTAGGCCTTATGTAACTTACAAAAATGAGAAGAAATTTGGGAAGTAAACGTGATTGGATTTACTCTATCATAAATTGATTCGAAAACTATTTCGATGTAGGCCTCCTATCAGATTTTCAAATATATGACATTGCACAAATTGATAATTGCCGTTCCCTATGCCTGAAATATGTGTAAGAAGCAAAAAAAAACTCCAAACACCTTTGCAGGTCCTCTATCGAGCTGCAGTATAGCTCTGTTAGCGCATCGTTCACATTGATTTTAAATATACGACGACTATCCTTATCTTGACACCTAAACATATCCAAACGAACAGGCAACATGAACAACAAACAAGGTGTTCGCATGGTGTTAGTATCGATCAGAATCGATCATATCGATTAGGGGCAATAGCTCGCTACAAAAATGATGGAAATTCTTGAACGATTTTTAGTCTCAATCTGAGTCCGATATCAAATTAGCATCTTGTGTGGGTTGGCGGTGGGTTTATTGTCCCGTTTGGCAGGTATCCATTGTTAGTATTGATGTTGATTGGGTAGTAACCTTGCGCCGGGATCTATAGCATGGAGTATTAATAATTCACAAAACTATACCCAAAAATAGTTTAGGTGCTAGGTTTGGTCGAAATCTATAACCAACATGTGGGTTGCATGTTATCTCTAAATAGACCAATGATTATCATCTTGCATTTTCTGAACACGAAAACTATCAAATGATAGCCAAGTCGGAATTTCTTTGAGATGTTTTAATGAAAGGTATAAATTAGGCAACGAAAAAACCGGTTTGACTGCCCCGCCAGACCTATTTTTTCTTCGAATTTTCAAAAAAAAATTAGACAAATGTTGGGAAAATTGTGAGCAAATTTGTGAAAACATTTGAACAAATTTTATTTTGGTTTTTTTTTTTAATTGAAAATCATAACAAAAAACAAACAACGCCCGACCGACCTACCCTATACCTGGCAGGTCCGAATGAAGTATTAGTATACCTTCCCCAGGCTAAATACATAGGCCTATAGTTGTAAACATTGGCATACATTTTCGTCTACTGTAGATAGCAACATGCAGCATAGCCTTTAATTATCACACACATTGTGTATAGAAAATACGAGAGCGCATCTCATGCATTTAGCACGCAATTTGAATAATGTAAATATCACATGCAATGCAAAATAATTTAGTATGTTAATGAAGTCGGTGAAGTGGGTTTCATTTCTGCGTTCACTATATCAAAATGCTAAATACAAGGACAGTATTTAGTACTATTTACAGTCGTTTGAACTTCAGACATTGCTTCAATTTGAGCAACTGGTATTATTAGAGTTTATGGCTTCTTTTCTTTTTAAACCAATATATTTTAAACGTATTATAACTCTTTCTGTTCATAAATACATAAAACAGCCGCACCTTTTCGTATACCAGTTTGATCAACAGGTTTCGCAATTGACGGTCTCGTTATTAACAACAGGTGCGCAGTATTGATCACATTATTTATATATTTCACAAATTTAGAAAGAAAAAATCGGACATATTGAACAAATATGTTTGTTACAAGGCGATTTAAAAACGACACATTTTAGAATAGCCGTCAATTCCGCAAAATTGACATCGATAAATGGATTGAACTTCACATGTTAATGAAGCAAAGCGAACATTTATGGATTAAATGAGTGAGGTGCGACGGGTTTAATCGCAGAACATGAAAGGGTTATCAGTAACAGTGTCAAAAGCATTTACGACTAGATTGTGTCGTCTTTGTGAAAGGTGTCAAATGAAAGTGTTTCGACACGAAAAATATTATTGTAAACAACATCCACATATTGATTTGAGATGTGCTAATGTGTCCTTCGTACCGGTCGGGGATGTGGTTGGCAATATTGATTTAACACAATTAATTAGTAGTAGTTTGTTTAAATTGTTTATGAAGTTACAATTAGGAAGTAAATCATATGACATGTATGACTGTACAGAATGATTTAACACATTATTTTCATGCTAAAAGTAAAAGCAAGATATACCAACAGGGTGTGGGGAAACACATAACAAGGGAGAATAACTCGAGAAAACAGATAAATAACAACAACAAAAAATAACACACGGAAATGCACTGGGACAAGCAATGAAAATTGCTATGCAATAAAACAACAAAGATATATGGTTATTGTCACTATATATCTTTGTTGTTTTATTGCAGAGCAATTTTCATTGCTTGTCCCAGTGCATTCCGTGTGTTATTGGTTTTTTTTAATTTTTTATCTGTTTTATCGCGTTATTCTCCCTTTGTTATTACCTGTTTCCCCACACCCTGGTAAATTCTTGCTTTTACGCTTAGCATTTTACTTTTTCGAGATATCCTCTTGTATCAGTTTTCTGATCCTTGGTGTGTTTTGTTCCTGGTTCCGTTGGATTCATCTTTTTATAGTTTATACATTATTTTCAATTACAGATTCATAAACCGATGTCAAAACAATTGCAATTACAAATTATTTTGCGCATTTGTTAATGTTATTTAGGCCTATACAGCCTATACCTATTTTAGATGGTTTTAACTTCGTTACAAACCACAAAATGTAGAAAATATGCCTACATTATTTTATAGGTCTATCATGCTAGAATTAAGGTCGTGTTTTTGTTTATTTGCATAGAAAACCATAATATTTAAATCAATATGACCACCACGTAAGGTAAAATTATTTTTCAATGGGCCTACTCAACTTTTTTTTTAATCTCAAAAGCAAGCAGCCAAAAAAACACTACCAAAAAAGTTATATCTTTATACTTTGTTCAACCTGCTCAAATGTTGGCTATGCATATTTCATGAACCATGAAATCGTTTCTCCATTATTTTCCTCATAACTATCGATCAACCCCATTTTCATCCCAATCGAATCCATCCATCAATCGATTGATCGATACCCACTATTCAATTCTATTATCAAGTTCAGATAATCATATTCCAATAATCGGATTCGCAACGGGTGGGATTTATAACGGATTCCCGCTATAATCCAAATCCCTATTATAGAATCCTTATCCCCCTTCACATAAAAATGCATTTTATCTTTGGTATTAGCGGCCCGGGGGGGGGGGGGGGGTACTCAGATTTGGTTTGGTCGGGGGTATGCCGCTGGAGATTCAAAACCCCTACCCATTTCGAAGGGTGATTTTGGAAAAATCGGTACCCATTTTTAGGGGTTTTGCTTCATTTTAGACCAAATTTTCGCAAATTATCGGGAAAAAAGACCTAATCTTTGCAAATTTTCGCGAAAATAGACCCATGTCTATGGATTTTTCAGTTGAAAAGCCTACCCATGGCTAAGGATGTATCATGAAAAAAAACGACCCACTGGAGCGGCACGTCCCCGTATGCCTTACATATACGTGAGTACCCCCCCCCCCCCCCCCCCCTGAATTAGCGGTTAACGGTAAGGGACCGTTAATGTACCGTTATCTTTGTTATATTGGCTCTTGTCTTTTATTGAATAACGTTGTTAAGGTTGGGTGAAGATGAGAGAGCTTCCTGGTCCTATTGTTATGATTGTATTGTTCTCTTTGAAGACGCTATTTCTGGCACTATTATCACATACGGGGTAAGCCTAATACTTCACTTGGGTATAGTGCCTCCGACCATGCCATGCTCCGACATTATCATGATTTAATTCCTCATAATAAAAATAAAATGCTAACCCAGTCCCAAACTACGTATAGAGCCTTAAAGTTCTTCAATTTGTATCATATTTTCTTTTCAAGTTCTTCGTATTGATAATTCTATCAGTAGAATGATATTAAGATGGCTGTAGGTCCGGTTTCTTTGAAATATTTTGAATTAACATTGAACAATTTGAAGCCGATTCCATACTAGACCTATTTGAAGGAATGCACTTGCATAAAACATTCACAAATGGTTTTGTATTACTATAGGCCTATTTGGTGTTCGATCTTTGATGTGACATAATGGACGTCCATCCTCAATCAATCAGTTTTAACTGACAGTTTATTTGTATCTCTATAGATTAAATATTAATCATGCACATTTGATCACTTTCTTGGAAAAGCGCCATATAAATGCCTGGTAACATTAACCCTTCGGTCACCACTGCAACTTGTCACTGAACGCGTAAAATCCATTTTTCACTGTGTTTTAGACATCTTATATGAGAAACTTGTTGGTCATTTTGGTTGAAAAGGGCTTCTTCTTAGGTTTTCAATAGAGGTTTTTCATGTAAACCACCATGAGCAACGGACTACAAAAGGGGAATTGCACCCGGCCTATTCTACATTCAATTGAATCGATACATCCCATTTCATTGCATGATATGAACCACGTTACCAACATGGGCCTGACTTCTTTCTAAAAATCTGACTTCTTTCTAAAAATCTAAAAAAAGGTTATTAGTCTGTTACATGGATAACATTATCATTTTATCGGATGCGCTATATGCAAGACGAATTGTTTTTGAAAACATTGGCTGAAACATAATATATACACACAATGAGTAACAATGCATTTCTAAGACCGCAACCTGACATTTGATAACCTGACATTTTGGAGTTTCAGGATTACGTTTTGATACTTAACGGATTAGCTCAGAGATAAACCACAAAGTCGTCCCCTTTTTGCTTAAAAAACAGTCATAATCGCTTTCTGGTTCTTTTCCTTTCATTAAATGCGTGTTCAAATGTGACTTGGATGGTTGATAAGTAGGATGTCGATAATGAAATAATATGAGAACGTATATGGAAATCACTTATTGGCAACTTACCGACGGCAATCAATTATCATGTGAACTCATCACTAATTTAGGGATTTGGGGATGTATCATCTCTCTGGTATGAGGAAGAACTATTACGTTTTTCCATAACAATATATAGGCCTGACTGGTGTTTTATAGTGGTCAATACAACTGTTGCGCTTCTTCTGGTGTTCTAATGTAGCCTATATTACGGGGTGTCAAATAAAAGTCCAATGTGAAATGTGAAACCTACTTGTCGAAAAAGATCATGTATCCCGAAATAATAACCATGTAAATATTTAGCGAGCTACTGATCTTACTTTGAGGATAGGTTCACCCGTTTATAACATATGATGGTAAAATCAATTCCATCGAGAAGATATTGCCCGGTATAAATAGTTCATATTTCTGTCCTTTCTTGCTAAAGGTGTATAGGCCTATAGAATGAAGAGCAATGAAATAAAGTACACGCAATATATTTTGGCCCTCTTCCATGCTCCTGGTCCAAATTTACGGAATATATATATTTAGCTTATTTTTAATGTATATAAATAGACAACATGAATCAGCACTACTGTCCTCTGCTAATCTCTTCATTGGTTACCTGTTGAACAGAGAATATCTTTTAAATTGCTTGTGTATGTTTATAAGTCACTGTATGGTCTTGCACCTATGTATCTAGTCAAATTGTTTAAAACCATATTTTCCAAATTGACACTAAGATCATCCAAGGATCATCGTCGTCTTGATTATCTTATGACAAGAGTCAAAACTGGTGACAGGACTTTCACTGTTTGTGTATGGAATTGATCTTCCTACATTTAGACAGCCTGGTTCTGTTGTTGCCTTTACATGCTTTAAGAAGGCCCTTTTAAGAGGCCCTTAAGACATTTTTGTTTACAAACTAATTGTTTGCTTCTGATATCATTATGTTTATAAGTTATTATTCTTATGCTATTTTGTATCTTTGTAAGCGCTTTGAGCCTATGGGACTGACGCATCACAAATACTTGTTATATGTATATTTATGTATTCCGTTTCGCGTTAGGCTATCCAATATGGAGTAAGCCTAATGTATTTCCATCCCATCCACAAAGCCCCGGATTTCTTTAATTTAACAATCGCGTACATTCCGTGGCGTCAAAATTCTTACCGTAAATCTGCTCCAGGAGCATGGAAGAGGGCCAAATTCTCTTGCATGCAAATTAAAGTTACACGCAATATACACCTAGCACATAAAGTCCCTGACCAGGTGCTTTGAGGTTGGCTAATTCAAAATATATAATCGGTACCACAAATCTGAGATATGCATTTAATGAGCAAATTTCTTCTCCGCAGTTTTGATACCTCATTCAACAAAATCGAATGGATACTTTTAAAGTTAAGGCGATTTCAATGACCGCTCATAACAACAGTAAAGTTGCACTAGGTATAGGAAATCATTGATTTGTGTGACAGTTATGACAGTAATCACACACAATTCAATGAATACCTAGTGCAACTTTGCTGTTGTTATGCGCGGTCATTGAAATCGCCACAACTTTAAAAGTATCCATTCGATTTTGTTGAATGAGGTATCAAACTACGGAGAAGAAATTTGCTCATTTAATGTATACCTCATATTTTAGGTACCGATTATATATTTTGAATTAGCCAACCTCAAAGCACCTGGTCAGGGACTTTATGTGCTAGGTGTACATGTATTAGAAGGCGGTTTTGACAAGCCCGGTGGGCCACCTGTATGTGACCAGTCTCATCTCTGTGAATTGTGAATATCGAGCTCGATAATTTCGATCGGTCATTCCTAACAAACATGTTTTGGAATAATTGCTAGAGCTCTTTGCAGGGATTAAGTGAATGGTGGCATTTTCTGTACTTATAACTGGTAATCAATACAACATTGGTTTGAGACATAACAATTAGGCCTATAAACCAGAACTTATAAAGATCCTATTCCTAGGCAATCTAATAACATACAGGGTGCGTCAAAAAGAAGTTGATCGAGAATGAATATTTGTTTACAAATAGACCAAACAAATTTGACAAACCAATGAGGCACGTATTCAAAGAGCAACTTATTCCGCTCATATGACAAAAGGAATCGATCAATTATATCAGAAGCTATGCCTGTTTTAATAAAAGAACCCCTTTTTTAGCTGTCCACGGAGCGCTTAATTCTCTTGAAATCTTTCCACTCTAAAACAAATATTCATTCTCTATCAACTTCTTTTTGACTCACCCTGTAACATGTGTAATGTCCAACCAATCCGACGTTCTGGAACTAAATGCTGACTCATGTAAAAAAAAAGATAGTGTATGTAGAATTTCACATGGTGCTAAATAAGCAACAAGTATACAATTGTCATTTAACATTTTAATTCATCCATTAGCAACATCCATTAACTATCACTCATGGTTTAACACTAAGTTCCACGCGGCTATCTAGTGTACCATACAAAACAGATTTTTCAGAAACCTTTTCCAACTTTCAAAAGTCTATCTCAAGAATTATTGAACCAATACTAGGAATGTTTGTACCTATTTGAATGTATTCTTCAAGGTGATTCCAAATATGGTGATGAAATTCAATAATTTTGACATTTTTGAAACATTTTGTAAAATGTTGGGAACTGTCGTCTGCAGACGACTGCCGCGTGAAAAATACTAATCTGATAATAAATTGTTAATGAGCTGCAGGTCGTAACAGGTGTTTTCAATATAAAAAATATATAAATTCAAAATAGAAAGCACTTATTTGATGACTGGTTGTTCAAATTAAATTACTGATACCAGTTTCAACTAGTATTATAGGTAGGCCTATTCAAGTTGACAGCCGATATATGGGAGGCACGTATGGCCAGATGGCTCGCATATATTGTGTTTGTCAACACGTTTTTTGTCTTTGTGAAATCACAGCTAAGTTATTCT
Organism: Ophiura sarsii; assembly: GCA_035610835.1. Taxonomy (NCBI): domain Eukaryota; kingdom Metazoa; phylum Echinodermata; class Ophiuroidea; order Amphilepidida; family Ophiuridae; genus Ophiura; species Ophiura sarsii. The sequence continues at coordinate 62,750,620 of CM069455.1, read as the reverse complement.
CGTGAATGATAATACAATTAAATTAAAATTAATTGTAGCCTATGCTTTCTATTTTATTGTTTATCATAGGCGTATCTCTAGCTATAGGCCTACTGGTATAGAGAGACCAACGCACGATTATTCTCATTATTCTTAAATTCTATCTTTAACACTTTCCACGCGGCAGGCGTCTGCAGACGACATTCCAAAATTTCACAAAATGTTTCAAAATAGTCAAAATCATTCAATTTCATCACCATATTTGGAATTACTTTGAGAAATGCATTAAAATAATTGGTTCAGTAACCCTATGAGATAGACTTTGAAAGTTGGAAAAGGTTTCTGAAAAATCTGATTTGTGTATGGTGAATACCAATAGCCGCGTGGAAAGTATTAACATTAAAACTCATAAAGTAATGCAACTCAATTTGCTAGGAAAAAGATTAGATTTGGTGCATTTCTATGTGGAAAAATAACTTGGGACCACTCCGGGTCATCCACCTTTACAGGCAATATGATTTGACATAAAAAAAACAGTGTCATTAAGTGACTGACTCTTCGCTTACCTTGAACTACATTAAGATGTATAAACTTGTTTCGTATCGGTTTTCCTTTCAGTCAAAATAAAATCAGACTTAACATCGCCCAAAGGATACAATCGGCGGAAAGTTATGAAGTTGGCTTTGAAGAGCGGAGAAGAATAAAAGAGTTATAGAAGCAAGCCCGTTTGGTGGCCAAGTGTTGTGCGCCATAAACCGGAGTTGAATTCAACTTGAACACACGATACAAGCGTATAAAATCCGTGTAAATGTGTCACTATAGCCGTAAGGGACAAAACAACTGGAATTGTTGTAAAGTTACTCAACGAATTTGTTCACAAGAAAATGTATTTAAAAGCCGATTATGATGTTATAGTCCGTCCCACTGAACGAAACCTTTAGCCAGACCAGTTTCTATGGGCGGGCGGACCGCTGTAGAGTAATAACAACTGTTTACGAATTCGGTAATAATCAGTCTTGCGATGTATGGGGCAAAATACGGAGGGGATTATATACAATAGAATAGTAAAATCTGAAGAGTGAAAGACGAAAAGAGTTGCAGAACTTATCATTTGAATAGGGCATTTTACTGTATCAATAATACACTAGTAATCACAAATAACCAGGAGCACCATGAATAGATTTCTGTGCCTTTTTATTACAATTAGTATTGTAGTATACCCTCTCCACACGGACACCAGACACAAGAATCTCTTGATGACTTCATTTTACTCTTCTTTGTTAAATTGCCAACTATTTTTATGCCTATGGAATTTAAGCCAATCAAATACACATGAATGGTTGCAAAGAATGTGGCCACAAGAATTGCACATTATCAGCTGGACATAATGCGTACAATTATATTGTTTTCAAGAGGGTTTATTGGGCAATTGTAAACGACGCAATATTGATGATTATTGGGACTTGGGAGTAACGGAATATAGGTCCACTTAAAAACTGTCATTTAGAATTATTCATAGGTCCGTAGGTCGGTTTAGATTTCTGTATAGACCATTTGTAAGACTAACAGCTGAAATATTATAGCATTTATTATCATGTTTGTTGTTCATGGAATTTTGGATTGTGGAGGATTTCCCACTCTAAGAAATTCATTAATGTGATCATGAAATAATGAACACTGGAACTCTTAAACTGTAGAGATCACGTAGCATGGTGTCGGGATAACTGTGTTTAAGATTTTCAAAAAAGAAGACGCGCCTGTTTCACGATGTGTAGGTCAATTTGGTAACACGGTTCATGCAATGAATTGGACGTCATGTACCAATTAAATTGAGCTCCCTTATAGTCTGTTGCGCATGGCAACATGGATAACTCTCCTCACCTATAATATAGGACTAGAGCTATGAAGACCAACACACATTTCAAAACTCTCGAAGGGTTAGATGTAGGTCTAATCTGATCATCCAATTTAGGGCTAGGACTTCTAGGCCAGCTGTTGTATGTACAGTTTTAATAAACGGAAACAAACGGAAACAAACTAACATTTTCAAAGATAATGGGGAGAAGGAAATATATCTTCTCCAACGATCTCTGGTTAATTGTTTGAGCATGCATTCAACGCGTGAAAAGGCGCCTAGTGATATAAAGATAGCAAATCGCAATTCCACTGCTGCAACAAATATTGAAAACCCACCGCTGCCACCAATTATCATCACACCACCCCAATTGCAATCCCACCCCTGCCATCAATTGTTATCCAACCACTGCCATCAATTGAAATCCCACCTCCCCAATGGCAATCCCACCCTGCCACCAATTGTTGTCCCACCGCTGCCACCAACTGAAATTCCACCACTACAATTGCAATCCCACCCCTGCCACCAATTGAAATCCCACCTCCCCAATTACAATCCCACCGCTGCCACCAAGTGTACCCCGCTGTACGGACACCAAGTGTAATCCAACCTCGCGCTGCTATCGTTTGTAATCCCACCGCTGCCACCAATTGTAATTCCAACACTGTCACCAATTGTAATTCTAATAACAGCCACCAATATTGAAATCCCACCGATATCACTGCCACCATTGTAATCCCCCATTTCAACCAATTGTAAGTACCACCTTTGCCACTATTGAAATCCCATCGATGCCACATATTGATAAGCCCATCCGATACTTCCAAATTCATCTCCCCCTCCCCCCCCCCCCCCCCCCCCCCCGGCCCCTGCTACCCAAACCCACCGCTGCCACCAATGTCATGCCACCTCTCCTCTTACTGCCACTTCATTATTTACTACACTAACCAAATAGGTATTTCAAACGCCCACAGTTTATTTGGTTTGGGTGGGGTTTTCAGGTGTATGCTATAATGGCCCGTTTATGGTCATCGCGCGCTGTACAAGAAATGAAAAGTCGGTCAAATCTCAATGACCGACCTTATTCACACGGTCATCATATCTTGAAGAGTTTTTAAACTATTATTACACAACCATCCATGTAATTGGTGGGTCAATGGTCGTATTTTGTCGTTGACATTGAGGGGCGGTGTGGTCAACAAAGTTAAGCCCGAAGCGATACATCTAGCCAAAGGGTGAGGGGTGGAGATTGTGGTCAACCACCTATAATAAAATACTAATTATGCAAACATATTAGTTACGTCAATGCCCGCGTCAATGTTAAGTCACTGTGTTAAAGTCACTGTTTTGCCGACTTGAACAATTGCATTTAAATTAAACTCACGGAAGAAAAGGCTATGCTATTCTATTCTATAAGATAGAGTTACTACCTTCCTCCTCGATGATCATGCCCTCAATGTTCTATACAATTGTTTGTCTATTTTGCACACACAAATATTGTGGCAGCGGTGGGATTTCAATATTTGTGGCAAAGGTGGTACTTTACAATTGGCATGATTGGTGGAAATGGGGGATTACAATTGGTGGCAGTGGTATCGGTGGGATTTCAATATTGGTATCTGTTAGGATTACAAAATATTAACGCATGATTTGTTACTTTATTAGATGCAAAATAAAACCATTAAGAGCAGAGCCACGCGATATCACCCGAAAGTACCCATAATCAAGCGTCAAATGTTCTATAAGCAAAGTTCCTTCCGATTTTACCAAGGTTCCTTTTGACAAATAGCTGAAATATTATTTACAATTGTAACAACTAAATACAACATAGGTTTTCTAGAACACCAGGATACTAAGTATCTGATCAAAAGTCCTCTTATAACTGTATTTAAGAACTAAAGAAGGCCCCATGGGGCTTTACAGGTCAAATTAAAACTTTTCACGCGACTTGCCGGTGTTCCTTTGATGGCTTTATATATTAAAATCGGGCAACAACCTGCCGGCCGTGCTAGTTTTTAACGTTTTGAATGCGGAGCGCGGTACATCGGTTTGAAATTCTCTACAGAATTGCTCTATCATTTACAATGATGAAGATCATAATTGGGCGTCAGTCTGTTTTAAAACTTAGAAAAGGAGGGTCAGGCATTTGGTCCCTGAATTGACAATAAAGTTTGAAGGAAAAAAAGCATTGTCATGATTGTGTCATCTGGGCCCTATTCCATAAAGGTCAACTTAAGATTAATCTTAAGTTTGTAAGTCAGAAGAGTTTCTAGATTATTCTTAAGTTAAGAATAAAAACTCTTCTTAGGATAAGGACAATATAACCTTTGAAATTTTAAAAGAAGAATTCCTTAGTAAAGTTAAGGTAGCCTCTGACCTCTTCTTAAGGTAAGCCTGAAGGAACTTTAATAAGGATATTCTTCGTTGTTTATGAAATAGAGGATACGAATCTTCGTAAGGGAGCACATCAAAACTCGACCGCCCGGCAACCGCCGGTTCCGTGGGGTTCCGTGCGGTTGCAGCCGGTTTCTATTGTTCTAAACAATGATATGCGGTCCAACCGGGCGGAACTGGCGGTTGCCGCGCGGTCGAGTTTTGATGTGCTCCCTAACTTAAAAAAAGAGTTCGGGATGTTAGAAGAATTTTCAAGATTTAAGGAGAATTAATTCTTCTTAAATCCAACTTAAGATCTTAAAGTTTTATATTCGCATACTTTGGGTTATGAACGACCCACCATAGAATTTCTTAGTGGAAATAAGACCCACGCAAACACTTTCCACGCGGCTATTAGTTTTACCATTATAAAAAACAGATTTTTCAGAAACCTTTTCCAATTTTCATAGTCTATCTCATGGATTACTGAATCAATACAAGGCATGTTTGTACTTATTTCAATGCATTTCTCATGGCGATTCAAAATTATGGTAATGAATTTCAACAATTTTGACATTTTTTAAACATTTTATGACATTTTGGAATGTCGTCTGCAGACGCCTGCCGCGTAGAAAGTGTTAAGCTTACAGCATGGTTATAAGACTAAACCTGCAACATCCGATCAAGGTATGCAATTGACCTACATGTATATTATTATACTATAATAATCGAGTATTTACTACTGAATACATTGTCGAAGTATACTCTTAAAACTTTTCACGCGGCTATTGGTTTTATAAAATAAAATAAATAAAAAACAGATTTTTTTCAGAAACCTTTCCCAACTTTCAAGGTTTATCTCAAGGATTACTGAACCAATACTAGGCATGTTTGTATTTTTCTCAATGCATTTCTCATTGTGATATCAAATATGGTAATCAAATTCAATAATGTTGACATTTTTGAAACATTTGTAAACTTTTGGAATGTCGTCTGCACACGCCTGCCGCGTGAAAAGTGTTAAGATGTGTATAACATATCAGCTTATTTCATTGTATGACACCGCGTTATGAAGGCATGTTTATGATGTTATGTTAAACAATAAACAAATTTAACATTTCCTTAAAAGATGTAACTGCCCCATGCGATTTTAATATTGACAACTTTATTCACAATGACAAATTATGCCAGAATTTCAATCAGAAATAAAGATGAAATGGAATGGATCGGAAGTTATTGCTATCTACTGAAGATAGCTGACGCGAACGGAAACGTTAGGTATGTTTTATTAAGCAACATTTTGAAATGAACAATATGAAGCCTATGTTCATGTTCGGGTCGTTCTTATCAATCTTATATAAGGAACATGCCTATTTAATATAAAGTATGCTGAACATTCATGCTTGAAATGGAATTGTTTTTTTAATTGTTTGCAGTCTAATTGTTGGAACATAGAGCTATGCCATTAGCCTATTTTACTCACATGATAAATGACCACATGGTAGCCTACCCGAGACATTAAACAAATAATGAATTAACGGGAGAATGATAAGATTTTGGCACGCGTTTTGGCACTTGCATTTAACATCTACAATGTATTAGCTTTTAGCCATACACATACACGTCAGCATTCCCGGCATGGCTCCGTGGTTTATTGGTGACAAATTAAATTACATGTGCACCATGTGAAACGCGAGATGTATGTTAGACCTATAATAAGCCTATACATTCAAACCAGAATTAGTTTAACAAGTTTTTAGGAAGAGAAAAAGTGAAATCATAAAATCATAAAATCAAAAAATCGTTAAGATGTGACGGTGGCGATTGGTTCATGCACGACCGCCCAAACAGACTGGCGCACCCAACTGCACCGCCGTCTAATACACGACCGGCCGCATGCACCGCGGTAGTTTGTTTGGACCGTCATTCTAAATCTTCGCTCGCCCATCCAACGAGCGGTGCGATAACTATGTACTATGGCCTGATATTACACGGTAAGAAATCCATCCTCTACTGATGAATACAACCGTGTGGGAAGATGCTCCTCGTCTGCCAGATGACGACAAAACCTCCTGTTCATAAAATTACTATTTTACTTGATACACTTCTCTTTTTGTGTTGAAATTTGAAGAAGTCGAATTATATTTCTCAAAATTTTTAATCATAGGCTCGTGTGGTGGATTCAAGTTACACGAATTGTTTAACACATGTTAATTGTTCAATGGGCGAGTTGGTTAATACCCCGTCATAGTTTTAGACGGTAACAACGGAAGGCTGGTTAACGGACGGATCTGTTAAAACTTTTATAAAGGCTCAGTGTTTTACAGACCAATTTTTGGAAACCACGGAAAACGAACGGGAGAACGTGTTTAAAGTGAATTAATATTTAAACATTTTACTTTGACCTAGTTTTAGGCATCCCTCATCATGGAGTGAAGGTTTACCCAAAGACTGTATAGCTGTCTTCAAAATATAGCATTATAATTATAGATATAGACACTATACCTTCCGTTTCCGTAGATAGCAATTATATAGGCATAGACACTTGCAAAGAAGTTGATATTTTAATTCCTCAGACGTTTTCATTTCCATTTGGCAACTTATTTGTTGGATGCGGGGAAGCTGGGGAATCTTGCTGAGCCTCGCTCTCGCCTTATCCCCCATCCCATTCCGCATTTCCCTGCCTCCCTTTCCCCTTCTGGTAATGTAAACCAATGTCCTTATTTGGAACTGAGAGGCGACCGTTGAGATTGAACGCTTTACGGTGTAATACAGGGTGGTCCAAAAAAAACTATACCCAATTTTGGAGGCCATTTTCTCCTAGATGATAAAATATTTTAGTAGTTTGGTTTGCATATTATTAAAGCATATATTGTTGAGCATTATTGGTGAAAATAGGGAAGATATTACATTAATATTTTTTGAGATATTGCTATTTTTAGCGAGTGTGTGTAAAAATGGCTTTTCCACGGGAGCTGTCAATGCATCAACATGTTTGAATATGATATGACACAGTAATGTAATGAAGATATTGCATTAATATTAAAAAGTATTATTTATCCATTATTTATCCATTTTAGTGTAAATAAAAGCTCTCGCAAACACATTTGTCAAAGGACTATCGCGTCATTACATTATTGTGTCATATCATATTCAAACATGTTGACGCATTGACAGCTCCCGTGGAAAAGCCATTTTACACATACTCGCTAAAAAATAGCAATATCTCAAAAAATATTAATGTAATATCTTCCCTATTTTCACCAATAATGCTCAACGATACATGCTTTAATAATATGCAAACCAAATTACTAAAATATTTTATCATCTAGGAAAAAATGGCCTCCAAAGTTGGGTATAGTTTTTTTTGGACCACCCTGTACAGTGCGTGCCAGATCTCATCTTCAGAAGATAGCAATGAAACGCGTAATGAGAACTTCATCGATTTCCTCATTCTCGCCCTAAACAATGATAAGAGGTATAACAGTTGAACCACTCATTGAAGTTTTAATGTGGCGTTCACTATCATGACTATAATATTAATAGGTCTAATTGCCAACCATTAAATTCCAATGTTTATACCTATAACGTAATTCATACTTAAATATTTATAAATGGGCACATTTTTTCTTTTCTCCAATTAATTCATATCGATCTTGCTTTGTTTTGTTGTTTTTTCCTTTCTTTGCCTTTTTTCGAGTTTGTCTGTTTGTTTCTTATTTTGTTCTATTTATTCTTTCGATTGAATGCTATTTTGATAGTGTTCTGAAAAGATTTAAGGATTTAATGCCATCCCCCAGGTTGACAAAATCCACGCGCCAAGCCAGCCACATATACATTGGATATGATTAAATATGAATGTTAATTACTTTCCACGCGGCTATTAGTTTTACCATAATTATACAAACCATGTTTTAAGAAACCTTTCCCAACTTTCAAAGTCTATCATAAGGATTACTGAACCAATACTAGGCATGTTTGTACTTATTTCAATGCATTTCTCATGATGATTCCGAATATGGTAATTAAATGCAAGACTTTTGACATAATTGAAAAATGTTGTGAAATTTTGGAATGTCGTCTGCAGACGCCTACCGCGTGGAAAGTATTAGATATTTCACAAAATGTATCATTTACAGCACCGAAAAGATTAACCTTTCTTTGAACACCTGTAAACCCAAGGTGTAAATGGCAAACAGATATAAAACCAAATGCGATTGGCCCATTCAATAACCAGCCGGCTTTGACGACCAATCACCTTAAGGGTTCCTCGTACCCCGAAATTGAATTCAAAGGTGAAATCTTTCAATATCGTCATTTTTCACTGAACTTTAACGCTTTTTAAAAGGAACCTTTTACTTTGTAAGCAGTGATAGAATAGAATGTCCGCCTGGTCGTGCGTAACTTAATTTACATGTATAGTGGTGGAAAAACGAATTCTTCGATGATGATGATATTAATGATGGTGCTCCGTTCGCGAAAATAGAAACCAAAATATAAAGAGTTATATCGGATGTCAGTTCAAAACTATACCAGTAAACGTTTCAATAAACACTTCAATAATTCGTTATTTATCGAGAAAGACGATATTTGAATTAAGGCAGTCGTGTAAAGCTGTTTAAGATCGCCTTAAATCAGTGCTTAAATTCAACACTCACATTGTGTAACAACACATTTTCGTATCAAAAACATTGGATTAAAGTTGAAGTTCAAAAGAGGCGGTTTACCCACAAAGCGGGTCAGGGCACTTAATATTATATTGAATCCCTCGTGATCAATTGTTTAACGTTACAAATGTCTATAATGCTTGGTTTTGACCTGGTTTCACAAAACATAGGTACAGATTTGATTTGTTTGTTAACAATGACACCTTTTCAGGATTATCTTGTAAAGAATGAATGAAATCCAAAGATTTAGAAACATCTGTGCTGGGTTTATTGACTTTTTCGCTCAAGTTTTGTATTTAAAGACAATAATATCAAACAATTTGTCAAACGATTATCTCTGGTGTGGAGTATTGACCTTTGCTTAAGGCTGGTGAGTATTATTACACGTCTCTAAGTTGTTTGGGGATATATTGGCAGAGTAATCCTTAACGAAACTATCACTTGCCTTTGAGTGTCGGATATAATTGGGGATCAAGGGTATTTTGTCAGGAAAGTTGTTAATTGTTAGTGATCCAAAACTTTCAAAATGTCTAAATAAAATGATTACGTTTTATTTCATTCAGGGGGTGGTACGCGGTGTGTTATTCGAACAGTATAATACTAATACGTCCCATGGTACCACAGCAAGGAAATGTGTTGAGGAGATTTGAGGGCCATGATGTCAGTTGAAGAGAGTTGGGGGCAAAGTCCTATGCTAAAGCTTGGTCTTTTAGGATTTGAAATGTGATGAAACCCCGTGAAATTTAGCCAATACTTAATATTATGTCCGATTCGGATTCCCCAACCTTTTTTCTCTCCCCCATTTTCTCTTCTTCGACATCTCAAACCCTTTTGAGGCACTCCATTCTCTGATGCTGCCCCTGAATTCAGTTTAAATGTAGGCTTTTACTTTCCACGCGGCTATTGATTTTACCATACAAAACAGATTTTACAGAACTTTTCCCAACTTTCAAGGTCTATCTCAAGATTACTGAATCAATACTAAGTATGTTTGTACTTCATTGCATTGCTCATGGTGATTCCAAATAGTGAAATTCAATTATTTTGATATTTTAAAAATATTTTGTGAAATTTTAGAATGTCGTCTGCTGCCGCCGCGTTAAAAGTGTTAATTATACGCCTGATATGAGGAGTGACATAATTAATGACCATTTCTTCAGTGACATCCCATACGAAACATGTTAAAAAACACCGAAACAGACCTCCTAAAAGGTTAAATTAATGTAATGTGCTCATCATGTTCATAATTCCTTTCATCAATATTTTACAAATTTTACACGGTATAATTGATGTGCTTCTCGAAACCATAGACCTGGATATTCCTCCTACCTTTGAATCTATTGACGCTAGTCGGCACACCGTCTGTCTCCGCCAGCCTCGGGGAGTACCATACCAACAGCTCCTCTCCTTTCAAAATCACTCTCGTCGTGCGGAATACAATGACTCTATCGCCATCCTGTTCCACGCCATCTTCATCCGGGGAGGTGAACTCCGCCTCCAAGTTGTGTTCTTGTTCTTTACGGGCGGGACTGACAAATCTGAGCCAGCGGGTCGGGTGGGCATCAGGACCGCTTATCAGACGCCCATTTACAAATTTTACCTGGAAGCGGGGAGAGAGAGAAAGAGTTGACTGTCAGACCATGCTGACGGCGGAAGCAATATTGTTTCAAACAAGAGACTTAAAAACGGGATTGGATCTTACCGCCCAGTGACAGCAAAACATATATTGAAATCTTAAACACTTTCCACGCGGCAGTCGTCTGCAGACGACATTCCAAAGTTCACAAAATGTTTCAAAAATGTCAAAATTATTGAATTTCATTACCATATTATTTGGAATCACCATGAGAAATGCATTAAAATAAGTATATACAAATAGGCCTACTCATTGATGCAGTAATCCTTGAAATATAGACATTGATAGTTAGTTGGGAAAGGTTTCTGACAATTCTAAATTAAACATTCCGATGCCTTATACGATCTTGTTGGCATTTTCTGATTCAATTAAGATCTGCTTCGTTCGGAGAAGAAATCACTCTGAACATGCTGAAAGTCATAAGAGATGCATGATCATGATGATGTAGAAATTGTGCAATTGAGTGCCTAAGAATTTGGTTGAACACTTTCCGCGCGGTTTTGCCATATAGGCCTACAATTAAAACAGATTTTTCAGAAACCTTTCTCAACTATCAAAGTCTATCTCAATGTTTACTAAACCAATACTAGGCATGTTTGTACTTATTTCACTGCATATCTCATGGCGATTCCAAATATGGTAATGAAATTCAATAATTTAACATTTTGTGAAATTTTGAGAATTTCGTCTGCAGACACCTGCCGCGGTGAAAGTGTTAATGATTAGGCTATGTCATGCCCTATCACGCAAAACGGGGGTGGGTGGGGAACATTATTAGGCCTATATGTTTTATATGCCTCATTCTGTGAAAAACGTAGACTAAAGATCAGGGGTCGCATTCTGACGCGTCTGCGCGTCCTAGACCTCTCAAGTTTCTAATAGTGACGCGTCAGATTTCAATTTGGAAAGACTTGCGGGTCCCGATCAAAATTGAAGGGACCCCTTAAATTTGACGATGTATGGAAATGGAATCCTTAAGAAATTCTGTAAATTACATATCCATCCTTTGCTCACAATATAAATTCATTAAAACTGCCCGTAAAAAAGTAAAATTTTCAAATACCCCAACTTCAGGACCCCTCAATTTCTTGGGGGACCCCTTACATTTGTTTTTTGAAGTCCTACGGGGTCCTGAAAAATGTCATGGGACCTCTCATATTTTTGATCCAGTGCTATCCCTGCTAAAGATATAATGGCACTTTGCACTTGTCTTGCACGGTTTCATTTGATAATTTATACAAAAGACTATCAGTGTCTCGAAGTTATCATCTCTGCTACCGTATGTCGTATATCAAAAAGTATATCAAAATAGAAATCATCCACTTTTCATCCTTAAATACAGCCTTCCCTTTTCTATTCATTATACAATGTTAATTGTTATAAGCAACCCCCAATTGTACATAATAACAATACTTGCAAACTTTTGAAGCCGGATTGTTAAGGATTTTCATTTGATCGGATTTGATTAAAAGGATTTTGGACATATTTTATGCTCAATATTTTGGTTTTATTTGTTTGATTTTAAAAGTGGGATAACTTTTAAGATTATCTCAATTGTCTGGATTTCATTATATGCAAGACCTTGTATAGTTAGAAGGGCTTCTTACAAATCATACCACTCTGAAAAAATGTCTGTAACACGCTGACCACTTCCCATGGCAGGTAACATGGTATGTCATGCATTATAATGTAGGCCTACTCAATAAAATGGTGTTTAGCCAAATACTTATTATCATAGTCATGATAGTGGTGGCGCTAGACAGAACTCGTAGGGGGCCGGATGGGGAAGATGGGAAAAGATGGAAAAAGATGTAGGCTATGGACATGTAGTCGAAACATTTGAAATTGAGCTTTTAATGGACATGCATGATGGATGATACGTTGGTTGACTTTGCCATGGTCATCTTTGCATGCATTCTCAGCCCTAAGCAAAATCATCTACATGTACTTTGCCTGAGTAGTGACTCTGTAGCATATTCAGTGGTCTGGGCTGTGACACTCGCTCAACCCCGTTTGATTTGTCTAAATGCTCACCGCGACATAAACAACTATATATTATAGCATTGTCGATCGTAGACACAAAGCATGCAAGTGCGTTACTGGACAAGAAGGTCCTTATATATATATGGGCGAGAATATCCGTATTCTAACTTTTCTAAATCAAATAACAGCAGCATTTATGGGCTGGTCAAACAGTGGTCAACAAAACTTGACAGAGTGGAAAAATATTTGCTCAATCCACCCTAAACGCCGTTGTCTAAAAGAAAAGACCGGGGCAAGAGTCCGGTAGCCCACTTGGTAAATTCACGCACGTGCGTCCATAACATCTTGTCGCGTGTGATAAACCGCATGCACAAAAATACAAAATCACTTCATTATTTCCAATTGACTTGAATCATTTATAGAATTCAATTGTTTTATGGATGTCTATATTGGTCACGATATACAAGTGTAATGATCGTTATGAAAATAAGGACACAGTATTTTAATTTGATTGCCATTGGTTTATTTTTGGTTTATTTCATTTCAGGCTTTGATCGATTCTGGCATGGCATGATTGACAGTTGTCTTTTCCACCGTCCATCATCTGATACGGTGTTCCAGGAGGCATACATTCGGAGAATTATCCTGCCTTTATGGCTATTCCAGTTAAAATCCTTCCCCTGGATCCACAGTACTGTAGACACGACCTTAATTTTCCACATCAGGGAGTGTGAATTTCAAATGTGATTGCCTGTATGGGTGATTCCATTTGAATTCCACACACCCTGTGTCATGCCTTCCATAGGTACGATCAATAGGGGGTGTATGGATGTCAAACTGAATAGCCCGATAATCCGAGAACCACTCCCTCCCATTCACGGAAACTCCATCAACCCAAACTGCCCCATTAAGGTATTTCCTCAACTAAGGATGAAATAAATCAGTGTTTCTATAATAAGTTCTAGCATTTCCCTAGATAGGCTTTTGAAAAAGCAGCTCATTGAGGGCTATATGATACTCTATGCTATAGGCGTACGTCATTTCTCGTGTTTGCTATCTACTGAAGATAGCACGTGCGTAATTATGCTATAGGCCTATACGGTCAATGTCGTATACATCCTTTAAAAGCGTGTGTATCAATGCACAGGTTACATCGATTTAAATACACGGGTTTTTAGTTTGTTTAAGTTTTATAATAATTTATAATGTATAAATAGCCATGTCGGAATTACACTCTTTATAAGGGGTCAAATTGACTATAAAGGATGGCGTCACAAATACACACAACATAACCATAAATCGATTGTTTAATGAGGATATAGCGTACCAGACGCCAAATGATATTTTGGTACAAAATATTTCTGTCTATAACTAAAAATCAACCATCTCCTCCATCTCATCCGATTTGTTTTGTAAGATTTGCATGATTTGTTAAATCCAAATTTATATTCTTTGCTTAACACTTTCCACGCGGCAGGCGTCTGCAGACGACATTTCAAAATGTCACAAAATGTCACAAAATGTTTCAAATATGGCAAAATTATTGAATTTCATTACCAGATTTGGAGTCACCATGAGAAATGCATGATAATAAGTACAAACATGCTTAGTATTGGTTCAGTAATCCTTGAGATAGACCTTGAAAAATGGCCCGGTTTCTGAAAAATCTGTTGGGTAAAACCAATATAGCGTACCAGACACCAAATTATATTTTGGTACAATATTATATTTTTGTCCAATGATGAATCAACCATTTCCTCCGTCTCATGTCGATTTGCTTGTAAGATTTGCATGATTTGTTAAATAAAATCCAAGTTATTCTCTGCTTAACAATAACTCACGGAATCACAACTAAATCAATCGTAAATCATTCCACAATAATAGCCTCGGCCCATTCAGAGACAAATCAGTACTATCATGCATGCATTATTATTACCAATACGGAATCATATTTCATACAAATGAACTAATATGAATTGATGGGAACCCGACAGTTGGCAAAAGCTGGTGTTTCACGCTACCGGGTCATTTTAATACCGCGGTAATATCAATTCACGATCATCGCGCTATCATGCAAGCTTATTATAACCGGCTAATATAGGCGTGATTGTTTGTTGTATAATTGTTCGATAAGTTCACTTCGTAATTGCATAGCCTTACCGCGTGGTTTTATATATTTTGTTAACTTGTCAGTTTTGCTATATTCATTAAAAGTATAGGCCTTTGCCTACTGAACTTATATTATCTGAGATGGACTAAGAAAAAATAAGTTTAAGACATAAAGGACCTTTTCAATTTTGTAAGTATAGGCCTATGCCTATTTGAACGTCAACATGTGAGGTTTATACCTATAGTGCATACATTATTGATTGAGCATTTTAAACTGTAATAATTTATCCATAAAAACACGTTGCTGAAATACAAGGCTATGTTCGCCCGTTTGAAGACCGTACTATTAGCCATAGATGGGACTGCGATTTATACTGATGTATTCATATGCACGGTGGCTATGGTAAACATTGATCTACATTTTAATGGGATTTAAAAACATTATTTCAAATCAAAACAGCAAAACACGCATGAAATCATCAGTTAATGATATTGGCCCGATCGTCGGGAACCGATTGTTTCAGTCGAATATGTTTGTCAATAAAATCGTTAGAGCTAAGATTAACTATACCTTAAAATAAATACTATTTTGAGGTTGTTGGATAGTTCTGTCTCTATCGTTACCATGGTTACTGTACAACATTTTTAAAAACATGTACTTGAAATTGTCTGAAACCATGCTCAATAAACATCTACGCCCTTCCGTCTGGGCCGAGTGCTCCGTACAGCAAAAGGCTCGTCGTTTGTTCTTGTTGCTGTCTACTGAAGAGATAGCGCCGCATAAATTGCGTACAACTCCTGATTTCTTGATCTCTGCGTGATAAACCCCTTATCATGCTTATGAGAACTACTGGCTGATTGATCAGAAATATGAATAAATCATTTGTTGCACCAATCAGAGACATTGTTAGAATAGTTATATACCTCATAAAGATTAGATTATAGTGAAACATATTGAAAGCCATGTTTGTATTGGTTATCAAAATGAGTATATCGTGTAATTACCCAATCAGAAACGCTGTTAGATAGTCAGATATAGTGTTCAGGGGTTAAGTATGTCACAGATCATCATTGTTTATATTTTTAGATTATTATTGAGTAAATGATCGAATAAATACAAAAATTTAATCCACATAAAGGCTACTTCATAAAAAAATGGTTACTGTAAGAAAAATTGGCATCATTCTGGAATACCCTTACACCCTAATATTAATAATATACATTAGTATGTCAAATGTATAGTGTGACGGGTACAATCTAAATGGGGTTGGGGTGGGAAATCGGGGGAAAGAAAAGATCGGGGTGGGGGAAAGACCAAAATATTGGGTGGCGAAAATATTGGCTTTTATTGTAAAAATTGCCTGAAATTAGCTTAATTTGTTCTGAATTCTCCATTTCAGATCAATTTTAAGCTAATTTTAGTAACTTTTACATTAAAAGTCAACCTTTTCGATTGTTTGGAGACAAAATCGTGTGGGGCCTGAGCTGACTGGAGGGAAGTGGGGCAAAGGTCGTGACTGAATGATCTGCACCCCCCCCCCCCCCCCCCCCCCCCCTCTCTCCCTCTCTCTCTCTCTGGTGCTGCCACTTCGGAAATTTGAAGAAAATAATCGTTCGACATTTTTTTAAAGGGTACAATAATTGGCCTGAGGATTTTTCCATCAAACTTGATTTCACCGAGAGAAAAAAAACCGGGGAAAAACTTGAATGAAATCATTTTATATAAATCGGGAATTAAGGTAAACTTATGGCGGCGTTCGTAAATAAATAAGTGTGTGAAACATACAAGTTTCCTCATCTTGCTAATAGTTTGATTGATAGCACATTCAGTTTCGCCACGTGCGTTAAAAGCGCAATAAAATAATCTCATTTTCACACAACACATTTTCAATTATTTGGGATTACACAATTATTGTTACTTCTATAATATGCTAATATTAATAATATACATTCGGCCAAAATGTTTTGAATACAACATTGTCAAGATTGTGAAACGTTTACGGTGCTTTTATAAGTACTAAAATAAAGTGCCGTAAGTGATTTTCTTGTGTTAATAGCACGTGTTGTAAAGATAGACCTTTTTACAGACACGAATTCGAGACGATTGAATGTCTTTATGTTTAGTTAACACGTGACAATACAATGATAGGCTGTTTTTTATTCAACAATAACATTTAATCTGAGTCGTGTTTGAGTTGCAAGATATATTACCAATGGTTAATTCTATTTATGTGCCGATGTATTTTATTCTCTCAGAACAGAAATAAGCGACGATAGTATTAAAATAAGAGTATTTTCACTGAAACACCAGTACGTTTATAAGTCGTTACTTGAGGGTAAAATGGGGCGTCTTCTCCTCAATTGCGCGCGTTGATCCCAAGGGGTAGTGGATATGGGGAGGTGATTAAGTGTGTGTACACAGTTTACAAGTCGAATGGCGATGCAAAAAATGGTGGAGATTTACGTATGAATAATAAAAGTGTCAATAAGAAGAATCGTCGTTAACTCGCTGCGTCTTTTTAATGGAAGAACAACTGTAAACAGCTTCGCCAAAGAAGTTATATTGTATTCTTTCAATTTTGTAAGCTGTTCAAATAACAATATAAATCAATGTTTCCCTTTTTAAAGCGCGCCTTTACATGTTTCTGAATGTGCACCTGAAAACGAGGAATATCCAAGGTAACATGAAACACATAGGCCTACGATTAATGGCGCTCTCGTCAATGAGCAAATTCTTACCATCGTATAACGTAAGTTATCTCGGTTTTAATTTCCAGATTTCGATCCATTCTACTAGCATTCCTTATTATGTGTGTTACATCAAAAGTGAGGGGCAAACTTCTTGGGAGGACAGAGCATGATATAAAGTAATGTTTGTATAGTGTTACACATTATTTCGCGCAAACCAATGTATTGTTCGATATACTTTAATTGTTTAACTTGTCTAGATTTTTAAAATACAATGTAATGTATAAATATAGTGTTAGTGACGTTCAATTACGCCACTTACTTTTTAATAGTCTTTGCTAGCATCATTTTCACTGATGTGGTTTGCATTCAGTAGATTAAAAATGTCATCCTTTTTTATGAGAGATTAAAATTCTAATATTTTAATGTAAATATTTTCACAAATCTCCGGGCAATTCGTCAATTCGGCCAGATTTAGAGCAAGAGCTTTACGCAGGAAAATGTTAATCATGTTTACCCGTCCCTACCGAATTTACCGACTGAACTAGTTTAAGGTTTTCATGAATTACATTAAGTGGTTTTTGTTTTTCATCTTCAAGTTTTCAGGGCATAGCGAAAATGCTACAAGTAGTAACATAGCGTGGGAGTCATTCCATTAAAATGCGGTTCAACAACTGACGAGAAAATAAGTGATGGGCTTGGGTATACAAATTAACACACGCACACTGTAACAAATTTAAGACTCGTGTACCTACCGATGCATTAAGGCCTCGGGCATAATTTTGTATAAAAACGTCTCTTTTTAATTGTGCCAAATAATGCGACAGTTCCGCTTGTGCACACCGTGTTAATATCTTAATCGCAGGCAACAGGTTTTGATCATGCTTTAACATTTTCCATGCGGCTAGTTTTACCATATATAGGCCTAGGCCTATACAGAACAGATTTTTCAGAAACCTTTCCCAACTTTCGAGGACTATCTCAAGGATTACTGAACCAATAATTTGTATGTTTGTACTTATTGTGATGTATTTCTCATGGTGATTCCAAATATGGTAATGAAATTCAAAGATTTTGACATTTTTGAAACATTTTGTGACATTTTGGAATGTCGTCTGCAGCCGCCGCGCCTGCCGCGTGTAAAGTGTTAATGGTTACAGAAACATGTTAATCCGAATTAGATCGTCAGTTCATTTGTTCTTATGGCACTGAAAATGTATAACACACAACACACTAAAACACAATCTAGGCCTTGTGCTCTATTATTCATGAAACGTACACACTTAAAAATATGTAGTTAAATATAACCTCTTTTCGGAGTCCATTATATGCCAACTTAAAAAGGAGTAAAAATCTGACTGTTTATATTCCCCTTTTGTGTCAAACAACCAAGAAAATGACATTAAAAAAAAATGACTAGAAAAAGAGTAACATGACTGTTTTGATGTTGGTGTATTGACCCTAAAGAGAGATTATTTAACTAATTTACATACTGTATTTTAAGTGTGTAACGGAAACGGAATATGTTTAACATGAGTGTGTATTAGTCGCGTACGCTGCTCTATAAGAAGATTTATAGGTTCATAACTGTTTTAGAAACACTTTTAAATAATTGTGTCGACCACACAGCACAATTACTAAATACATGCATTCAATCATTTGTGAATAAATAAATACATTAATTAATAATTCATTAATCACAAGTTCGAAAATCTGCACATTTATCGTGGTACAACAAAAACACCAACAGTTTAACACTTTCCACGCGGCTATAATTACAGTTTTACCATGCAAAACAGATTTTTCAGAAACCTTTCCTAACTTACAAAGTCTAAATCTTATGAATAATTGAACCAATACTAGACATGTTTGTACTTATTTCAATGCATTTCTCGAGGTGTTTCCAAATAGGTTAATGAAATTCAATAATATTTACATTTTTGTTTTTGTTTTTTGTGTAAAACTTTGGAATGTCGTCTGCAGACGCCTGCCGCGTGGAAAGTGTTCAAATGACTTTGGCTTCAATATCGGATGTATGATGAGAGATACAACGCAATGTGCAATGATTGCTATCTACTGAAGATAGCATGTGTGTATGGCACGTAGGCCTATAGCATGTGATCTACAGAACATGAGGTTCATTCCTGATAATGTCCTGCCTGAGACAAATATACTTAAAAGGGATAAGAAGCCATATTCATTCCTGTTTATGTTCAGCGACCCATCAGGTCTAACACGGTATGGGTCTAACACGGTATTGTTATATTTGATGTTCAATCGATTATCATCATTCAGTTTAATTTGTAGCACGACCTCATTTATGTGAGTTATCGCGCTATTTCAAATTCGTCTCAGGTCCTGCCAGGATATGAAAATGTTTCAGAAAATCCAGGCAACATTGTGCCATCAATTCAAACATCTGTATGAGTTTCAAGAAAAACTACCTCTAAATAAGGCGGGCCTATGTGAATTTCATATTGAAACAGTTACAAAAATGTTAAGACATGACAAAAAAAAATTAAAACAGGTAAAAAACACACTTGAATTCTGGCACATGATTAATTAAGACATTTTACCAATACGATATTCGAGTACCTGTATAATAGAGAGCAGACACAATTCAAATCTGGACTGTCCAGCCCGCGAGTTTATTAAACGTAAACAACATTTGGCCAAACACTGAATACATATCAGTCTCATCATGTATATTATATATTGCGCTTTATTCCGTCAAGTTATCGAATGTTGTTTACGGTAAATAATATCGCAACATTCCAGCCCAATGTTCAACATACCTCCAGCATATAGGGTGTAGCTCTGTTGTCCTTCATACCATCTCCAAGTGTAAAGTCCCCATCATAGGGGCCAAAGGTCACATCAACAGGGATATCCGTAGACGTCCAGACACCTGTTTCAATCTCTGAGGACGATGATGATGACATCCTCCTTGGTGATGAGGAGGAGGAGGAGGATGATGAAGGATGCGGGCGATGAAGAGTTCCAGGCATTGTGGTATGAGGAGGAGGAACAGGAGGAGGAGGAGGAGACAGGTGATGATGAGAAGATGAAGAAGATGTATCTATAAACGGTATCTCTGGTAGCGGATGAGCGTGGAGTGTCTGATGTTGGTACACGGTAGGTGTTTGGAGCATGTTGAGTTTAGACGCTCTTAACATAGACCTAAAGCGTGTCTAATAGAGCAGACGGGTACCGGACCACCAAGCGAGATCCACCACCAACCTTTACCAACGGTATCTCGGCCAGTGACTTCCTTCCTCGACCAAGCACCAGAGCTGACTGAAGAGCATGTTTTGTCACTACATGAGTTTTATCCCAGCAATTTCGATAGAGCATATCATCACCATTCCAACCCGTCATAAGCGCACTCCTCCTCTCTGACATGGAATGGATGAGAAAATTCTGCCCGCTAACAGCTGACAGACAGTGTAACGGGGAATCAACAAAGACCGGTTATTTTACGCATCAATTTTTTAACCAACCACACACCGCTGGTAATAAGGGTTTGAACTTGGGAGTTTATTAAAACTTGTTGCTAGTACGCATGTGCGCTTACTGCTATGAGCTTCACCCGCGGGTTGAGTTTTGTTAAAGCGCTATCTTTTCTTTTCTTAAAGTTAAACTGCCCCACCCACTTAGGAGTTTCTTAAACAATAAAATCGTGAGTCTTGTTTGGATAAGATCAACCTCAAAACATGTATAATTGTCTAAAATAACCCAATCTGAGTGTTTGTATTTCTTATGTGTGGTGTGTGCGCACACAGTAGTTTAGCACTATTATTAGTGAGCGATGAAATCGTTCTCCCGAGTACACGCACTGAAATCAAATACAAGATATTATGTAAATAATACAGAAAAGATGATTTTGTTGCAACCAAATAAAAAACGATGCTGAGGTTTTAAGCAGTGGCCATATGTTACAGAATACTATATATACGCAGTACAGATATTCCCTGGTGAGTTTAATAACCGTAATCGCCTGAACGCGACAGCACGCGAACAATCTTCGTATCAATTTTGTGACCATAAAGCATCCCGAATAACTTAGATATGTCTTGATCGTGTTTATTTGATATTATTTAAGACCATATACATATATCTGTACCAACTTATATATGATCTATATTTTGCAACTTCGATATCGGTCTATTATACGTTTTCTGAAAGAATGCTATTTTTATAGTAGATAGCACAACTTGGTAGATCTATTTTGCAATTTTGATATCGGTCTATAAAATATTCTGAAAAAATGCTATCTTCAGTAGATAGCATTACATTAGATGTATATTTTGCAACTTCGATATCGGTCTATTATACATTTTCTGAAAGAATGCTATCTTTAGTATAGCACAACTTGGTAGATCTTTTTCGCAATTTCGATATCGGTCTATAAAATATTCTAAAAAATGCTATCTTCAGTAGATAGCATAGACGACAAAGCGCTGTAATAGGTTTTATTAGTTGCACTTTTTTCAGTATTTCAATTGCGATAGGCCTACGTGTAAACTTAATGCTGTAAGATCAACTTGATGGGTTTTTCATTTGGCCCTATTTTTTTAATTTTTTTTAATTTTTTTATTTAGAACTTTAACACTTTCCACGCGGCAGGCGTCTGCGGCAGACGACATCCAAAATGTCACTAAATGTTTCAAACATGTTAAGATTATTAAATTTCATCACCATATTTGTAATCACCATGAAAAATACATTAAAATAAGTACAAACAATGTCTAGTATTTGTTCAATTATCATTGAGATAGACCTTGAAATTTGGTAAATGTTTCTAAAAATTCTTATTTTATATATGGTAAAACTATAATAGCCGCGCCGCGTGGAAAGTGTTAATATTTAAAAAAGAATCACAGAAAAGATGCTAAAACTGTCATTTGCTTTTAAGAAGATAGTACGTTTTTATTCATACATCGCCCTATAGCTAATATCTTATCTTCACAGTTATAAAATGCTATCTTCAGGAGATAGCACGCGACGGACGAAAATTTGATTTAATAATTTCCAGACCCAAAGGCCTATAGGGCATAAAGGGCTCTGTCCGAGTCGAGTGTACGTCCGTCTTTCTTGGTAAACAAAACCTTAAAATGCTTGTTTTAGCCTATACCATAAATATTATGCATATGCATTTTATGAGAGGATAAGAACGGGAAGGGTTGACGATTAAAACTGGTAGTATAACTTCCCTTAAAAATCCGAAGTAGTGATTTAAAACTTACCAATTAATATGATTCATTCTATGCCCTTATAATGACTGACAGGTCAAGATCCGTCAAACCAATGGTCAAGCGAAAGACTGGTCAAACAGCCATTATAAAATAAATCAACTATAGAGTCACGAAACCAACCATGGCCACCCACAACAACACCTGTTGTTTCGCGCAACCGAGTTACAACTTGAAAACTTTCTTATAGAAAAATGACTGATTACCCCTTTAAAATCTCTATTAATTTCATATACTTGTATATAAGGCACAATTATAGGACAGTGCACCGAACTGGTTAATTAATGTATGACGTTTCAGAAAGTGGTTTTCACGATGGGGAATATTGATTATTCAAGAAAATATAAACTGACGTTTCGACTGAGAAATCTTAACACTTTCCACGCAGCAGGCGTCAACAGACGACTTTCCAAAATGTCACAAAATGTTTCAAAAATGTTAAAATTATTAAATATTATTACCCTATTTGGAATCACCATGAGAAATGCATTGAAATAAGTACAAACATGCCTAAAATTGGTTCAGCAATCCTTGAGATAGACTATGACAATTGTGAAAGGTTTCTCAAAAATCTGTTTTGTATGGTAAATCTAATAGCCGCGTGGAAAGTTATAGACACTTGAATCCGGGATTATACCTTGCCTTAAATTAATATTTTTGTTATCACAATTACCCCCCCCCCCCTCCCCTACCCCCCCCCCCCCCCCCCCCCCCCACACACAAACGGTACAAACGGTATCCATTTTTCTTCTCTTTTTACCCATCTTTCTCTGTTTCAATTGAGACCTCTCTGTTTGAGAACGCCCTTTGTTTCAGAGACACCTCCGCCCCTTGTACATTATAAGAAAAAAACATTAAACAAAAATGTATAGTTAGACCCACATATAACTTAAATAAGGTAGGCCTATAGAATACAAGTAACAAAAACAAAATACAATTTTTTAGCAAAATTTCTGATGACGAGACTTTGCATTGACCAATCTGCTCTGATTTGACATCCATTCTTTAATAGCCATTTGCGCAAAAACGTCCAGATGTGCTACGGGGAAATGAGGGGAGATGCAAGTCATCAAGTCGTCCATTTCCCATCCTTAAATTGTAATCGTCTTCTCATCAATACATCAAAATTATGCAGTGAAGCAAATCATTAATCAAAGATGTGATTAAACACAACTCATTTCCTCCTTATTTCGCGATTAAATATGTAGATAACAGACGCTTCTCTTGCCATGCTTGCACTCAACTCTTGGAAGGAATAATCGGTCAATGTTGAAATCACGGGCTGTACCATACGGCGATTGAGGAGCAATGCTCCGACAAAAATTACATGCGTGTGTCAAAAACTTAGGTCCAAAACACGGAAGAGCTGATAATCTTTGATGGCGGTACTACGGGGGAGGGGGTGCTGCAAATTCTCCCAGTCAAGACCCCTTTTTTAAATCACTTTTTTGGCTCAAAATTGACTGCAAACGTAGCAAATTCAGTGTTTTTTTAAAATGCTGAAATTGCACCAAAATCATCTAAAGACACTTCTCTATATATAGGGACTTTTTTTTAGTTTTGACATAAAAATGTTCAGTTTCTTAAAATTTCAACCAAAAAGTACCAAAAAGTGATTTTGTTTAGGTATTTTTTATTTCTGAGACTATGTCATGAAAATTATATCAGGAAGAAATTCAATTTATATTCTGAATTATAAGCATGTGAAAACAAAAAAACTGGGTCCAAAATTGGAAATTCATACTCTAAGTAAAATATTTATATGAATTAGATCATGTTAACAATTAATTAGATCGGGATGAACTTACTGGTACATGAAATCTTGCAATGTTGTTAAACATGTTTTAAATATACATTATATGATGGTGAATATATAGGCCTGATACTTATAAATTAATATCAATTCCATTTTATTTTTAACTCTTTAATTTTATTATACTCTAGCAATGCATTTTCAAATGTTTTAATGTTTTGAAATTAATGAAGGGAATTCGCTATAATTTACAGCCGATATAGAATGTTGGTTTGATACAGAAGTATGGAAGTTTTTGATTTGATTTTTTGAATTTTGTGAGTGCTGTAATTATTGAACTATTGATCAAATGCTTATAAAAGTATACATTTTTGGAAATGAAAGGGATCAGAAAATCCATTTTTTTTAACAAACTAACAAAAATAATGTTGAGGTAAAAATGGCCAAATCGCTTGATAATGATGTAAAGACACTAACTATATTATTATTTAACCTTATCTTATATTTTTTGAAATTTTGACCAAAAAGTGCCAAAAAAGTCGACAAAAAAACTTTTTTTTGTTGGCACTTTTTAGTGAAAGTTTCACAAAATATTAGATTAGGTTTTTTTTTAAAATCGTCCCTAAGTTAGTGTCAAGTTCAAAAAAAATGGGTCAAAAAAGTGATTATTTTTTTGTGATTTTCTCAAAAAAAATCAACATTTTTGGCCAAAATTGATGCCAAATTTGGATTCTCTGATTTATTTCCTTTCCAAAAATGTATACTTTTATAAACATTTGAGTCATAATTCAATAATCACAGCACTCACAAAATTCCAAAATAAAAAAACTTCCTTAAGTCCCTTAA
The DNA here is from genome assembly GCA_035610835.1 of Ophiura sarsii. Taxonomy (NCBI): domain Eukaryota; kingdom Metazoa; phylum Echinodermata; class Ophiuroidea; order Amphilepidida; family Ophiuridae; genus Ophiura; species Ophiura sarsii. The sequence continues at coordinate 62,725,479 of CM069455.1, read as the reverse complement.
ACATCGTCAACTAATTTGAGTTTATATGTGACCCAAATGATATCAAATGCATATGGCATTACAGTTTTCTTCTAACCATGCTCTATCTAACAATGCTCTAACACAGCAGTACAACAGTGAAGTTCAACCCTCTATACACCGAGGGTTTAACAAAGCAGATATAACAAATACCACTCTTTTAACACTTTTCACGCGGCTAGTTTCACCAACTCAAAACAGAATTGTCAGACACCTTTCCCAATTTTCAATGTCTATCTCACGAATCACTGAACAAATACTAGGAATGTTTGTACTTATTCTAATGCATTTCTCATGGTGATTCCAAATATGGTGACGAAAGACAATAATTTTGACATTTAAAACATTTTGTGAAATTTTAGAACTGTCGTCTGCAGATGACTGCCGCGTGGAAAGCCTTAATAAGCAATCAATTACGACCACACTGCATTATTTATATCAGTTATTTTCAACTTCATTAATTTAATACACTAGCATCAATAACAGTTATTGTATTATATCGCTAATCGTAGTATAAACATCACGATTATTTATCAATCGTGGAACTAAAATAATTCATGGTGTCTCGCTTCGCTTTCAATATTCTGGTGTGTTTTTTGGTGGTGCTATTAATTTATTGAAATTATACGTGTATGGATCGAATTGATGTCCAGCATTAACTACATGTATATTTTGAGACTTCCAAACCAGGACGCAACCTCACATTCCAATGATAATGTTACAGAGTATAGACCTAATGTATATATATACTACATTAAGGAGCGTATTTCCACGGACATTAGCTAAACGCTCTACTGACACACATAACATATCTTCATTTGATAGTAATGCTATCTTCAGTCGATAAAAGTAATGCTATCTCCATTGGATAGTAATGCTATCTTCATTTGATAGTAATGCTATCTTCAGTCGATAGTAATGCTATCTTCAGTAGATAGCAATGATATTTTCAGTAGATATCAATGCTATCTCCAGTAGTTAACATTGCTATCTTCAGTAGATAGCACTGTTTTTTGGCCTAACAGAAAAACCATTACATCGAAATTCATGAAAAATAAGTGTGCTTGCAATCATCAACATTTTCTTTCTATATAATATAAACAAAATTACTTTAATAGCCAACACCTACCTGTGACCATCCAAAAGACAATTTTATTATTTTTGTCTTTGTGCAGAAAACTTTCAATTGTCAATAGGACGCTCGTGAATGCAACAAGGATTTGACATAAAAACACACACAATTAAATATAAAGTCATATAAAGTGATAATCAATCTTTGTAATTTGTAATTACACACCGCACAATAAAGGCATTCAATCACCCAACCACCAATGAATTAGTTATATCAATTGTTCTCTTTGCATACCGTATACTTCTTACTCGCGTGCATAAACTAACTTGGCACGCGCGGGCAATAAATTACATTTTAAAAATATTACCGATATAAAGATGGCCATTCCATTACTAAATGAGCTTTGTTGTTACAATGGTATGTGTGTTATTGTGTGATAAAATAAAGGGATAAGTTGTATTAAAACAAAAATCCTTTCAATACCAGATGTGCTGTTATACATACCTGGGGCACTATATAGTTAATGCCATTGCATGCAACAAGTGGTCATGATAGGTATTTTGCACAAATCCAAAACAAAGACAAATAATACAAACAGAAAAATGACCCGATATGGCCAATACGTTATCCAAGTATGCGTATTTTGCATAACTGATATTATTTGTTTATTCGGACATACACTGTCAGAGCAGTGGCATCCACCAAATTGGCTTTACACTTTCCATGCGACTAATAGTTTTACCATAATTAGGCTATACTGTATATACAAAACAGATTTTTCAGAAACCTTTCCCAATTTTCAAAGTCTATCTCAAGAATTACTGAACCAATACTATATATAGGCATGTTTGTACTTATTTCAATGCATTTCTCATGGTGATTCCAATGGTAATGAATTTTAATAGTTTTGACATTTTTGAAACATTTTGTGACATTTTGGAATGACGTCTGCAGCTGCCTGCCGCGTGGAAAGTGTTAAGATCCTCGTTGTCTTGATAGATTTCAACACATAAGTGATTAAAGAAAATCCAAGACGTTGTCAATTTTATGAAAATCTAGCTATTGCCGCTGACGTTTCCTAACAATTATCTCAAATGTAACCTGCTGGGGATATTTATGACATATCGGAAGGCGACACATGATCTGAAACTTGATATACAAAACAGATTTTTAAGAAACCTTTCCCAACTTTCAAAGTCTTATCTCAATAATTACTAAACCAATACTAGGCATTTTTGTACTTATTTTAAGGCATTTCTCATGGGGATTCTAAATATGGTAATGAAAATAAATAATGTTGACATTTTGAATCATTTTGTGAAATCCGTGGAACTGTCGTCGGCGCACGCCTGTCACAATTATACAATAACCCTACCCAGTTCAATCACTCACGCGAAATAAGTGTATCTGAAATAATATCCACAAATTGACAATATGATCAATACAGTGTACAAAAAGGTAACTTACCAGGTAAAAATAATACAACAATTATCTTTTATTTGAGATATTGCACGTACAGATTGACTGAATATTAACAACGATATGAGTCAAAAACCAAAACAAAGTCCGTTTTTCTACACGCAGCTTCAATGAAGGCCTATCAATAGCAAGCAATAGAGAAAACTCACCGGTTGATAGTAAGATGATGATCGAGGATGCTTTAATTGCTCAATGCGGCCCTTGCACATGTCACATGTACGTACCCATACATATACCATGCGTGTTCTTGACCAACTGAAAATTACATTTGGTCTCATACTTTGCGATGTAGCGTTCTTAATTGTTAACCGATGTTCGCGAACAATATCTCTCAAGTTGAAGAGGAGAAATTTATGGATTCAAGTAAGGGCAGCGTAAGAATGAGCTATGGTTTGCGATGGTTTCCAGTTTTCAATACGATTTATTCCGTAAAATATACTACCGGGTTCCAAAGTGTCGGCAATTAATTATATCCTTTCATCCTTCCGCGGCCCTTACCGAGGTTCGAAATTAATTCATAATTGTGTTATTTATTATTTCTATGTTGGAATTATATCTTTAAAGTTATTATTATCTGATCAGTTACTTTTTCAGCACTGTATATTTTGTCAATTGTCAACGCAGACAAAGTACCAGCAATGTGAGTCGTCATTCGGGACTACTTTTCCAATTAGAAGAAGAGGATATCTACTCTAACACTTTCCACGCGGCTATCATTAGTTATATAATATACAAAACAGATTTTCCAGAAACCTTTCCCAATTTCATAGTCTAGCTCGAGGATTACTGAACCAATACTAGGCATGTTTGTACTAATTTCAGTGCATTTCTCATGGTGATTCCAAATATGCTAATGCAATTTAATAATGTTGAGATTTTTGAAACATTTAGTGAAATTTTGGAATGTCGTCTGCAGACGCCGGCCGCGTGGAAAGTGTTAACAATTCACAATATGTAGGGCAGATCGCTAGAGTTATAGCTAACACCACGCTGGTACATTGTGTCTTAATGTTTATCATGTTTATGTCCTTTTCAATTTGAAGATAATATCGGAACTGGATGAATACATTTTGACTAAAAAGTGAAGGGTGTTAGAAAAAAGAAAGAAGAAAAACGATAAAAAGTGTGGTTTCCTTCGAATTGATTCAAAATAATTTGGTTGACACAAGTGTCCGACATCTCCTCTTTACGATCTATATGCTACGAACAATTTTGAGCAACACCACTACTGACCACATCTCTTGGTTAACTTTTGTTTGTTATAATGTACCTGACGAACTTCATGTTTATAGCTTCATTTTGAGCCCAATACACCCGGGGGGGGGGGGCACTGACATTGGAAAAGGGTATAGGTATATGTGCCGCGCTAAAGACCCCCTTTTTCACCCTCTGCTGCTAGTTCGTATGACCCCCCTTTTGAGCCTGCATCAGTTCTTAAGACCCCAATTTTATTAAAAATTCAAAATTCGCGATATTTTGTGTTCCAAATCCCCAATTTTTCGAAAATGTTGCGTCCTAAAACCAAAAATAATCGAAAATTGAACTATAGGCCAGTTCTCAAGACCCATAACTTTTAAAAAAGAACAGTTCCTAAGACCCTATTTTTTATCCTAAAATCCACTCAGTTCAGTTCTGTAGCCCCCCTTTTTGAGACCCTGGCGGCACACCCCTACCAAAAAAAAGTTGAGTGCCGCCCCCCGGTCCAATACAGCCTTTTCGGGTCATTGTATACATTGTATTTCGTTTAAATAAACATACGATAACTAAAGCAGTGCATTAACACAAAAGGAAACATTTAAATGAAAATATATTATTAACAATTAATATATTCGTACAAAATAATAGAGAAATGTGGTTGTATATATGAAAGAATTGATCACTTGAAGTTTAGGGAATCATAATACAATATAATTACTTTGATTTGATAGGCAGATGTCAGTTTTATAAAAACAATAAATTCAATTTCCATATTTTTCTCAAAATATCCCATGTTTGATTTGCAATTTAAAGATAAGTTGTCAATTATAACATTTTGATCTATAGCAATTGTATTGGACCCAATTATGTGTCAAAATAAAAACAAATCCACGCGGTACCATATTATTATATTGGTCATCCTATTGTTAAGACATGTACAGGTACATGGGCAGAGCGTGTTGGTCAGCGCCTGGTCAGTGCTTGGTTATTGGTCACGAGTGATGGTCAGTTATGGCCACGTGTTGAACTTGACCGAACTTAATATGATAGCGCTAAAACTGGGCGTTGGACACACGTCGTAAATTGCTATGAAAATATCATCAACATGGGGACATCGATTGCAATGTTAACACTTTCCACGCGGCAGGCGTCTGCAGACGACATTCCAAAATGTCACAAAATGTTTCAAAAATGTCAAAATTATTGAATTTCATTACAATATTTGGAATCACATGAGAAATGCATTAAAATAAGTACAACAATTCTTAGGATTGGTTCAGTAATTCTTGAGATACACTTTGAAAGTTGGGAAAGGTTTCTGAAACATCTGTTTTGTGGTAAAATATAATAGCCGCGTGGAAAGTGTTAAGATATCAAGATGAACGTCTTTTTGATTGAAAGTCATGAGGCCAAATGGAGAAAGAGAATTTGGATGGAAAATACCCATTTTTTGGTTTAAGAACATATGAAGAACTGTCTCTATTATACACATGTACAAGCCTAAAATTATATTATTGACAAATCATTGAAAAACATCAATTCAATATTTACACTGGAGTTGATTTTACAACAACATAACTTTTTCAAAATCAGCAGATGGAAGGCAACTTAGTGTTATCGTGATTTTGTTTAGTATCAAGTTCTTAAGACGGTGACTGTGACGGTTGTGGTTTGGTGTTCTTGAAACATAACAAAAATACAATTTTTCATCAGTTTTCTTAAAATCGTCATGGATGGAATAATATGAATCTCAAACCAATTAACACTTTCCACGCGCGGCTATTCGTTTTACCATATACAAACAGACTTTTTCAAAAATCTTTCCCAACTTTTAAAGTCTTAGCTCATGAATCACTGAACATAAACTAGGCATGTTTGTACTTATTTTAATGCATTTCTCACGGTGATTCCAAATATGGTTATGAAAATCAATAATTTTGACATTTTTAAAATAGTTGGTTAAACTTGGAACTGTCGTCTGTAGACGCCTGCCGCGTGGAAAGTGTTATTTTTTTGTTGAAATATATAGTATGGCAAGTATAGGACAAGGAACTATTTTCTATGCGGTTATTGCATAGTCTCGCACCGTCAGGTTAAAGGATGTTGCTGCTCATCACTGAGTCCCTACTGTTTGAGGTGAAGTGATTTGACTCCTTCGCCAAACGTCGCAGTACGGGTGTCTGAGATGCAGCTAGTTAATGAGGAATAAAACCGCAACAAACTGTTCAAATAACCCAAGGAACCATTAAGGAAGCAATCAGTCATGGGACCATGTCATAGGCCTACACCGGTCCTTAAGTGTTCACAAGACATTCTTATAATTTAAATGCTCTATCCCCATAGCCTCATTGCAGATATACGTTAAATTTGTTGTCGATGTTGTCGAGAGACCACAAACCGTTTCTGAAATTGCTATCTTCAGTAGAAAGCACACATACTTCAGAAATATCAGAAATTTTCGTAAAATGGTGCCCAAATATATTTTTCAGTCAGCTCAAAAAACTTGAGAGGGAGGGGGGGGGGGGGAAATGTTGTACACCAAACGCCCGCGAAAAATGGTCCTTGTAAATGTAATGTTTATAGGCCTATCACACTACATTCAGAGACGGATGGGCGGGAGCACAAATGGTCAAAGGGCTTTTTTGTGTCCCCCCCCCCCCCCCCCCCGACACTTTTTTAGATACGCCACTGGCATGACTGGTCTACGATTCAGAAATGTTCCTTTAATGATTGCATGGAATATGTGAGGTTATTATGCACATTTCTTATAGCATTATCGAACAGTTTTGTTTAGCTCATATCAGTGCAGGGGTTCCAAGTGACAAGTTTGGCTATTCCAGTTGAAATCCATACCCCCCCCCCCCCCACCCCCCCCCCCCCCCCCCCCCCCCCCCATGCCCTATGGAGGATGGAGGATGGAGGATATGACCTTAATCTTCCACGAATGGATTTCAAATGGAGTCCCCTATATAATGGTGGTAACCCCGTTTAAAATACCCAATCCCTGTGGGGAAGATAAGGTAATGTCTTCCATAGGGGGTAAATGGATTTCAAAGGGAATAGCCCATTGTCTATACTCAATACACTGACAAATTGAAAATATATCAACACTTTCGACGCGGCTATATTAGTTTTACCATACAAACACATTTTATCAGACACCTTTCCCAATTTCAAACTCAACAATTGTACTGAACCAATACTAGACATGTAGACATGTGTGTACTTATTTCAATGCATTTCTCATGTTGATTCCAAGTATGGTAATGAAATTCAATACTTTTGACATTTTTGAAACATTTTGTGACATTTTGGAATGGACGACCTGCCGCGTGGAAAGTGTTTAAACATAAACTTTGTGAAGTCTCCCTGTTTTCACTAGTTCACGATTTTGACGGTTTCATTATTTCAGAGAATATAGGCCTAGTGAAAGAACACAGGCATGTATATATCTTTATAAGTGAGGGAACAAAGAAAAGTCACTCTTAAATATGATAAATGATGAATATTTTAACAGTGTCAAAACGTGGTATGTCATTGTTCTGTATTGAGTGGCGAAAATAATTTCAACAAGTGATTACGTCAACAAGGAATGCTGACAGGTAAACAGATGCTACTGACAAGTTAACGCTATCCATGCGGCAGGCGTCTGCAGACGACATTCAAAATGTTGACAAAATGTTTCAAAAATGTCAAAATTATTATAATTCATTACCATCTTTGGAATCACGAAGAGAAATGCATTGAAATAAGTACCAACATGCCTTGTATTGATTGAGTAATCGTTGAGGTAGAACTTGAAAGTTGGGAAAGGTTTCTGAAAAATCTGTTTTGTATAATGGTAAAACCAATAGCCGCGCGCGTGGAAAGTGTTAACTAACATTATAAAAAAATAAATGGTCGGGATACAATTAAAATGCATAGAGGCGTCACTAACCTTCTGGGGGCCATTATAAAAACTATGATGTGTTTGCCGGACCTCGTTGGTTTTTATTTCAGAATTATGCCAACTTATTATACACATCGTCTCCTCAGATACAAGTACAAGGCCACATAACATTGGTTTAAAACCAATGTTATGTATCTTTTGTTTTATTTATTTATTTAATTTGTGTTGTATTATTTTATTTGTATTATTTGTTGTTGTATTATTACCATCCCGTTAAAATGTTCAGAAAACTTACATTCAAAAATATAGCAAACTATATATGGTAATTTTTAGTAGTAGGCCTACTATACAGAAAACTTACATTAAAAAATAGCAAACTATAATAATGGTACTATATACAGAAAACTTACATTAAAAAAATAGCAAACTATGGTACTATACATGGATGTGAAAACATCGAATCGATCAATCAACTAACTGATAATGTTTCTATAAATTCTTCATTTTCAGACTGCCTCGTATAGTGGTGGTGCGAGGGGCCGGGAGGGGCTGTCCCTCCTATGCTTTTAAAGAAAGAACAGGAATGGTATACGAAACAGAACCAATTAAACTTTAGAGAAAGTTGTCAATATTGCATTTTCTTAATAATTGCGTTTCACAATATTTTATCACATATAGCAACCCTAACAACAACTGTACCTTCATCCCCCCCCCCCCCCCCCCCCTCCCCCCACCCACCCCCACCCCAACGACCTCAGCTCCCTCCGCCCCTCAAAAAATAGGTAAATAGATACCAAAAAAGTGTATATTCAAAGTCTGGCATATCTAGCTGGCAAAGAGCAATGAGGGCAACGCAATATTTTTGTTCCTGCATTAGCTTATTATTGTCTACCGATTTGGTTGAGTTACTAAGTACGCGTGCCGCAGCAAAAGACTCACAATCTGGCAACTATGTCACACGTCATTATGAGTTAGATTTTACAAGACGCAAGTGCATGCCTTTCCAATTACCGCTACTCTATACACGGTTAATTCAGTTCTTATATTTAAGGGGGGACTTTTTTTAAATTTTAAATTGAGTGCTGTTATTATTGAACTATGACTCAAATGTATATAAAAGTATACATTTTGGAAAGGAAATGGATCAGAGAATTTTGTTGTTGTTGAAATTTTGACTAAAAAGTGCCAAAAATAAAGTTTTTTTCACTTTTTTTCAAAATTTCCAACAACAAAAAATAGATCGGGTTAAAAAAGAATCAGTCAATAAGTTAGTGTCTTTACATCATCATCAAGCGATTTGGGCATTTTTTACTCAAAATTATTTTTGTTAGCTTTCTTCAAAAGAAATGTGGGTCAAAAAAGTGAATTTTGTGATTTTCTCAACAAAACAAAAAAATATCAAAATTTGTGGTCAAAATTGACGCAAAATTTGGATTCTCTGATCCATATTTCCTTTCCAAAAATGTATACTTTTATATGCATTTGAGTAATAGTTCAATAATTACAGCACTCACAAAATTAAAAAAATTAAAAAAAAAAAAAAAAAATGTTAAAACTCCATCCAATAAATATGTTAACACTCCACGCGGCTATTTTTACCATTACAAAATAGATTTTCAGAAACCTTTCCCAAATGTCAAGGTGTATCTCAAAGATTACTGAACCTATAATAGGCATGTTTGTACTTATTGTAATGCATTTCTTATTAAATTGCGTTTCACAATATTTTATCCCATAGCAACCCTAACTACAACTGTCCCTTCACCCCAAACGACCTCAGCTCCCTCCTCCCCTTAAAAAAGGGGTTATATTCAAAGTCTGGCAAAGCAATGAGGGCAACGCAACGCAATATTTTGTTCCCTCATTAGCTTATTATTGTCTACCGATTTGGTTGAGTTACCCAGTGCGCGTGCCGCAGCAAAAGACTCGCAATCTGGCAACTATGTCACACGTCATTATGCGTTAGATTTTACAAGACGCAAGTGCCTTTCCAATTACCGTTACTCTATTACACGGTTAAATCAGTTCTTATTATAAGGGGGACTTAAGGAAGTTTTTTTTTAAATTTTGTGAGTGCTGTAATTATTGAACTATGACTCAAATGTATATAAAAGTATACCTTTTTGGAAAGGAAATGGATCAGAGAATCTAATATTTTTTTCAAAAATAAAGTTTCCATTTTTTTTTCTCACTTTTTTGTCAAAATGTCCAAAAAAATTAGATTAGGTTAAAAAAAAAAAATCAGTCCATAATTAGTGTCTTTACATCATCATCAAGCGATTCGGGCATTTTTTACTCAAAATCATTTTTTGTTAGCTTTGTTCAAAAAAATTGTGGGTCAAAAAAGTGAATTTTGTGATTTTCTCAAAAAATCAACATTTTTAGTCAAAGTTGACGCCAAATATGGATTCTCTGAACCATTTCCTTTACACAAATATATACTTTTATACTTTTATATGCATTATAGTTTAATAATTACAGCACTCACAAAATTCAAAAAATCAAATCAAAATGTCCTTGAGTCCCCCCTTAAAATAAATCAGATAAGAAAGAAATGAATAACACGATGTTATAGAGGTTAAACTACAAGTATTTTACATACAGCTTTTTAGGCCTTTCAAATTAAAACTCCATCCATAAATATGTTAACACTCCACGCGGCTATAGTGTTTCATTACAAAATAGATTTTAGAAACTTTTCCCAAATGTCAAGGTGTATCTCAAAGATTACTGAACCAATAATAGGCATGTTTGTACTTATTGCAATGCATTTCTTAGTAAATTGCGTTTCACAATATTTTATCACATAGCAACCCTACAACAACTGTCCCTTCACCCCCAAACGACCTCAGCTCCCTCCTCCCCTCAAGAAAAGGGTTTATATTCAAAGTCTGACAAAGCAATGAGGGCAACGCAATAATTTTGTCCCCTCATTAGCTTATTATTGTCTACCGATTTGGTTGAGTTACCCAGTGCGCGTGCCGCAGCAAAAGACTTACAATCTGGCAACTATGTCACACGTCATTATGCGTTAGATTTTACAAGACGCAAGTGCCTTTCCAATTACCGTTACTCTCTATTTAAGGATTTTTTTTTAAATTGTGAGTGCTGTATTTATTGAACTAAGACTCAAATGTATATAAAAGTATATATTTTTGGAAAGGAAATGGATCAGAGAATCTAATATTTTTTGAAATTTTGACTAAAAAGTGACAAAAATAAAGTTTCCATTTGTTTTCACTTTTTTTTCAAAATTTCCAAAAATATTAGATTAGGTTAAAAAAAAAATCAGTCCATAAGTTAGTGTCTTTACATCATCATCCAGCGATTTGGGCATTTTTTATTCAAAATTATTTTTGTTAGGTTGTCCAAAAAAAATTGGGTCAAAAAAGTGAATTTATTGATTTTCTAAAAAAAAGACATTTTTTTGGTCAAAATTGACGCAAAATTTGGATTCTCTGATCCATATTTCCTTTCCAAAAATGTATAATTCATATGCATTTGATTCATATTTCAATAATTTATACAGCACTCACAAAATTCAAAAAATCAAATCAAAAATGTCCTTGAGTCCCCCCCCCCCCCCCCCCCCCCCCTCCTCCTTAAAATAAATTAGAGAAGAAAACAAATTAAATTAACAACACAATGTTAGAAGTTAAATACAAGTATTTTACATACAGCTTTTTAGGCCGTTCAACTATAAAACTCCATCCAATAAATATGTTAACACTCCACGCGGCTATAGTGTTACCATTACAAAATAGATTTTTAGAAACCTTTCCCAAATTTCAAGGTGTATCTCAAGGATTACGGAACCAATAATAGGCATGTTTGTACTTATTGTACTGCATTTCTCATGATGATTCCAAATATGGTAATGAAATTCAAAAATGTTGACATTTTTGAGACATTTTGTGCCATTTTGGAATGTCGTCTACAGACGCCTGCCGCATGGAAAGCGTTAAAACTCAATCCAATAACTATTAACTATTATGATAGGCCTATATCTTTTTGAAATTCAAATTCAAAGTATAGACCTTCCGGAAATGGAGTCGTTACTCTGAGTGTGATGCCAATTGAAATTCAGTTGTAAGAGAAAACTGTTGTCTGAAATTAAAACTCGGATTCAGGAAAACACCATCTTTACTACAAATGATCCTTTTACATGTGAAATGGTCCCTGGCGTGAGTTGTGGAGATTACAATATCATTTCGGATGTCAGATGTTCAAAAAGCCATAAACGCACGTGTGGACCACTCACAAAGGTAATTGACCGTCCCCTCGCCTATAATAAGGTAGCACCCCCAATGGTGTAAACGCGACTGGGTGCAAAACATAAAATATAAAACATAACGGTATTATAACTTATATAGCACTAAATGTGAATCGTATCAATCCATCCATGCGATTTGGAAATTATAATTGATACTTCGCCGTAGACGCCCCGCGAGGATTTCCAAAAGGATTGTCCTAAATTACATTTTTCTTCCACCAAAACTTATTGGTTAACACTTTCCACGCGGCAGGCAGCTGCAGACGACATTCCAAAATTGCACAAATATTTTCAAAAATGTCAACATTCTTGAATGTCATTACCATTTTTGGAATCACCATGAGAAACGCATTGAAATGAGTACAAACATGCCTAGTATTGGTCCAGTAATCCTTGAGATAGACCCTGAAAGTTGGGAAAGGTTTCTGATTTTTTTTGTATAATATGGTAAAACTTACAGCCGCGTGGAAAGCGTTAAGGCTACTACTGGTTACCCTGTTCATGCTGTTTGGTAATAATAGAACAAGTCACGCTAAGTAGAACACCATTGCACACAGGTGACGGAATCAAAAAAATTCTCACATATCTTGAAAGTTGCGGCAACGGGCGGCGGCGCGCGACAGTGGCGATGGGCGATGCTTTTGGGGTGTAAAATCACGGTATATAGACGATTTACTAAACTGTATAACAATACAACTTAATATAATATCTCGGATAATAAATCGCGCCGCAATTGATATAGCAATAATACAAGCATATAGTAATATAGTATTGCCATCGCTCATTGCATGCAGAGCGCTGTTATAGGAAGGCGATACTGGCTTGCGAGAGATACGTGAGGGCAAATCCGCCCGGTTGCCGCCCAGAATCGATTGTTTCGGAGGTGGCTACTTGGCTTAAATAATATAATATCCGGAATTACTTCATAATTATAGACCACCGACTTGTTGTATGCACCAACCCTTAAACCCCGACTTTTCTATATTGCTTTAACATTTTCAACGCGGCTATTAGTTTTGCCAAATAAAAATCAGTTTTTTCAGAAGCTTTCCCAACTTTCAAAGTCTTACCTAAAGAATTACTGAACCATGTGTGATGTGTTCACTTATTTTAATGCATTTATATGTTGATTACAAATATTCTTCTTTTTAGGATCGATTTTTTGTTCTTCATAAAATGTTTAATTTTTAAGATTTTGACCAAAAAGTGTCTACAAATTGGGGTTTTTTACCTCAAAAATGCAATGTTTATGAAGAGAAAAAATGCGATCCTAGGGAAGTGTCTTTAGATAATGTTAGTGCAATTTCAGCATTTTTAAACTAAAAACTGATCTTGCTATACGTTGTCCGAAAATGTTGAGCCCACACCCCCCCCCCCCCCAAAAAAACAAAAACAAAAAAAATTGTCAAAAATTAAACAAATCCGGAATTGTTAGTGATATGTCTTACCAAAATGATTTCGCTGACTCATTTCCTTTCCAAAAATGTATACTTTTATATACATCACATTTTGATTGAAAAGTTACAGCGCTTGATATAAACATATCTAATTTTATTATTCAGACACCAATTGACATTATTTTTAACAATACAAACGATACAATGATTTTGAGTCTAATTTTAAAATGTACTTCCCATCAGTTATTTACGAAGGAAAAGGAAAAGGAAAAGAAAAAGGAAAGTAACATAACCAAGGCACGCAATAAGCCTTTTTATCGACAAGTAAACGGTCCTTCACAATTCTCTTTTTATACCCTGCTATCTACGGTAGATAGCTCCGTCCATCAAATTCATAAGCGAATACAAAAACAAAGGTATCATTGTTACGTTATATCACAACAAACCAACAGCGCCATGAAATTTATAGGCGTATCTGTCCACTTGCTGACCACAAGTCGATAATTACCCTCGGTTGATTACCATGATGGCGAGAAACGTATAAATAAGAAAACAAAACTATTTTATAGCTTGGAATATTTTTTTGAAAATATATATTAATTTCACTTTTCCAGCAAAAGATCTTGCGGTTTTCTCATTTAATAACTGTTTGGTGGTGATTCGAGCGATGCGTGATATGTGTCTCGCGCGCCGTGTTTATTTATAAGAAATGAGCTCGTTAGATTTATGTATTCTAAAGAAGAAAACCGGATCTTATTGAGAAATTAAATGGCGTTTGTTGTAGATTATGAAGGAGCCAGGATGCCTCGTCTCTGGTACACAAAACAACAAAAAGAAAATAATAAATCAAAAATTGGACAACAATGATCATTAACCATCAATGTAAACATCGCAGGAGCTCTTATCTGATATTTTAAATTCACGTACAACAAGAGGATCACCGGATCGTTTTTGGATATTTATAAATTGTTTAACTCGGGGTTTGATATGTTTGTTTTAATTAGTCATTCAAAATGTAGTCTCTTTATACTCCGATCCACAAATAATTACATCTCGTGAGAGAAGAATAATGAAATATAGAATCCGTGTTTACAAATATAATTAATCTGCTAACTACGGTAGATAGCATGGAGGAATCCTAGATAGAAGTCTAATTGTCAACAATTTCGGAAATTGTCAACAACAAAAGTTAAAATTTAAAATGTCTCCCATTTTTTTTTTTTTTCTAATTCAATTTTTTTCTTCACAAATATTGTTATTTGTAAATCAAAATAAAATGTTCAAATTGATCGATCGGGCCTGTTAAGAAGAGGTTTTACCCGTCACCTTATAGTATGACCCTACTATCTACGATATAGCACGGCAGAAACGCGGGTATACATGCTGATTATGCTGATAGAGTCTTATCTTGAGTTACCATGCTATACAACAGCAAGAAGAACAACAACAACAATATGAATGCTACAACAACATATAAAAAACAATATCAGAAGAAATAGAAGCATATTAGTAACATCAGCTCAGCGACTATTGAATGATAATAGCATATTATATATATAATTCATGCCAAATAAGCAAACATTGACAAGTAAAAAGTGCATCATACGCCACAAACTCAAACAAGTAGGCGTATATCAAAATAATTATAAATACAGTTTAATAAAGAAATCATGAAGTAGAAATAATTTCTATCGCCATGTGAATAATTCCTTTTGCAATAATATTTATTTATGTTTTGATCATGAAATTGTCATTATAAAATATTGTGGTCAAGAATGCTCGACTTTTGCATTGGCCTTTGCCGTTAAAGACTCTGAAAAATGTCCATCGAAGCTGCAGTATTTTGATTCTACAACAGCGTCCGCAATTATACATTAACACTTTCCACGCGGCTATTGGTTTTACCATATACAAAACAGATATTTTTCAGAAACCTTTCCCAATTTTCACAGTCTATCTCAAGAATTACTGAACCAATACCAGGCATGTTTGTACTTATTTCAATGCATTTCTCATGGTGATTCCAAATATGATCATGAAATTCAATAGTTTCGACATTTTTGAAACATTTTGTGAAATTTTGGAATGTCGTCTGCTGACGCCTGTCGCGTGGAAAGTGTTATCTATACGATCAACATCACTGTATCTGTGGTATATAAAAGAATGATTAATTCAAAAAACTACCACTTATTATTGCACGGATGAGTGATGGTAGCGTAAACTTTGTTTAACTAAAAACCAACTCTATTGTTGTAAGCCACTTATTTCTGCATTACGATTTATTACTATTTGATTAAAGCGCAATACAAGTGATAATTAGTGCATAATAACCAGGCATTTATACTTACTGATCACTCGCACAATATCAGGTCATTTGAATTGTTACAGCTCTCCTCATGCAAGGCTTTTTTTATTTTATTTTTTTATTTTTTTTATTTCTTTATTCCCCCCCCCCCCCCCCCATTTTTTTTTTTTTTGGGGGGGGGCTGGTTTTTTTTAACACTTACTTTTTCTTACTTATATTTTTCTAAATTTGATTGATTATTGAAATAATGAAATTCGTTGGACTAGCCTATACAATTATTTAATGTGTGATGTATTTATACAAAATTTAGAATTGTATTTGTTCAATATCTAAATCAACCCTGCTTTTGGTGGATATACGGAACTATAACAAACATGTTGTACGTATACGGTAGATAGTTATGTTTTTACACGGTTAATGGTTCAATATCTACATTATACATTTATGAATATGTGGTAGTAGATTATACACATTGTATATACATTGTATAGTAACTTCATTATTATACGGAACTGTATAATGTCATTACGGACTTGTAAAATGGTTGCTATCTACCGTAGATAGCAATTTCTGTATCTGTAGCGCATGTATTTAAAAAGAAACCTTTGCTAACAATGTACTGTATTGTCACGAGATACAAAAGAAGAGATGTCTTCATTCTTCATTATCTGTTCTGTGATCATTATACCAACCGCTTGTAGGTCAATGAATATTGTTTTCTATATGGACCCATTCGAATTTTAGATTTGTATTTTCAGTCTTTTTCTTCTTCTTTAATATATATAGGCCTATTTTATTTATTTTTCAAATTTGAATTTTTTTAAAAATTGGAATTGTTTTAAGAATATTTGAAAATGTTTGAACAATTTGAACAATTTCCAAAATTTTGGATATTTTTAAAACAATTTTCAATTTAATTTTTTTCAAATTTGAATTTTTTAAAAATTTGAATTGTTTTTAGAATATTTGAAACGTTTGAACAATTTGAACAATTTCCAAACATTTTGGATTTTTTTTAAAACAATTCTCAAATTTCTTTTTTTCAAATTTGAATTTTTTTAAACATTAGAATTGTTTTTAGAATATTTGAAAATGTTTGAACAATTTGAACAATTTCCAAACATTTTGGATATTTTTAAATCAATTCTCAAATTGCTTTTTAAAATGCACCAACCCTTTGTAAATAAAATTGACCGACTGACCCTCCTGTTGAACGGTCAATAAAACAGAGATGTTGTTTTGTCGCCTTAGAGATATAGATGGCAAATAAAAAAATGATTTAGTTATCAGGGTAAAAATCTGGGGTACCAAAGAACTTTGCATCTGAGCTGTGTGTTTTAGCAAGTCACGTGATTTCCTTAAAAGCCCGAGTGAGTGACTTTATTATATTCTGATTTGTCAAAGAATCGAAGTTTATATTGAATGATTTGTTAACTGGTTAATATATAAGTCTGGTTGTAACACCACACGTTGAAACTTAACCGAAAAATAACCAGAGAACTCGTGTGGGAACCTTCCAGCCGGTCTTATATATTTACCAATTCCCGTCGCGTCAGTACTTTGCGTAAAGCATGGTTAGCGCGTTTTACCAGTCCAGAAGTAAGGCGATGCGGTCAAATGGGGCGGGCAAGTAGGGGTGATACGATTGACCAGTATGACCGGCTAGTTTTGGTTTTAAGAGGAAGGTAAATAAATGCTGACCGTCGGACAGTAGCCGTTAAATCTGTGCCAATATGTTAAGGGTGTTTTTATAAAATATTTTCGCACGATGCATGCAGCGTAAAATAATGGTATAGTCATGTTTACCGAATTTGAAGTGTTTTGTTGGAGAAGTTTGTTGTTTGTCATAGCTGCAGTAACTTATTGGAGGTATAGACCACCACCCAAATGAAGAGGAGAGAGGGGGAAACTAAAGGGGAAAAATAATAGTTCGCAATTTCAGACCAATTCACTTTTAAGTGAATTGGTCTGAAATTGCGAACTATTATTTTTTTTCTTAAAAGAGATTGAAGACAATAATTCCAGTTTGGAATTAAATTGAGCCTAAATGTATAATGATATGGCCTTGTATTTTAGGGTTATTGCATTAAATAGTCACATCCCATGCAAGTATTTCACTTCCATCAGGTTTTGAATTTGGTACATCTTTAATATGAGAGGGAATGTGACAAAAGTACCAACATTGTCTTTTTGACAAAAAGCAAGACAAATCCTAATGGAATACTTGCTGATGATGTAAAACCTGATATTTGGGTGGACCGTGGTATCTTCATCATGTTCAAGTTATGTTTTGAAATGCACTTTTATTTTAGAACAAAAAATTGAAACCTAAAAGACGTATAAAATGTTCCAGCATTTAATAAGGCAAAAAGCCCCGATAATAATTGCTGATGAGTGTATTTCTTGTTCTTTGGAACATTGAGCTCAGACTTCATTGTAGACCTTATGCTAGCCCACAACGCACTATCCCTGACTAATTGAATATTAAACAACAACATGCACCAACAAAAAGGTTCGATTGTTTTAATCTGCAACGTAAATATGTTGCACCTCATTAAATCATCGTTATCCAGCTTTTACGCCCGAGCCTTTAGGTCTTCTGTACAGCTACAAAATAACTATAGGCCCGAGACCCAGAGGACCTTAGTCTATAGTATAAACTTCCCAAACAGCCATACACATCACCCGATGACTTTAGGGTGCATAACGTAAAATGACATTATTATGTGATGCCGCAAAAATTCACATGTTATGTAAATAAAACTGTAGGCAACTTTGGGTTATTTAAAAATGCACTCATTTTATAAGGTGCGTATTGAGGTTTAATGTAAATAAGCGTCGCACAGCGGCCCCGGGATGCACAACGCATGCCACGTGATCAAATAATATACAAATATACAAGTACCCATAATGCATTTTTGTTTAAACCATCAATCCCTTGGCGAGCTAAAGCTGTCGTTTAGGGGATCGCTAAGAGGCTACCAGGGAGATTAAAAGTCCCCTGCCTGAAAGTCATCATTATTGCTAAAACAGTCACGTTTTCGTCACCACGACCACGGTATATACGGTAATTAACGAGAACCAAACGAAAAATCATCACTATGGGGGAGATTATCCCGTTTTCAAAAACTTTAAGGAGCATACAATGGGCCAGGAATACGTTCTCATAACTTTTCTGCAAGCATAGATGACTTACGACTTTCTAAAGACCACTGATGGTAAATCCCAAACTAATTTACCAGAACGCTATATTTTTATTATTTAGCTCGGGCCTATTAAAGTCTCAGCCTTAATTAAAAACATATAGCCTATTTTTTTACGCTATTGCACGCTGATGCACGGGTGTTTAACGCCATTATGTGCTATCTACTGAAGATAGCATGCCGATATGCTATTCCGTTTGGAATCATACACCCCCTGGAATACATTACCTTGAATGATATTCCCCACAGGGTGTATACATTTCAAATGGGGTTACCAGCGCAGAGACTCAATTTGATATCAACACCCCTCCCTTGGTGGAGGATTAGGGTAAATTGTCTTCCATAGATCGTGTAATGGATTTTAAATGGAAAGGCCATTTTTGAGCTGATGGCGCGCATTTTGAGAAATCTATAGCTGGATCCGAGCTCATCTAACATTCTATCGTGATTATAAGTAATGTACATTTAAACATCATTTAAATAATTGATTAATTGATCAATGAATCAATGAATTTCTCTATCTTAATAATTGGGTAATTTTCGAGATAGCGACTGGAAACTTAGACTAGTTAAATATATTTTGTGTTTCTATACCAGGCTATGTATAGGATGGGTGAATACATAGGTGTTAAGCATTGTACCAGACCCTCCTAAAGCTATACATCCTGCAATACACTTTCACTTTCCACGCGGCAGGCAGGCGTCTGCAGACGACATTCCAACATTTCACAAAATGTTTCAAAAATGTCAAAATTATTAGATGTCATTACCATATTTGGAATCACCATGAGAAATGCATTCAAATAAGTACAAACATGCTTAGTATTGGTTCAGTAATCATCGAGATAGACTTTGAAATTTGGGAAAGGTTTCTGAAAATATCTGTTTTGTATAATGGTAAAACTAACAGCCGCGTGGAAAGTGTTAACCTATGAGCGTGATCGTCAATTATGGGTTCCAGCACTAACCAATCTGTTATCTCAACATTTTCTTGTTTTGTGACGTCCCGTGCGTACTCCAATCGTTTTCAATTCGCTCCACCGGGTCCAGGTCTTCCACATTTAAATCACATATTATCTAATACCATTTTACAACTAGGAATAACCAGGCAAGCCTGTTCAAAGTTACACCACTTAACGGGCATTTTTTACGGGTTTTGAATTAAGAAAAGTTGGGTAAAATAGCCGGATGGCTGGCATGGCGCGGCGGTGTAAGTTCGGGCTCGGATAGGCGGGCGTGTTTACATTACATAGCGGGCGGCACGCGTGCTACAGTTACGCTATTGTTAACGCGTAAAAACATGTGCAACTTTAGTGGAAAATTCCCACACATACAATGTGAAGTCACCTTCCCCATCCCTCCCTCTAACATAAGTCCTGGAGCAGAAGGCGTTCTTTTCATGCTAAAATCAGCCAATTTGTAAAAAGAAATCTTTGACTTCAGTGTTTTGGTTTGAGCATTGGGTTCGTCTATTTTCTAAAGAAGGTCGCATGCGAGCATGGTTTCTATAATTATACATCCAGGACTTTACTATGATAAGACGCTAACTAAGTTAAGTTAAGTATGTATCCTTTCATGGTCATATCTTTTGAAATGCTTACCATGATTTAATACTTCAATATCTTGAGTTATACGTGCTATGGAATATAATATATCGTTGCAATTGAATTTAATACAGCTGTAATTTTGTTTAATAATTGCGGGTCGAATTATTTAATTAAATTTCGAAGAATACGACAACAAACACGGTGCATAAAAAGAGAGAAAAAGACCTGAAAACTTAAAACTTTTATATACAGTGATTGGCAATTTTGATGGCAACTTCGATCGGGGTAGGCGTAGCACTTGTTAAATGTCCCTCGTAAGTTTCGAAGCACTCGGTCGAGGTATTCGATCGGTGTATAGCTGGCTGTCGAGTAGGCATACACATTTAAGGCATATTATGGGATCTTTTCCAGGGGCGCCCTCAATTCATCATTTTAATCATATCATAAATATATTCTGAGTTACAGAGCGATATGATTCCTAATTACTTTAAAAACCTTGGTTCTAGAGAGAATTTAGAGTTAAAAATAAACTCTTTAAATCATAATTAGGAATCGTATAGCCTATCGTTCTGTAACTCAGAACATATTCATGATTTATGATCAGAAATGTAAATCTGCAAGAAAATGTACTTTCTAAATAAAAATCATGAATAGAGGGCGCCCCCTGGAAAAAGATCACATAATATGTCTTTAATTGAATGTTTTAAGTTCAACACTTTTTGAGTGTCCCTCGTAAGCGGGGGGATGTGATGCAAGATATTTTTGAGAGTAGCTCGTCGCTGTTTGGTGGAAGGCTGACCTAGGCTTGTGTTAATGTCTACTCTATAATAAGCTCAAGTCTTATTATACGTTTTTTTCATCTAGTCCTAATTCAGAAAAAGTTTAACATTTTCCACGCGGCAGGCTGCAGACGACATTCCAAAATTTCACAAAATGTTTCAAAAACGTCAACATTATTGAATTTCATTACCATATTCAGAATCACCATCAGAAATGCATTAAAAGTACTACAAACATGCCTAGAATTTGGTTCAGTAATCCTTTAGATAGGCCGAGACCTTGAAATGTGGGAAAAAGTTTTCTGAAAAATCTGTTTTGTATAATATGGTAAAACTAATTATCGCGTGGAAAAGTGTTAAGTTTCTGTCAAGAACAAGTTATACTTTTGGAAAGGTGTCTTTATGACGCCTTATAAGGATGTGATTTTGTTCGATATATGCATGTAATTGGACATAACCAGGGGCGTCACGTTCCCGTAATTTAAACATGTTTAAATCAAAATTTGCCTTTCAGCGGGCCTTTCAGCCTCAAGCGATAATTTATAAGATATTCTTATAATATGTCCAATCAACGCCCTGTTAAAAGTGAAAGTGGTCTTTCAGTTCGGGATGCGGAGCGCGGTTGGGCAATTGTAGGTTTGTAACGTCAGTCCTTTATGGGCAGCGATTACCGCCAAAAGGGTCTCAAATCAGAGAAAGGTCTCAAAGTCACGGAAAGGTCTCAAAAGCATTAAAAAGGTCTGAAATAACAGAAAGGTCACTAATGTGTGTGTCGAATAAGATCAAAAAGCAAAGTAAGATCAAATGTGGGCGTCCGTCTCATACGGTCATGCTGGTGTGTGTCGAATGAGATCAAAAAGCAAAGTAAGATCAAATGCGGGCGTGCGTCTCATACGGTCATACTGGTGTGTGTCGAATAAGATCAAAAAGTAAAGTAAGATCAAATGCGGGCGTCTCATACGGTCAGTGTGTGTCGCATGTCGAATAAGACAAAAAGCAAAGTATAAGATCAAATGCGGGCGTGCGTCACATACGGTCATGTTGGGGGGGGGGGGGGGGGGGGGGGGGTGCGTGCATCTCTGGCGTGTGTGTCGAGTAAGATCAAAAAGCAAAGTAAGGTCAAAACGCAAAGTAAGGTCTGAGCTCTCGTTACGAAGTTTTAGCCTCATGCTGCACGTTCAAAGGGTCGATCGAATATGATGGTATTTAGGCGCAGGCTACTATGCGCACGCAAGCAAGCAAGCGAGTCTAAATATCTAACAAAAAAATCAAAATAATTACAAACCCCTTTCCTTTGGTATGGTACTTACGATTGATTGACAATCAATCAATCAATCAATCAATCAATCAATCAATCAATCAATCAATCAATCAATCAATCAATCAATCAATCAATCAATCAATCAATCAATCAATCAATCAAATCAATCAATCAATCAATCAATCAACCAACCAATCAATCAATCAATCAATCAATCAATCAATCAATCAATCAATCAATCAATCAATCAATCAATCAATCAATCAATCAATCAATCAATCAATCAATCAATCAATCAATCAATCAATCAATCAATCAATCAATCAATCAATCCATTGATTTTTTGGTTAATGTTAACAGAGAGTCTAAATATCTAAGCAATGGTACAAACTGATTCCAAATGGGGGATGGGGAGTTATACAGTGGCGGATTTATACCAAATGGGCTCGTAGCGAAAAATCTATCGTCCCTTTACGTACAACATGAGAGATACAAACCCGTAACGAGGGCTGAGACCTTTCTCCCAAAATTCTGATAACGACACGCGTATTTGATCTTTCTCCCAAAATTCTGATCAACACACACCAGCGACAATAACGACACGCGTATTTGATCTTACGGTATACACACATTTGACCTTTACGGTATACACACATCTGACCTTACGGTATACACTCACTCATGACACCTTTCTCAACATTTTGACCTTATTCGACACACACCAACGTGACCGTATGAGACGCACGCCCACATTTGATCTTACTTTGATTTTTGATCTTATTCGACACACACCAACATGACCGTATGAGACGCACGCCCGCATTTGATCTTACTTTGCTTTTTGATCTTATTCGACACACAACTTATTTGACCTTTCTGTTATTTCAGACCTTTGTAATGCTTTGAGACCTTTCCGTGATTTTGAGACCTTTCTCTAATTTGAGACCCTTTTGGCGGTAATCGCTGCCCATAGTCCTTACACTCCCGCGAGCCATTTACGCCTGTCGGCTATTACACAACACTAGATATTCTTTCTGGCTATACTCGATGTAACCATTTGTAAAATTATGGTTGGATTAATTGGATTGGTGTTCCTGTATCATAGGCTATCAATGTTTTTGAAACCATTATCAAGAACTTCTTCTATATGTGTTTATCATTTCTTTTATAAACTTATGGAATTCACGAAGAAATTACCAATCTCTGTAATTTTGACGTCGTAAATATAGGGCCATCAGGAAAAACAACTTACATTTGACAGAATTCTACTGTCATATATTATTCATACCGCGTTTCATATAAAGGAAACGCTGATGTGTTCCACTTTCAAATACCTCATTCTAATAGCAATTATTTGTTTCAGTGATGCTTGAGAATGTGGGAAAGTCTCTTTCAAAATGTGCCAAATTCACCACTACACTGTAAAACTTGTGTCTTGCCGAACCATGTAAGACACGTCTTTGCAATAGACATGTCTTCAACAATAGATAACAAAGAAAACAAAATAAGTGTCTTGCCTGAAGACCCTTTGTAAGACATGACTCAATTAAGTCGGTTGTAAGACGTCTTCAGTTAGACACAAGTCATGTATTTATACAAGACATCTCGCAAGAAGACATGTCTGCTGGTTAGACACATGTCTCTAAACTTACGCGTCTCCCTACCTGCTACATGAAACGCGTCTTATACAAATGTGTCTTAAAGTCAAGACATGACTTGCATAGAGACATGACTTGTGTCTTCATGTCTTCATATGTGTCTTCAGGCAAGACACTTGCTTTTGTTTTCTTTGTTTGTTTTCTTTCCGGGATTGAGACCTCCCATCTCAAGCATGTGGCCGAGCTCTGAAACAAGTAAAATTTCTAAACGAATGAGTTATCGTTGGAAAGAGGAACAAATCAGCGTTTTATTGATATGAAACACTATACGAGGGGGTATCAAAAAGTTCTTGACTTCACCCAGAAGTGAAGGAGCTATATCGATGAAATTTTGTCTGAGTAATCACTGGTCCTTAAAAACATTATGGTGCAAAGATTGTCTCATAAGTATGTTTACTTTTTATACAGCTGGCGCTAGATGCCAAGGCCATGTAAATCAATGTCGTCTCCCAACGGTGCTGTGTACATGGTAAACGATAATGGTCCAAATACGGATCCTTGTGGGTAGCCTTCCAGCGGAGTATGAGGTTTAACATTTTTGTCATTTACAGAGATAAATTGAGACCTACGAGTGACAAATGACAATTTTTTTTAAAAAAAATTGAGAATAATATTCTTCTGGAAGGCGTCCTACAAAAATCAGTTATTGGACCATTATAATTTACCATGTACACATCACCGTTGGAAGACGTAATTGATTTACATGGCCTTGGCATCTAGCGCCACCTGTATAAAAAGTAAACCTACTTATGAGACCATTTTTGCACCATAATGTTTTAAGGACCAGTGATTACACTGACGAAATTTCATCGATATAGCTTCTTCACTTCTGGGTGAAGTCAAGAACTTTTTGATACCCCCTCGTATATCACAAAATATCCGAAACATTGGCGATTGATAAAAGTTTCACAACTTTTTGAGCAGTTTAATAGAGAGAATTATGTCGAAAATGTTTGAAAAACGCAAAACATTCATAAGATCTATCCATTGTTAAGTGCCTCGCAAAACCAGTGGCGGCACGAGCATTATTTTTAAAAATAAGCCATTTATCGCTAAAATTGTATGAAAATGCGCGCACTTGAGCGCAACATTAAACTGTTTTATGCTAAAATTGTCAAATTTGGTCTAGATTAACGTAATTTGCGCGAAATAAAATGCCATTTTATGCCAAAATTGATGATTTGTTGGGGAGCAAAGTGGGGGCAGACAAATATTTGGGAGGCAACCACCCCCACCCTCCTACCCCACCCCAATGGCGCCGTCACTGCGCAAAACACCCCATTTACCCAACTTACGAATGCATAGCGGGGTGTCTCTCACGAAATGGACTATTCCGAATAATAATGACGCCCCCCCCCCCCCCCCCCCCCCATAGAGGACAAAAAAAAATTAGTCCGGAATGACTCACTCTATGAAAAGTATATGGAATTCCAGATCAAACTTCAAAAAAGTATGAAATTCCAGGGAGTTTCTTTAGTATGATAAGGATTCAGAAAAAGTATAGTTTGAACTTTCTCTGATGTAGGTCAAAGGTCGCCACATATTATTTGAATAATTACGCTCTCGGACGGAATTACTGGATTTAACCCAACTATTAAATAGATGACACCATTCCTTACTTACCCCCGAAGATAATTTCTACACCACGTAGAGCACAGATCAACCAACCAGCAGGGATAGCACTGGATCAAAAATGTGAGAGGTCCCATGACATTTTTCAGGACCCCGTAGGACTTCAAAAAACAAATGTAAGGGGTCCCCCAAGAAATTGAGGGGTCCTGAAGTTTGAGTATTTGAAAATTTTACTTTTTTACAGGCAGTTTTAATGAATTTATATTGTGAGCAAAGGATGGATATGTAATTTACAGAATTTCTTAAGGTTTCCATTTCCATACATCGTCAAATGTAAGGGGTCCCTTCAATTTTGATCGGGACCCGCAAGTCTTTCCAATATGAAACCTGACGCGTCACTATTAGAAAGTGAGAGGTCTAGGACGCGCAGACGCGTCAGAATGCGACCCCTACCAACTAGCGTATATGTGATTGGAAGCTAATGGGTGTTGAACGCCCATAGGGTTTCACACCACTAAATAACGTCTGGCCCTACCCCCTTTGAGGCAAAAGTCCAAAACCGGCCCGTTTCAATGCCGAAACGGGAGACCTATTGTAAATTACAGTTTAAAATTAGGGTATTTACTACATGTTATGGCGAAATTAATATAGTGTGAATTTTGACAGACACATCAGCGTTCTTGAGGTCCAAAAAAATTGATGCAATGATGATTTTTTAATATTTTAACAGAGACATTTGTGTTCAGGTCATTTCCGGTATCTGACGCAATAATCTTAATCAACAATTGCGTGTGACCAGGACAACTCAACTCGTACTTTTTGAAAAGGCTCTAGCTCAAAATTATGCCGGTTACCCCCCATATGTGAGTTGTTGAGTTAGTAGTCATGGCTTTCATATTCAAGTTGAAACCAAATTGCAAGTTACCAGTTTCTTATAACGTCGAGAAATATCCATTTTAAAATTGTGCATTTCACGTGTAACCCTATGGGAGATGTATTTGGTGGTGTGCAACCTATAATAGTATAACTGTCTGCAGGTAGGAGAAAGATTGGCATGAAAAAAACACTGACAAATGCACGAAATCGAGTTATGAAGGCTAATTTTTTTTTTTTTTAAAGTGCGGAAATTGGATCACAAAATAGCTTGAATTCAGGCAAAAGCTTGAACAAATCTAATGCCTGTATTCACTCACGAGGTAGTCGATTTCGTATACCGTGTATAATTTCACTGTCACACAATGAACAACACCTTCTGATGATAATTCGACCGATACACGCCTTTTTCTCGGGTAAGATCAGAGGATGGGGAGCAGTCTGATTGGGATTTGTGAGCAGTCGCAGTGAGTGAGCCCTCTATCGGTACATAAAAAGGTATACTTCAGTAGATTACTCACTAGGTGGCGCTGTTTTTTAAACCCGCCACAGACAGACGACGGTGGCTACGAACGGCCGTTAATTTTGAATTTCCGTTGGTTTCAATGTAACAATGGATTTTGATTATATGACCCCATAAAATTCATCATAGGTTAGAAGAAAAAATTTCTAATCCAAAACCGTTCGGGATGGCTAATCATCCCAATTGTAAATGCTATTTTTTGAATTTAAACCGTTGTTAAGCGGTCGTCCCATTCACTTGATCAGGTAACCTCGTTCGCATATTTTAACCTGAATACTCGTGAATACGCCTATGTCCAGCGTCGTCTGGCCACAGAAATCCTACAGCTTAATATCTATGAAACCCCGGGGGGGGGGGGGGTACTCGGATTTGGTTTGGTCGGGGGTGTGCCGCTGGAGATTCAAAACCCATACCCATTTTTAGGGGTGATTTTGGAAAAATCGGTACCCATTTTTAGGGGTTTTGCTTCATTTTAGACCAAATTTCCGCAAATTATCGGGAAAATAGACCTAATTTTGGCAAATTTTCGCGAAAATAGACAAAAAATTCGCGAAAATAGACCCATTTGTAAAAAGTGACCCCATTATTAGGGATTTCCAGCACAAAATCATACCCCATGTTTAGGGATTTTGTGCCCAAAAAGCTACCCATTAGAGCGGCACACCCCCGTATACCGTCTCAGGCGAGTACCCCCCCCCCCCCCCCCCCCCCCGGGTATGAAACCCGCAAGAAATGTTAGATAACTTTAATAACGGAGGCTGTGGAATCATGAAGAACTGAGTTGAACTCTTCACATCACTCAGCTGTGTTTTAGCTAGAATCGTTCTATCTTTTGTTTTCAAATAATATTTGAACACGATTAAATCGCTTAAAGGTATATGTGATCTTTTCCATGGGACGCCCTCAATCCTAAAAAAAAAATTGGAAGCAGATTTTCTTGCAGATTTACTTTTCTGATCATAAATCATAAATATATTCCTAGTTACAGAGCGATACGATCCCGGGGATATGATTCCTAATAACCTCAAAATCATGGTTTAAAGAGTGAATTTAGAGTAAAATTTGAAAAATAGATTGCACCGCTCGGTACAATCTATTTTTCAAACCATGATTTGAAGTAATTAGGAATCGTATCGTTTTGTAACTAAGAAGATCTTTATGATTTATGATCAAAAATGCAAATGATAGAGGGCACTACTTGGAAAAGATCACATAATATGCCTTTAACAAATAATTTGGTTAATAATAGTAACTCAAATCTGTACCATAATTTACACTTTCCACGCAGCTATAAGTTTTACCATACAAAACAGATTTAAGGATTACTGAACCAATACTCGGCATGTTTGTACTTATTTCAATGCATTTCTCATGGTGATTCTAAATATAGTTATGAAATTCAATATTTTTGACATTTTTGAAACATTTTATGAAATTTTAGATTGTCGTCTGCAGACGCCTGCGGCATGGAAAGACACAATACACATGCAGACAACTTGATGATATTAACATATTTCATATTTTATTTTACTATAATGGATTCAATGTACAAGAAATAACGTTACCAAATGGCTTTGGTAACCATTAAAAATTCATATTACGATTTTGATATCTACAGATATGGACAAAACAATAAATACACAAATTGGATGGAAGCTACAGTCTGGAAAACAACGAGGGTAATTACAGTTGTGTGCGAGATCGCTGCAAGCAATCATTGTGGTACTGTGTATGGTTTGGTTCAAGAAAAGTTTCGATACAATGTTCATAGAAGGGATTTTTTTTCTTCATTTTTATGATACCACCTTGAAAGTTAATAAGCAAAATGGTGATAGATGTATCATTCATATCAAAGTGTATCTTGAAAGATGGCCAAAATCAGGACATTTTAAAGCCTCTTTCAAGATATTATTTTGTCTAAGCAAGTGAATTTTACTTTGTTTGTAGCTATTATGGACTGAGTGGTCAACAGAGGGCGCTGTGACAATCAAAACATCAGCCCAGACGACGATGGACACGCAAAAACCTAAATTTTGAATTCGTATTGGAATAACACGTAATCGCGAATGTTGATCTAATCATTTTGAAAAATTCATCATAGGTTAGAAGAAAATGTTTCCAATCCAAAACCGTCGTGGGTGGCTAACCACCCGCAGTGTCAGTATCATTTTTTGAATTTAAATCGTTGTTAAGCGTTCGTCCCATTCACTTGATCACGTAACCTCGTTCGCATATTTTAACCTGAATACTTGTGAATACGCCCGTGTCCAGCGTCGTCTGCATCAACCTGTGATTACTGAGACAATTTGAACCGTGTGATTACTAATTGATAAATTACCTAACACAACTTTGGGGGATTAGTACATACATAACTCTTTGGCTTTTTTTAATATCCCAATACACTGTGTACCACACATTTCGACTTGGTTTGCATAACTAGTAAGTACCACATGGGAGGACGGAAATGCATGCAAATAAATAAATACCATAAACCAACATAACACTCATTTTAGTGCTCAGTGAATAAAAACATGACGTTGTACTGTTTTTTCGAAGTGGTTTTTTTTAACTCTTTTTTTCATTCATTGTGTGAGTTTTTGCATACCTAGGGTTACAGAACACATGTTAACGACCATGAACATACGTTTATATTTCATTTGCCTTCCACTGAGCAGTCAGTTACTTACACCAGGGCATTTTTTAAAGATGCCATACAAGTGATACTGTACAGAGAAAGGTCAAATGAGTATCTAAATTAGAAATGAGAAGTTAATCACCACTTAACATCGATACTCGATACATACAAAATGAATTCATTTCTCTATATCCTAGACTCCAATGGATCCCTTCTACGTGACCATGAAACCAGGGCTCAAAATACACGGGGAAAAAGGCGATTAGCCCCCAGTTTTCACAAAATAGCCCCCTGAGAAAATTTTGGCCTATGGATAAATATACTAAATGGGCGATTTTTGGCAGAATTTGCTCAAATTAGCCCTCATATAGGCCCAAAAGTATTTTAACCCCTGCATGAAACATCATCTTGGTTATATGAACTTAGGTTTCCGCGTTACAAGATCACAGGTTCCTGGTTCACTTGAACATGGTTATTATAGTTATCAACATTGGACAGAATAGCACAATTATACTCATTTTCAAGGTGTTTATGGTGGTAGCTTTAACATAAAGCAGAACAAGATTTTAAAACTTTGATTGGTTGGGTTCTAACAAGTCTACCACAAGTGCATATTATGTTCATTGATCAAGAAAACCATTTCATTGCATAAATTATCAATGCATACTATAGTGTAATCAGTTCCAAATTGGCAAGAATTGTGAGGCTTGTATTTGTCCGTGCCCAAAAAGAATCCATGTCGTTGCACATATTATTTATTGGCGAAAGTGTGCGTTTGCACATAAAAAGCAGGTATCAGCGAGCGGTGGCCAAGTAGGTATTCCATCTGGGCCCACGGATAAATACCAGCCTCATAATTTTCACAATTTGGAACTGATTAAACTATACAAACCCGAATGTCCTATTCAGTCGTTAATTGCCACATCATTACAGCACACTTTTTTTCAATAAGACACTGTATGCAGATAGACACTTTTTTCAAGGTGATAAACAATTTTTACAGAGCATTTTTTTGGTAATAAATAGTATTCATATTAATTAATTGAATTTCATTAAAACATCAAGTACCGTATCTGCTTTTATTTTGTACACCGGGATTGAAGACTGAATACACAGGTGTTCAAAATAAAAACAGATACCGTATTTGACTCTCAGTCATGCAGCAAAGCCAACTGGTGACCATTGCCATAACTTGTGATACATGTAACCTATATGGATATCCTCACTCATGCCTGGCATTGTTATCAAACAAATATTTTTGGGATTCTACTCATCTCAAGTTGTACGGTGATGTCAGTGTGTGATCAAGACAAAGAGGCGGCATCTCTGAAACATGCTATGCCATGCCAAGGGTCAATATTTTGTTGTTGATCACAAGGATGTATGATGCAGTGATGCTACTAAGTAAACTCAAGTTGGGAGGTGATGTCAATGGGTAATCTAGTTATAAGCGCAGCACTTTCTGTGCCGGAGCCGACACTCTTCTTTGACCGCGCCGATGCAAACGTCATAGCATAGAAGATATACTTGTGATCTTATGACCCGACTACGAACTGACATACTATAGTTTGATCAGTTCCAAATTGGCGAAGCCTTCTTACAGCAGCGAATGAATACAGAAGGATGCGAGCGCGGATGATAACAACAAACGCACTGTGCATCATGTGTGACGCCAGCGTTCGACAAAAACCATGTGCGTGCGGTCATAATCGCCCGAGCACACTTGGATTTACTTTTGCGCGCAGAGAGATAAAAACCGTATATTTCTCGCCAATTTGGAGCTAATCAAACTACAGTGACATCTCCTCCAAACTTGAGAGGAAGTATACATTGCAGTTATGCTTGTGACGTTTTCTTGTCACGCCAATAATACGTGCTGTCATTCCGCCAAACTTAAGATGATAGAGAATAGTAGCTTTGTTCGTAGGCTTTTTATACAGCATTTCTAATTCAGTGATGCGGCCGCCTTAAAAATCACCCAATCCCTTCCAGGCTTTGTTGTCAGAGCAATGGCACTG
Organism: Ophiura sarsii; assembly: GCA_035610835.1. Classification (NCBI taxonomy): domain Eukaryota; kingdom Metazoa; phylum Echinodermata; class Ophiuroidea; order Amphilepidida; family Ophiuridae; genus Ophiura; species Ophiura sarsii. Next base: position 62,693,780 of record CM069455.1, on the reverse strand, counting down.
AAAGATTCTGCAGCCTGCCTCGCTCACAATTTCAATTTAACTGACTGACGACAGTTCTTGTCCAAATCAGCCGAATCATGTTGATAGCTAGGACTGCCTGCTATACTACATTCTCCATGAAATATGAATATGCCTTCCAAACTATAGTTTGATCAGTTCCAAATTGGCGAGGCCTCCTTACGGCACCGAATGAATACAGGACGTGAACGTGCATGAAGGCAACAAGCGCATTGTGCATCATATGCGTGTCGTATGCGTACGTAAAAAAACGCATGCGTGTGGCCATTATCTTACGCTTACGCAGAATATTTATCGCCAATTTGGAACTGATTAAACTATAGTGTATTCAAGTAATTGCAGCTTACTCTTTAGCTCATGACTCTCATGTGTATATGCATGTGCTTGCCCAATCAAAGATACACCCTAGCATTGGTGAGCACTGTTCATGGTGTGTTTATCACTAACAAACACAACAATGTTATGTTCGCACTTCAGGCAGAATTGAGTATAGCTCCTGCAGCAACCACCGAAGTCCATTTTGCATCTTTGAGACAGCTATGTCACTGACTAAAAGTCAAAACCACTGTTCCTTTAACAATTTCAGCTTGGCGTTTAGCGTTTCTTTTGTGTGAGTTCGGCCTCAAGCTTGGTCCACATGCAGTTCACCAGAGTGCAATACATGTTAAAAGAATAGTGGCTTGTACCTTAATTACAATACCAAATGTTGTGCCAAATATGCCTACTTAAAAGTACAACAATATACACGCAGAGGTACACAGACGGAAAGTGCATGTGTCAATGCTGTACTTATCATAGTGACTGACTACACTGTCTCAAAGAGGCACAAAATACTGGCAGTAAAGTAAAACCACCATAGCAAAATATGAAATTTTACTGCCTAGATAGACAGCAAGATATGATGCTGCACATCAAAGGGGGGAACTTTGCAGCTGTGTGTTTTTCAAGATATAGATGAAAACGGACAGACAAAAATTTAAAAAATAATAAGAATTTTGGAGTCATTATCACTCGTAAAATCTGAATGCCTTGGATCAATTTTGATAAATTCTCTGAGAGTACACATAATAAACTTCACCTGCAAAGTCCCTCCTTTTGATGTGCTGCATCACATATCGTCGCTAGTCTTTCAAAACCTTGTATCTCCATCCAGCCCTTCAGCATGTATAAAGTAATACTTCCTATGTATGACCTTTAGGCGGTGACGGGTCTGCTCTAAACATTTTTAAGTGACAAAATCATATCTATCAAAACCTTGTTAGTTCTCTTTTCCCGGAACATGTATAAAGCAACTCTTCCTATGCATCCGTTGGCAGTTTTACTTTATACATGCTGAAGGGCCGGCCGGAAAAACATACAAGGTTTTGAAAGAATAGCAACGATATAGTTTTCTCTGGGATGCACTGTAGACAAAAGAAACCAATGTCTTTCCACGGAATACACTGACTGTGAATAAAAAAATATACAGTGTGTTCCAAAAAAATCTGCAGATAATCTATGACTACACTGCAATAATATTGTCTACAGTGAATCCCAGAGAAAACAGCCCGTTGTATCTGCCCAACTTGTCAGGCATCGTTTCCATAAGTTTCCAACAACAACAAAATGTTTCACAAGTGGACTACATAATTTACTTTTCAGGGAGTTTTTTAAAATTTGTTTCTGCAGTCTACCTAGTCCTCGCCATTTTCATCGCCTTCTCCTTCCTCTCCGTCCGCACCCCCTGACTCACCGGGGGCGGTGTCGGGCCTGCTGTCTTCACCTTCACCATCGCCTTGTGTCTGTGATGGGAAAAGAAGAGAGAAAAACATAATGATGAGACTTCTTGGTGAAAGGCAGTTACATTGATTGTTCATGAAGGCGCTCAATTTGACACTCTATAGAGTATTCGCTCTTGGCACGGATCCACCATTTGTGAGGAGAGCCTCGAGCCTCACACCTTTATTGGCGTTCCAAATGCGGTTCATATCTCTCCTCGGGTAAAAGTAATCTGAGTATAACAACGCTATTTTGGGTTATGCATATAATGCAGTGCACTTTGCTGCGTTATGCGAGCCTTATGCGCACCTACATTCTTATGTATTAATTTGCTGCTTAGAAGGGAGTTCGCCAATTTGGATCTGACAGTGGCATGTGATCATTAGTGTATCATCTATTTGATGGTATCTGAATATAAAAATAAATACCAAAATATCTACCGGTAAGGAAGCAATCTTCTTGCGGAGCAAAATATCCAAGTTAGATCTTTGGAACGGTAGTTGCTACTCCGAGTTTCACGCTTGTGCGATCATCAACCACTCTGATGATCGCACAAGCGTGAAACCCGGAGAAGCAACTACCGTTCCAAAAGGTCGAACTTGGATATTTTGCTCCGCAAGAAGATTGCTTCCTTACCGGTAGATATTTTGGTATTTTTGAACCGTCACATCAAAATGGACATGTTGGAGGCCAAAGTCAAATCTGAGTTATTGGTATGATTTGAAAGAGCACATTTTAAGCTTTGAAATGACACCATGCTGAAGGTAATCGGACTTTGTAATCACAAGATATGATTTGAAGAAGCATACATTTTTCTATTATTTTCTTTATATTTCACTAAATATATTGGCCTCTATCTAAGTTAAGCCCCGGAAAAAAACGCACGAACTTTTGGTAAAAAACGCACGAACTTTTAAGCAAAAGCGAGATATACCGAGATTTCATCAGATTCACTAAAAACCCGAGAAAAACGCACCGAAATTGTTGATAGCGAGAGAAAAACGAGAAATCGGATAGTGATACAATCATTGTCACATGTACATAAAAAAAAAAATCGCCATCAAAATGTATCATTTAAATCGCAAATCCCGGGCGCAAATCATTCTTATTTTATTCTGCAATCGTTTCATCATTCATATCGCCATCAAAATGTATCATTTGGATCGCAAATCCCAGGCGCAAATCATTCTTATTTTATTCTGCAAGTGCAATCGTTTCATCATATCGGGATCGCACACGCATGATCACAGAACCATTTTTCAGCTCAGGCAGTTTAATAGCACCGCACTGCATCTTGGGAACCACGTGTTACGGCATGATTCACAGGTCATCGCCTCCACGTATGCGTAGTATTAAGTTGACCTTTTGAACCGTGCCTCTAATTACGAGCTTCATTTATTATTACGCCAGCGTGGGAAATGCGGCCATTTTAATAGCCTCGTGTGAGAACTTCGCTTGCCTATTACAAATACGTATTTGGAACTGTGTTTTTTGAAACGGATACAGATTTATCGCAGAGCACTTTTTTGTTGTTTTTCGTTGTTTCAACATTTCTTCATAAAACACGCGATTTCGAGCGAAAAACACACAATTCACGGGCGATTTTTCTGAAAGCGAGAATTGATATAAATAGCGAGAATCACGCCGTAAATACCGAGATTGCGTTATCTTCCGGGCCTTACCTCTATCTCAAAACTGTGTTTGCCGACAACATGTCCTTTTTGACGCGTCTGGTCACATATACCATTTCCCTTGGAACTCTTTTGCTCTTAGTTTCACAAAATATCTAGGTCACAATCACATGTTTGTATATTTGTTATCAGGCACAAATGCACACTCTTTGATGTGATTTCCTTTCCCATTCCCTTGATTTAGTGCACCAGTTTTCAAAACTGTCGGCCATATAATAGAGGGACGTCTGGAACCCAGTCTACGCAAAGTATCACCCTAGACTTGTAGATGGTAACACCTACCTCTGATTCCTCGGCTGGTTTGTCTTGTGAAGCGCCCTCTATCTTCTCGTCTTGGTCAAGCACAGATTGCGCCGCCGACGCTATCCTATCTGCAGCACTCTGTGATTCATGGAGTTTGAAATATGCTGCGGCTCTCGTTTTCACTACGTCACGAATTATTGCTACAGGAATAAGTCACAGAGAGACAATAACACATTAAAATCAATCAAAAAATTTAAATATGATACCTGTCATCACAAAATGAGAGTAAAGTGGGAACATTTCAGGTTTGTTCAGATTCAAAATGTTCACAAAAAAAAGCTTTAAAACGATTGCAACACAGCGACATGTCATACTCATAATTGGTTAATGTTTTCCCTGTTAAACTTTAAATTGAAGTTAAACAATTCCTTTGTTTTCTATTGATTGTTGGCGTGTTTATTGGGTCATATCTCCTAATGCATGTGATAACAAGTCTCATATAGTTTCAAATTGCACTGAAAGAAAAATCCAGAAAACTTGCACAAGATTCATCTACATCACAAAAGCAAGATTTGTAAGAGCTTGTAAAAAACTGTTTTAAACCCTTTTCTGGTTAGGAAACCCTAGACCCTCCCATTGCAAGCTTGCTATGCAATCTATTGTTGAAAAAAATGTTGTCTGAATGCAAGCCGAACTGGTCAGTTTCTCACCGAATAGCAAATAGATGTAAAAATCTCGGCATTTCATATCGCACAGAGAATACATAATGGCATCGGCGGGAGGGCCTCCCGGGGAGGCACTATTGATTTTAGCTGGAAATTGCGTTACTCTTCGAAGATTATGAAGCTGATATCAACAAGTTAAAGGTAGATGACCCGATCACATTTTCGTAACACAGAATTATTTCAAACAGAGATTTTCATATCATATGAAAGCTCGTATTTTTCTCATCATCATACTGAAATTTGACAGCCTAAATCGGTATAATTACGGAGAAATCGATGAAATAACGTTGAATTACCGCGAATGGAGGTAACCACCGATACAGTTTGTGTACTACTCAATGGGTACAGTTCACAGCATCTTGTGCGTCTAAAATAAGAACCATTAGAGCTATGCAACTCAAACTTTGGAACAAGACTTTTTTAAGGATGACCTTTCATGTAGAATAGAAAACTTCAAGTTGAAAATCGGAACATCTACCTTTAAGTTTTGGGAATAATGAAAGTAATAATATTTTTCTCTTTTTTGATATTTCCATATTTTTTGTGTGTTTGAGGGTCATTCTGATCCTTAAAATGGACAAGAAAATGCCAGCTGTAGGAGCTTTGGCATCTTTGTCTTTGTTTTTATTGGTGAGGGTTTTTAGGGGGAACACTGTAACAAATATGTTTATAAAACGTTTAAATGTTAAACATTTCCCCGCAAATTTGATACAAAATATGGGTCGATTAAGCCGGTAGAACCGGTTTATTCATTTTCCTTGGCCTAATCCCCTAGGTATCTGTGTGACTTCGCACTTACAATCTAGCATGGTGCGTCCTAATATTGATCTATTGATGCATTCCTCAACCTGGTCCATGATCCAAGGCATGAAACCGTTTTCTACATCCCTCTCCACGGGATCAAAGAAGTAACCGTTATCGTTGAGCGTGCCAAACACCGACGGCACCAGATCGGCCAGGTAACTCTGCGCAAACGCCCTCGCGGCAATCTTCTCGGCCGTCTCCTTCTCTTTCAGTAAGACCTCGCGTTGTTGTTTCATTCGCCTTTCCTGTAGAAAATGAGAGATCATAGGGGTGGATTTCATTAAAACTCTTGTATTTGGGTATATCGGCCGATGTCGTCTGATGAAAGTTTAATTTGCTTCAACTCACAAAGTTACAAGATATCTAAAGCCTAAAGCTTAATGGGTGCTTTCTGAGCCACTTGGGTGCCGTTTACATTAAATTGGGTATTTTCCAAGCAAATTAAGTGCCTTTCTTTTAGTCACACTTGTGTTTCAAGGATGTTTGTGCTTTTCTGAGCAAATTCAGTGTTTTCAGGGCAAATTAGGTGCTATTCTGATAACATTAAGTACTTTTCTGAGTAAATTGGGTGCTTTTTTCTGAGTAAATTGAGTAATTTTTTTGAGTAAAATTGGCACTTTTCTGAGTATATTGGGCACTTTTCCGAGTAAATTGGGTGCTTTTCTGAGTAAATTAGTACTTTTCTGAGTAAATCGGGCACTTTTCTCAGGTAATTGGTTTGCTTTAAAGTGACAATCTAGACAAATTGCACCATTATTGGCAACAGTGGTGGCGTAGCTAGGTTTTTCATATTTCATATTTTTGACACATGCGCTAGTAGCGCGTGAAAAATGTCCATCTGTGTTCTTTTGACCATTGTATAAAATGTAATTCCATGATTATTCTTGTCAACCAACACGACAGTCAATATTGAGGCCCCCCCCCCCCACCTGTGGCTACACCACTGTTTGGCAATATTTCTTGTATGACATGACACACTAACCTTTTCCTCCCTGTGTCTCCTCTCCTGCTCCTCGAGTCTCTGTGTTTCTACCATCTCGGCATTGCGCAGTTCTTCAAACGCCCTCTGTTGAGCTCGCAAATTTGCAAGTTCTTCCTCTTCCATGACCTCTAGCAGAGCCTGCTCAACAGTCTTTCCTACCAGCACCTCTAGGATGGGTTTCACTTCGATGTCAAAGTCAAAAAGCTGTCGGAACAAAAACATGATTGGTTATTTAAATATATAAGCAACTTAACAACAACAAAGTGGTTGTTATGAAGTGGTACACATAACTTCCTGAGAGCCTCTTTTCCATCATTCTATATGTACCTTTTTATAAATAAATTTATGTTATTGCGACCTTTCCGGGCTCGGATTTGTTGCCAGAATTCATGGAAATATGTACATTCGGCAAAATGGGAATGTAAAATGTTTATTCTCGAAATACATTTCGATATATTTGGACTGAAAACTACCGTTTTACACTGTTTTTATAGGACTAAAAAAAAGATGGCTGGCAGGCTACGAGAATCGAATGAGAAAAAAAATGAAGGGTGCCTATTATATATCAAACTCATCGAAACACAGGAGTGTGGTGGAAAAGTCCCAATTTTGACTTATAGGTAAATTAATAATTGAACGAACATACATATTGAAGCAGCGTATTGCGTACATTGCGTGAAGCGCGCACAACCATAAGCGTGATAATTTCGGGCGGGATCATATTTGTAATGCCTTCATGATGTTTGTACTTTTAATTATATCATTTTTACTTATATACTCTCAGGCATTCAATAAGCTTTTTCACTGACCCGATGAATACTAGTAGTAGATCTTTGGACGATTGATTGTGCCCAAGTAGAGACTAATTCGGCCATTTTCAAAATGTGAGACTAATTTAGCAGTTTCAAAATATTCAAGAAATTTGATCATTGCCCATCGCCCAGTCATTGGATTCAAACAAGTGGCTAATTCTAGGCAATCGATTGTCATAGCCACTGTTCTGACGCACCCTACAAAAGGATGATCGATCAGCTAAAAAGTTGGGCCAGTGTGATAAAAGCTTATTATTTGCACTCTATTACTAACACTCCCAGGCGTCCAATATTTAATCAACCCCACCACTTACATCTCCTTCATAGATCTGCGTCGACACGTCCATCCCAGTCTTTGCCGGTACAAAGAGCGGCGTGGGAGGTCTGTCCAAGAAGGCATCTGTCTGACATTCAATGTCGGCTTCCTCTACCCTGTCGCTCAGTTCCTCCAGGTACAACTCCGTCTGCACGTCGATGTGTTTCCTCCCTTCTACCGGCTCTGGCGAGCGCGGCTTGAGCTGTTCTTTGGCCCGCTTGGCGGCGATCTTCCGCCTTCTGATCTCTTGCTGTCTTTGGATTTCAATAGGATCTGGTTGAGCTGTCTGTAGGGTTAAAAACAGATCATAAAAAAGCAAATTAAACATTTTTTTATTCACAGGCAAAACACTTTTCTTTGGTTGTACATGCTTTTATCGCATTGAAGTTATGGCACGGTATCATTGTATGCATTGAAGTAGTTAAAAAGTTGATCGCCTTTACTTGTCATCAATTTATGTTATAATATATTCCAATCAAATAATTCCTGATCAACAAATGCATCTCAGAAACATGCACCGTAGAGCGCCGTCAACGTCAACGTCTGCACAGGGTTTGGTTCCCTCCGTTCACAATGTTGCAAATTGATCGAGAATTCTTTGATTCAATTATAATACAGGGTTAGTTAGTACAATGTAGCTAGCCAAAAGTCAGTACCGGCTAAAATGTGCTTTAATTTGTATCATCCCGGTCTGTATCTGTACACTAAATTTTATAAGTATCCTAGGTTCCAATTCCAAGGGTACACAGTATGTAAATACGTCAATGGCGGACTGTACTTTAATGGAAGAAGAAGAGAAGAAAATAATCTTGACAGGTGTTTTGAGCAACAAAATGTCAATTTGATCAAATTTGTGCCAGTCGGCATGACCTAAAAATTAGGCCTACCTAAAATGTCCTGTAAGTGTCGTTGGTTTATCAGGTATACATAATACATGTAGTAGCGCTGGTACTAATCAAAACAAATAATTGTCAATCATTGCAAAATGCAAACCATTCCGATGTGTAATGCAACTTCTGCTTACACTTTACAGTGCATACAGCGTTGTGATCCTGTCGTTCAAGCTTTAGATGAATGCGAGTGCTCGGATCGTGATGCTCGGATAGACAATTATTTGTTTTGATTATACCGACCGGCATAGCTATTATAACCACCTGATTATATAATTCTATATTACTTTTATTAACTTATTGTGTTTACTTACTGCTGGTAAAGTATGTTGAGCATATGTGTTGCCTCTGACAATTCGTCTGTCGTACATAATATTTCCGTACACTGAGCTTTCACTGTTGATCATAAATTAGGAAAATATACATGTAATTTAATGAAACAGACATAACATTTTATACACAGAGCTTAGGCCTGCAAGAGGGCTATTGTTATATAAAAACGATAAATTTGGTGGGGTGGGTTTTTTTTTGGAGGGGGGGGGGGGCAAGGGGTTTGCTTATTTTCTGTTCATTCTTTTTATTTTTTAAACTTTCATACATAATAACATAGCCCTTTTATTTTACCACCCTTCGTCCGGGACAATAAAAACAAAAGTAGTAAGAACTAAAAAGAAGAGTGTGAACTAAGTCTATAGAATCAAAATAAATAATTTTCGATCATTTCAAATAATTCCCTCGCGTATGCGACATCTGCGCGACCCCAACAGCGCTGTGCATCTGTAGTGTAATACTTATGGAATGCAGTGCAGTGCGCCCGAGACCGTGTTAACTTAAACTAGTACGGCTTGGGATGATCACGGCGCTCTGATAGACCAATGCTTGCTTTGAAGTTTGATTACACTGCAATTTATAATAATAATAATCTGATATGAGCGCTCACGTTCAACCAAATTAAAGGTTTACTTTATTTTAAACGCTGTCTTGCGAAGCACTGCATTCCAAAACAACAGCCGCGCAACGCTGTTGTGGTCACGCAGATGTTGCACACGCGAGGGAATTATTTGAAATGATCGGCAATGATTTGTTTTGATTAAATATAAGTTAAACTACAGTTTACAGAACAGAAATGATCAAAATGATAGCCGAATGGTTAGGTCTTTACTTTAGCCTAGGAATTAAACTTTAAAGTTTAATTTATTTTTTTAAACTAAAAAGTAAAAGGTTAGGCTAAATAGTAAATCATAAATCATGAAATGGCAATGCTAATCAAAAAATGTCAAAACCAGCCAAAACAAATCTGCAATGATTTTTAAGTGCCCATGAATCTTGGCATGCAACCAATCAACTGATGAAGAAAATAATCTCCATCATCTTCTCAATAATCTTAATTTTCAACTTACCCTTCATCTTCAACAGCGACTTGTTGAGGTTCCGGTTCTCTGTATTTCTTACGTTGTGGTGGAACAGCTCTCGGCTGACTGGCAAAAGTGTAAGTGCCACTCTTCTGCGGTAAAACCGTCGTCATTTTCACTTAAATGTCTCTAAAATATGCACTAAAGAATGTTATACTGATGATCTGATAAATGTATTGACGGTCAATGTCTCAAATTGTCTAAATCAGGTTTTATCGCCGTGGGAAATACTATGAAAAACTACGATAAGAAACTACATCTGTTCGCTACAAGCATCCATTATTGTTTTGGCTAGAAATCAGGAACCTCAACACTCGGCACCTGGAGATGAAATATTCATCCGAGCGAAGCATTTTGATCTCATTTTGCCAGATTACGGAATCATTTGGAATTTAAATGGATACAAATTCAAAGTTAAGAATAAATTTCAATTATTCATTGATAATTTGAGCAATTTATTGGTAAAATGAATTAATTTACGACCTACGTTTTGTGTATCTGAATTGCGCATTTAATTATATTTTGAGTGAATGAGTGATCCGGTGTAAATAATATCCCTATGACAACAACAGTACGTCACTCAACAAAAGCTGGTCCACTTTCTTAGTTGAGGGCAGGCTATTTGTTCTCGATTTCTTCCTCAGGCGGTAGTGGTATCGATGATTTTACAAATTTTACTAAATTTAGTTGAACGTTAAACCTTTCTTCGTTACGACTCATATAAACTAGGGATAACCGGTGCTAAAATATTTTTGTTTGTTCGGGCTTGACTTTATCGTTCAATCGTTCGTTCGTTTTATTGTTGCTTCATTGATCTGGACAGTGGCGGATCCAGGGGAGGGGGGGGGGGGGGGGGGGGGGGGGGGGTGGGGTGGGGGGGGTGGCTGGGAAAAACTAAAGAGAAAAGAAAAAGAAAAACAGGAAAGAGGGGACAAACAAAAAAAGAAAAGAAAAGGGTGGGCAGTGACATTTTACGCTTTTAAATGGTCAAATTTGGTATAATACTATATAACTAATTTGGTATGAAAATGCCCTCGCGCGCAAAATTTAGCTGTTTTATGCTAAGATTATCAACAATTTAGTATTAATAAAAAAAAGTTTTTTATGCTTAAATTGTCTATTTTTTTTTTGGGGGGGGGGGGCAAGATTTTTTTTTTGGCCCTCCCCCCCCCCCTCCCCCCGCCGTGGTGCCGCCACTGAGGGTGGGGAGGGGTACGAAAACTTCCGGGCGGGGAGGCATGCGATGGACTCAGGACATAAGGGGGCTGGCATTTTCTTCGGAAGGGGGGGGGTCCCAAATATACTGGGGGGGTCATAGTTTTTTGACATGAAAACAGGGGGGGTCATAACATTATTTCATTGAAAATGGGGGGGGGGTCACAAATTTATCAAAGCATGCTTGCGTGAAGAAAAAAAAGGTAGGGGGGTCATAAAAATATGCAGCTCTTGGATAGGGGGGGTCATGAAAAAATTGTCTGGGTCTATCCACATTTTTGGGACCCCCCACCCCCCTTCCGAAGAAAATGCCAGCCCCCTAATATTATGAACGTAGGAGTTATTGGACGTCGGTCGGGATATAATACGCGTACGTTGACGAGAAATCTGACATTTTGGAGGTAAACTATATAGTATAACTACCGTTTTTAAAGTTTTTTAAATAACAATTTCAAATCAAGAGCCCATTAAACTTTTTAAGTTTGCATGATGCGACACGGTTGAAAAATGCGACACACCAATGGCATTATGGGGGAGGTGGAAATAAAATAAATAAAAGTAAACCGACAATATTTTTTGTGAAAAAATAAATGCGTGAAAATGTTGACTTTACCTTCATTTTTGCTATGATTCAGGTATATTTTGGCTCTAAACAAGCTTGTACCCAAAACTATTGAATTTTGCCGGAACACATGCACGCGTCTGTGTACATAATTAGACACCTTTCAGCCTCAGGGTTATTAAAAAAAGGGGGGGGGGGACATCTGCTATTATGCCCCCCCCCCCCCCCCACTCCACCCCCACTTTGAAAGGGGGGTGGGCACGTCCCCCTGTCCCCCCTACATGACGCCCCTGACGTTGATGAGGAACATCATTAGTGCCGATAAACAAACAAACAAACAAATGCTAAGCGGCTAGCTCGTTTTTTGTGATGATGTAAAATACATTTCAACAAATATCTGCAACATAAACTATTTCATAATTAAATGGCAAGTAAGAACATTAATTTACACAAAAACTGTACACATGAAAAGAAGAAAAAAATGAGAATATTAATAAAAAGCCCAATGATAATATTGTTCTTCCAATTGCCAGTCATTTATTCGTATGTACGAAAATATCAATATGTAGGTTTGAAAATATCAATCTTTTACTATACAAATTGAAAACTTTTCAATAGAAAAACGATTGAAATGTTCAATCCAATAGATTGAATAGTTCAATCTAAAGTTCTAAAGTCTGGATTGGCAAATTTTCAATCTAAATTAGATTGAACCTATCAATCTAATAGATTGTTGAATAGATGGGAAACGGTATCGTCAAGCTTACGAAACCTTAAGTTTCTTCTTCCGGACAAAATATACATGGAACTGAAAACGAAGTAAAACCATAGAAGGAATATGAAATCCAAAGTGTCAAAATGACAAAAAAGGGTGGAATTACCAATCACGTAGCCTATGTTGAGACCATTGGGTTAGAAAGTGTTAAGTGTTTTGATCCAGAATTGTTCTCTGAGTTGACGGCGGAATTTAGATTGTTTACCTAGGCATTCGATAACTGATGTGACTGTGAGAGTATTAAGGTTATGATTGGGGAGGGGAAAATGAGCTGCAACGGGTTTATCAAGATGTTTGGCATGGTTTTTGATAGTGGATCTGTGGTTTCTCATGCGTTCTTGAATGGTGTTGCCGGTTTCCCCTACATATCATGCATATTGTATGCTACAACATTTGTGGTGTTACATGTAATAATATATGATGATTGATGGGGTAAGATTTGCTCGTGATGTGACTTTTAAATGAATTAGATACTTGCATATTATTACAGTTTTTACATCTGGGTTTGCCGCATGGTTGACATCCATCATTAACGTTGATATCCAATGTCTTAGTGGGTTTCGATACACGGGCTCTGACAAGAGTGTCCTTAAGGCTCGGTGGCCGGCGATATGATACGAGGGGACGTTCGGGAAGGACCGAATGGATAAATGCCTCTAGAGTTGGGTCACGTTTGTACGGTTGCCAAGTGGATTTCTTTCTAAAGGGATTTACAATCTAATAGATTGATATTTTCAATCTTTTTTAGATGAAACTTTTCAATCCAAAAAAGATTGAATGTCAAACTTCAAAGTTTGTTCCCACACGGCAATCTATGAAAGATTGAAAATTCAATCTTTTAGATTGAATTTTCAATCTTTGGAATTAAGAGAGCAAGGCAGGAAATGCAAGGCAATAGGCCATTACATTTGATTCCGAAACTTTAAAAAACAAAATGAATTCCGAAACTTTAAAAAGTGAGTTGAGTATGTCCAATCAGAGTTTCTTATAAATTTGATTGATACTTCTGTCGCCGGCTTTTGACATACCGGTATACCAGGCCTATTTTGGCTAGTCATTATACAGGGTGAGTCAGAAAGAATGGGCACTCTATCACAAAAGCGTCACAAAAGATGTAGGCATGCATATTCAAAATCAATGGTAGCGCCTCACCCCCGTCAGACACCTTTTCCAAGTCAGTCACCTCGTGAATTTCACGTAAGTGGGGGTGGGGGGGGGGGGGGGGGGGGGGGGGGGTGAAGTCAAAAAAGTGTACACTAATTTGAGTAAAGCCCCAAAAATCTGAAGCAAATCTATGGAATGGTCAAATTATCAAGCCATTCCTAAAAGTATTCTAATGGGGTTTACCTCCTGAATCAGTAGATATGCTTCCTTTTCTTTTACTTCTTGATTTCAGGCTTTTTATTACTCATAATTACACAGATCTATTTATTTCCAGTCATTTTAAAATACTGTATCCAACATTCATGTGCCTTTTCAGTTTTTTTCACTAGTTTCATTGATCAGCATCTCTGAATCAGGCAACCAACAATGGGTTATTGCCATTCCATGGATTGGCTTTAAAAAACCGGGTTTTACTCAAATGGTTCCAACTTCATGACGCAATGTTCGAATTCAAAAATTCTTTTTTTGAATGAAAGCCAAATATATATGTGTTCTTTGTAACCCTATATTTGGTTTTGAATATGCAGGCTTAATATTTCTGTGGCGCTTTCGCCAAAAAAGTGCCCGTTCTTTCTGACTCACCCTGTAGTAGAATAGCTGAAAGCAAAATCATTTGCTATTCAAAATTAAAGGTAGATGTTCCGATTTTCAACTTGAAGTTTTCTATTCTACATGAAAGGTCATCCTTAAAAAAGTCGTGTTCCAAAGTTTGAGTTGCATAGCTCTAATGGTTCTTATTTTAGACGCACAAGATGCTGTGAACTGTACCCATTGAGTAGTACACAAACTATATTGGTGGTTACCACCATTCGCGGTAATTCGACGTTATTTCATCGATTTCTCCGTAATTATACCGATTTAGGCCGTCAAATTTCAGTATGATGATGAGAAAAATACGAGCTTTCATATGATATGAAAATCTCCGTATGTTTGAAATAATTCTGTGTTACGAAAATGTGATCGGGTCATCTACCTTTAATTATTTAATTTGTATTAGGCCTACACGATAGACCTACTGACAAAGTCACGCCATTGACAAGTTGCAGTTTATTAAATAACTCCAATTTAATTAGGCGACTTTGAAAACATACACACACAAAAAAGCCAGACAAGAGGATGGAGTTGGCAAATCGAATAGATGAATAAATGAATAAATAATATCAAACGGATATTACTACATCGGAAAGTAAATAGCATGATAAAATTGGAGCAAGAAGGGTGCTAACCTAAAGGTGTTGGGTCACCCCAGTCTTGCCTTCCATAATTATATTGCACTAATATTAAGCACATAGAAAATTCATCTGGATCGAATTCATTATTTTGGGCTATTCCATAAATTATCCGCGACGCCCATATATCATAGGAATAAACTTTAAATCATGTACATTGTACATGGATCAAAAAGTCAGGAATTCCCTTTAAAAGGGATAACCCATGCCTAAGATGAATCCATATATAAAGATCAACAAGAAATGTCTTTAAAAAGACAACGCCTCAGCTTAAACAAACAAAGATTTCTGTTTCAATGAGGTTGGGTTTATGATTTTCACAAATTATTCAAAGGAAATGTTAAAGGTGTTATCTATACAATAACTAACCACTGATACATTTATGATTTCTCAAAATAACCCGTCATTAATAAATAAAGCATGGGTGATATAAAGTTAACCGATTTCCTCATTCGGCCAGTATTTACCGAATTCCGCAATGATGACCAGATGTTACGGAATTCAGCGATCGAGCCTTGAAAAGCAAACAGATGTATGGGGACGAGCCCAATTGTTTCTTTGTTTATGTTGTTGAAACATGTGGAAAAATACGAGCCGGTTTCATATGAGGATAGTTTGCTCTTTCTATAAAATGACGTTAAATTTCAAAATACGAGTATGTAAAGTTTGGATTGCATTAAAAATATCGATGTATCCTAGATATCATAAACCATTTTATAATGAAAATCAATGCAAATATTCATGATTTGGGAGCGTTTCATGAAAATTGGACACCTCCGCAATAGCTTTAAAGCCATACAACTCGAAGAATCTAATTCACAGACGAGATGTCGCCTCCACTGACCACTCTTCTTCCCATCTCGCCACTGCTCCACCTAACCCAAATCTGGTGATAAGTTGGTGAGGTTTAGAATGAGTTAGGATTCCTGTTATTTCAAAGGCCACAGATTGTCAAAACGTGAATTTTCCAACATTTTACGACATACATTTGGTCACAAAACGTGTTTAATACTATACATTTTGTTGTTTTGCAGATGTTATTGACCCTCCTCTAAAATTGTACATGATTTTTAACACGATTTTCAGGTTTTGAGATGCCCAAATAGACCATTTTCCGAAGCTATTTCTTGCAAATATTGCAGTCACTGTGACTCCATTGTTTTCTTGCGTACAACAAAATCTGACATGCAGCGTGACCTCTGTGCTGCACTGTTAAAAATACTTGTAATTTTACAAAGAAAAATCGTAACTTTACAGCATGTTTGCCCTTTAAAAACAGACGACACAATAATTTAACAAACCTAACGTATTTATGCAGTGATATTTAACGTAGAATTACAATTTAAATGTAAAACAAAGTAAAAATACCATCGAACTTGACAATGGATCGTGTTTTTACGTTGATCGCAGCGTATTTGTCGTATAAACAGTGTTCGTATTTGTAAAATAACGGCGTTTTCATGTTAAATAAAGTATAATTTGTAAAAATACCATCGAAGTTGACAGCGGACCGTGTTTTTACGTTGATCGCAGCGTATCTATCGTATAAAAAGTGTTCGTTTCTGTAAAATAACGGCATTTTCATGTTAAATGAAATATAATTTGTAGAAATACCATCGAAGCTTAAAAATACTTGTAATTTTACAAAGAAAAATCGTAACTTTACAGCATGTTTGCCTCTTAAAAACAGACGACACAATAATTTAACAAACCTAACGTATTTATGCAGTGATATTTAACGTAGAATTACAATTTAAATGTAAAACAAAGTAAAAATACCATCGAACTTGACAATGGATCGTGTTTTTACGTTGATCGCAGCGTATTTGTCGTATAAACAGTGTTCGTATTTGTAAAATAACGGCGTTTTCATGTTAAATAAAGTATAATTTGTAAAAATACCATCGAAGTTGACAGCGGACCGTGTTTTTACGTTGATCGCAGCGTATCTATCGTATAAAAAGTGTTCGTTTCTGTAAAATAACGGCATTTTCATGTTAAATGAAATATAATTTGTAGAAATACCATCGAAGCTGACAACGGATCGTGTTTTTACGTTGATCGCAGTGTATCGGTCGTATAAATATTGTTCTTATTTGTAAAATAACGGCGTTTTCATGTAAAAATACCATCGAAGTTGACAACGGATCGTGTTTTTACGTTGACTGCAGTGTATCTCTCACAAAATAGTGTTGGTATTTGTAAAATAACGGCGTTTTCATGTTAAATGAAATATACTTTGTAAAAATACCCATATTTCACCATCGAAGTTGACAACGAATCGTATTTTTACGTTGCCTTTCGTATAAATAGTGTTTGTATTTGTAAAATAACGGCTATTTTCATGTTAAATGAAATATACTTTGTAAAAATATCATCATCGTTGACAATGAATCGTGTTTTTACGCTCACCCCAGTGTAGGCCTATCGTTATTTGTATAACGACGATTTTCATGTTAAGTGACATAGGCCTATACTTTGTAAAAATACAATTGAAGGTTTTTTTTTCAAATATTTTAGGCCTACTTATGCTTGAGTCTGGTGGGGGAGAAAAAAAAACAACCCCCATTGAAGTATAAAATGAATAGTGTTTTTACGTTGACCGCAGTGTACCTCTCGTACACTGTTAAAAATAATCGTAATTTTACAGGATTTTTTTGTCGTAAAACAAATAATCGTAATTTTACAGGATTATTTTGTCGTAAAACAACGGTCCGTCCTGTTTTTTAACAAATCTACGGTATTTATATCATAAAAGTACGACGGAAAAGTGTATAATTACATTTGTAGTATAAAAATGGTAATAAAGTAGTGACATAACAACAAATGTTTGTAATTCTACATTTCTGATATAGGAAATAGTAATTTTACGGCAATTAAATAACGCGAACCCTGTTATTTTTAATTTTTACAGTAGCTTAATGTAAAAGAACAGCGTTAAGAAATGTAAAATTACTGTTTTATTAAATAACCTTAATTTGACAGGATTTATTTGGTCGTAAAACAACTGTTATTATTTAAACGGCGACACCCACATTAGTTAATTATTTCAACACCTACAGTGAAGTGTATTTCAACACACTTCACTGTTTTGGACTCGTTTCGACCCATTTGATTCATTTCGACTCGTTTCGAACCATTTTGATTTATTTCGACCCATTTCATAAAATACAGATAGGTCATCCGATGTTTTCTGTAAAAACAAATTCAATGACACATGCATGTATGAGTTAGCTCCTAATGCTTATCATGTGATGGAGCTACATGAAGATCTGTCTCCAGTAGGATTGGTTTTTTGTGGAGATCCACATCAGGCGCAACAACTGCCTGATTTATGTGATATGCTGAACATTAAGTACAAGCAAATAACCTTCATGAATATCTGCTTTCTGTTCTTTTTTGAACGAAAGGGTTGGTGTTTATTCAAAATTTTATCTGGGGCCGTGGTTACACTTGTTCGCTGCAATAGCAGGCTTCCACGTGGACATAAAAACAATAGGTTTACACTCGAGGTACGATTTACGGTAATAATAGGCCTCCTACTCGATGTACATGATGTATGAAGGCCAGGGCCTAGGTCTTGATGTGAATATTTTGACGGTAAAACACGTTATGACACATGTAGGTCTACTGTTTTTAGGCCTAACGTTATTTGTAGAATATTCCGGGGTTTTTTTACAGCAAACGTAAAAATTGACGTTAATTTACAGGAATAATATACGGATTTTACCGTTTTAAAACGAACCGTCTTAAACAATATTTACACCCAAAAATTGTAAAATCCCGTAATATAACGACTCCCTGTATATTAACGGTTTTTTATGAATAAATAGTTTATATTAACACAAAACACTTCGACATTATTAACTACTTCGTTGGCTCAGTCGGTAAAGCGTCCGACTTACAATACAGAGGTCCCGGGTTCAAATCCCCGTCCGGTCAAGTTAAGGTAAGTTCATCTAAAAATCTTTAATAAATTGCGGAAGCAGAATAAACATATGACACATTACAATTGACACATAAAGTTAATAAATGACACATAAAATTGCATAAAATGTCCGAAATTATACACAAGCCCCGTTAATTAACAGGTAAAATGTATATTCACAACACATAAACACGTCCGTAAAATAACGTCAAAATACTGTTAAAATACCATCAAAACTAAATAAATTAACGGGACATTACATTTTACGGTCAACGTTATTTTACGGTTGTTAACCGTTATGAGTCCCAGCTGCCAGTTAAAATAACTGTTAATTTACGATCATCGTAGTTTAACGTTGTAGTCGATTGTTCCCAGCGTATTTTTATCGTCAACGTTATTTTACGGTTGTTATCCGTTATGAGTCCCAGCTGCCAGTTAAAATATCTGTTAATTTACGGTGATCGTAGTTTAACGTTGTAGTCGATTGATACCAGCGTATTTTTATCGTCAACGTAATTTTACGGTTGTTAACCGTTATGAGTCCCAGCTGCCAGTTATAATAGCTGTTTTTTAACGGTCGTATTTTTAACAGTGCAGCTGCCAGTAACAAATACTGTTTTTTTACAGTTGTCCAGTATTTTGTAGTTTTACAGCCCACCGTCATTTAACAGTCCCAGCTGCAAGGTAAACTGTCGTTTTTTTTACAGTTACCCAGTATTTTTGAATTTTTACAGCCCACCGTAATTTAACAGTTCATACTGTTAGTGAGTCCCAGCTGCCAGTAATAATTACTGTTTTTTTACAGTTGTCCAGTATTTTGTAGTTTTACAGCCCACCGTCATTTAACAGTCCCAGCTGCAAGGTAAACTGTCGTTTTTTTTACAGTTACCCAGTATTTTTGAATTTTTACAGCCCACCGTAATTTAACAGTTCATACTGTTAGTGAGTCCCAGCTGCCAGTAATAATTACTGTTTTTTTACAGTTTTATTTTTAACAGTGTGGCTGCCGGGTTTAAAATGTCTGTCTCACATCATACTTCCGACGAACCAGGCAGGACTGGAATAACGCAATTCACCTCCCCGGGGATTCGGCTGCACTCAAATACACTCAATGTGGTTTGATACCAGCATTGATATATTTTCAATCTCACAAGATCATAATAAATACGTTCATAGTAACTCTTCTCCTCATCACTGTTAGATTATAACATTGTTCGCAAAAATCGGTTATACAGTTAAGAACGGTACACAGTAAAGAGGGAAACAAAGTGCAGTTTTCATTTTAGCATTGGGTTTTGAGCATACAGGTACAGGAGTGTAACGAGTATGTTTATGGGCTGCATTGATCCATTGAAGCATCCCTAATCCTCGTCTTGTATCGACTGCTGCTGAGTTGCCGTTACCAGTTAATCAATGATCTAATCTGCCTATTGCTACACACCCGGCTGCGTGATGTAAGAACCAAATGCTAACATAATAACGGACTTTGTTTTGATTTTGGACACATACTTGTGTTATTATTCAGTCAATCTTCACGTTAAATATCCATCGACGCAAATTCAAGTTCATTGAAAATTTCATTTAGTTTTCGCAAGAAGACACGGAATTCTTTCAGTACGCAAAAAGTTCTATCATTATGTGCCTCCACGTCGTCATTCTTAGCGAAGTCCCATTCTATCGCCGGTGTGGCTGGTACGTCTTCTGTGGTTACCTGTATTCCATAAGATAAAAAACAATTTGAAATTCAGGCAAGTGAACGGTAAAACAATTACTAATGTAAGCAAATGATTCAAGAATCTCACTATGCGACTTAGCGAGACCTTTACAAAAGAGTGACATGTAAAAACTACTGAAAAAGATAAATGGTGTGATTTTCTCTTTCTACATTTTCTAAGGGACTTAAGGGAGCACACCACTAAATCGGTTTTGCGCGGCACTTCCGGTAAAAGTTTATCACAGCAATAGTTCCTTTTGACCAAATGAATGTGCAAAATTGGCATCAATTTGGTAATGATATCAAATTTGTGTTTTATGGATTTTATGGATTATATATTTAATGTTTAGAACAGAAAATTCGATGAATTTAGCTGAAATATAAATAACGGGCCGATTTACACACATGGTGCATGAACGGGAAATAACCGAATATTGACTCGCGTAATCATACCATTTAATTTCGCCGACTTCCAGCAAAACGGCATATCTCAGTTCATATTAAGATATGTTAAAGTACAGGGATGGTCCTATAACATATCAAAAATTCAGAGATCTAAGTACTAGACAAATGGATTTACAGCGATTTAAATTCGTAGTACGTAGCGTGTAAAGTCAATGGGGACCGACTTAGTGTTGTGCTCCCTTAACAATACTTGGACAGTTGAAATGAAATGAACGTCTCCAGAGTGTGACAATTGATAATAATAAATATAACACGGGTACGGTCTAAAAACAATACCTTTATACTCTAATTTGCTGTCGTCTACTTAAAATGACGTCTCAAAGTAAAGTAAAGTGGTTAAAGGCAACCTGTTAATACGTGTAAACGGACTTTTCAGATAGGTCAATCAGTAATATTGCCATTTTTGGTAACTGTTCCGAAAGTTTTAAACATTTTTATTACTTTTCAAAGAAGAAAAATCGAAGAAAAATTCACAACTTCAAAAAATTTAAATATTTTCGAAAATGTTTAATTAAAAAAATGTCAAAAACCGCGAAAGTGTATGAGCATACCTCAACTGCATACAAAACTATACACCAAAACATGACATAAATTGCCCGCTTAGAAGCGCTATTAATTCGCTCTGGTAAATCTATTGTTATCAATACTACGAGAGGATTACCCAGTGCATATATTTAAATTCGGGGCTAACTGCATGGGTAAGTTTCCATTAAGTTGCAAATTACATCTACGCTCACGCGCTGCCTTTTTACTACTCAATACAGCCGGTTGGTTGCACACGAGAATTATGTCATATATAGCAACCAGCTTGGCCGTGGAAGGCGAATATTTAAATTTGTTGACGGTTGTTAGGGCATCAATTTATAGCGCTGCTAAGCGGGCCTTGTAACCTAAAGAATACTCTACCTTTTTCGTTTCGTGTTTAGAAATCCCTATCATCAGGCCTACATACAATTTGTAATAATCAAAAATCAGACAAAATCTTACCAGCATGAGTTCAAGATACCGTCGAAGTACTTGTAGGTTGTTGTTTGTGTTAGAAAGAGCCTCGAGATACTCAGGGGTGGTAGTAGAATTCAATCTTCCAAGTTCATCACTGTACACAGCTTCCAGACCATCTTGATACGCAATCACAATTATGTAGTAGTCTTGCAAAATGTCGGCCGACTGTTTTAAGAAAGAAAGAAATAACGCGTCTTTTGTTAGATGCATTCCTTAAATGAGATGATGATCGGCAAACAGGGAGTTCCCAAACACTGGGCATGAAGCTATAGGTCTTCTATCTATAGCTTCATGCACTAGGATGCTAGATGAACATAGCAAACCCCTCCAGAATGGTCAAATAAACCATTATACTCAGCACAGGACCGGCCCAAGCACTTCGCTTTATGCTGAAACATACTAAGGTCGCTTTGCGATTAAATCGCTCCTATGACGAGTTTTACGTCATATAAAACCCCCGATTCATCGATCAAGAGATATTGACTGGAAACGACTACATTAATCGCGGCCAGTTGACTTCATTTCAACTCGAAAGATCGGTCGCTCATGTCGTATTAATGAATACCATACTTTTTCAACCAATGGGGGAGGCGATTTTGCCTCGAAATTAGCATAACCAATCAGCAGCAATTATCCAGGTTTGATGTCGTCTGCGTGACCCGGAATACCTGAGACTAATGGCGATTTAGTAAAGTCGCATCGAGATACTTTTGAGCTAGCGAGTGTACTACGCGACCTGTTGCGACCGCTAGTATGATTGAGCATTACAGAATGGTCAAATAAAAGATTGCTCAGCACAGGAATCCGGCCTCGCTGTTGAAGCTTTATCCTTGTTAGCTCTTATTCTCAAGGTAACACTATACTCTCTAAATGCAAAAGAGTGGTTTTCCACTCTTTCAAGGAGTTAAACGCAGGACAACACGTTTTTGAGTGGAAAAACACTCTAAAAGGAGTGAAAGGGGATTTTATATGACAATGTTCAACTCTATTGAGAGTGAAAAATTAACTTTCACACTCATTTTAGAGTGGAAATTTTCCACTCTAAAACGGGTTGTCCTGCGTTTCACTACCTTCACTACTCTTTTTCGAGTGAATTTCCACTCGTTTTACATTTAGAGAGTACATTATGCCCAATTGGACACCTTATTTGTTGTTAAGCCGCAATATTTTGCAACTCTACCTATAACTACCACGCGTCTTGATGCCATATAAATGTGACAATTGACCCTTTTTCAAATTTGTTGATGCCCATTGTATATGGACGAGTATATTATTTGAACAGAATTGTAGAAAGCATGGATGGTGATACAGTATAATACAGTCATATTTACTCAACTTTGGTGTCGAATTTGCGATTGGCCACGTTTTTTAAAATAACTGTCTCGAAAATACCAATGTTCCAATCGATGTGTCAAAATGCGCATGGCAGAAGTATAAGCATCTATCTGATTTCCAGATCTTATGTTGTCACTTTGATCCAGTTTGTACCAGCGTCATGGGGGGGGGGGGGGGGGGGGGGGGGGGGGGGGGGGGGGGAACGATGTGTTTGTCCCAAAACCGGCGAAAAATCGCATGGTACAAGTGGCAAATGTACCGACGGAACTACCTATGCCTCTGAAAAAGGTAAAGTGGTACACAAAATAGGTATATGGTCAAATTTTACGGGGGCCACCCGCTACCTGTATCCGCCACTGATGACTGCAGACTTTTTACGGGGACGAATATACAGAGTGAGTCAAAAAGAAGTTGATCGAGAATGAATATTTGTTTAAAAATATACCAAACAAATTTGACAAACCAATGAGGCGCGTTTTCAAAGAGCAACATATTCTGCTTATAATGACAAAAGGAATCATTGACATCGATCAATCATATAAGGAGCTATGCCTGTTTTAATACAAGAGAGCCCTGTCCACGGAACGCTTAATCTTCTTGAAATCTATCCACTCTAGTGGGCAGCAAAATGTACACACGGGCATTCATATTCAAATGAGATTAAAGCCCGGGAGTTTCAAACACAGGTGGGAATGGTGTGCATAACATAAAAATCAGTGACAACAATAAGAAAATGATTCAACATTGAAGGCCCACTTAAAACAATTAAGACACCTTAGAGGACAAACATCAGCAATCCCACTTAGGTGGAAAAATTTCAAGAGAATAAAAGCATTCCGTGGACATGCAGCTAAAAAGGGGGTTCTTTTATTAAAAACAGGCATAGCTCCTGATACAATTGATCGATTTCAATGATTCCTTTTGTCATATGAGCGGAATAAGTTGCTCTTTGAATACTTGCCTCATTCGTTTGTCAAATTTGTTTGGTCTATTTTAAACAAATATTCATTCTCGATCAACTTCTTTTTGACTCACCCTGCATTACAGTTCGGATAGACTATACTTACATACATTATACTACGATCGGCGGGCAGATTAGCTGTTGGACAACTATATTTTGTTCGATTTTCCACGTTGAAGAAAACATTCTGAAAAAAGTAGGGGGTAGAGTTAGGGTTAAAGAGTGATTCTCTTCTTAACACTTTTACGCGGCATAAAATGTTTCAAAAATGTCATATTTATTGAATAACATTACCATATTTTGAATCACACCATGAGACATGCATTGCAATAAGTACAAACATGCCTATAGTAGGCCTAGTGGTTCAGTAATCCTTAAGATGAACCTTGAAAGTTGGGAAAGGTTTCTGAAAGATCTGTTTTGTATATCATGGTAAAAATAATAGCCGCATGGAAAGTGTGAAGATGATTTTTTTTTAAATTCCTAACTCAATCTAATCTTCATGAGACACATCCTATGTCAAACTTTAGAACTGGGTACAACTTAACCCTTTCCACGCGGCAGGCAGCTGCAGACGACATTCCAAAATTACACAATTTTTTTAAAAAAATATCAAAATTATGGAATGTCATTTCCATATTTGGAATCATCATGAGAAATGCATTGAAATAAGTACAAACATGCCTAGTATTGGTCCAGTAATCCTTGAGATAGACCCTGAAAGTTGGGAAAGGTTTCTGAAAAATCTGTTTTGGATATGGTAAAACCAATAGCCGCGTGGAAAGTGTTAATAAAGCTCAACTTCGGGACAGACGACGCTGGACACGGGCGTATTCACGAATATTCAGGTTAAAATATGCGAACGAGGTTACGGTGATCAAGTGAATGGGACGAATGCTTAATAACGGTTTAAATTCACAAAATGATACTGACACTGCGGATGGTTAGCCATCCACAGTGATTTTAGGATGAAATAATTGAGTTCCAACGTGTGATGAACTTTATGGGGTCATATAATCAAAATCCATTGTTACATTGAAACCAAAGGAAATTCAAAATTAACGGCGGCCGTTCGTTCGTGTCCACCGTCGTCTGCTTCTGGAAGTTCTTCCAACCTGTGCGCCATCCACGTCATGTCACCATCCCATCATGCCATAGGAATCCAGTTTGGCACGTCTCATGCGTGGCGAGCGCACATAAGTGTGTCTCACACATAGCTTAGGGACGCACCATTTGATTTTTTTTGGGGGGGGGCGCCATGGAAGTTGGGGTCGGGCGGCAAGTTTTTGGTTTTTTTGGTTTTTTTCTTCCTGGTTGGTGGGCAAAGTTGTTTTCTTTTCTTTTCATGGATAGTGGGCAAAGTTGTTTTTTTAGAAAACTTCCACGCCCCCCCCCCCCCCCCCCCCCCCCCGAGTATCTAATGGTGCGTTTAACAAGGGTTAAAAGTAGAGTTCCAGAGTCATTCTGAACATTTGAGCAACAGGTATAGGGCCATATTACTTTCTAGCGTTAAAAATACTTACATATTGCTCGTAGGTTCTTGTATGGGATTGCGTTGTGTCTTCTGTAAGTTGTCTTAGTTGTCGGTATATCTCTGTGTCTGATAGGTGGGTATGGAAACCCTTTCCACTATTCTTGCATGCGTAACTATTCAAAGGCGATAGAACCATGTTCGTGGCACGTCTTCGTCTGCTGCCACGTGGTGCAGCTGTGGATATGGATGTCCATATGATGAGTAGGAGGATGCTTGCATACCCAGATATAGCTGAAAGGAAAATGCATTGGATTTGCAAGCTTACTAAATTCAGTCAATAGTATACAAATATGGACTGCTCATGAGGGAAATGGGGTGAAATATTGCCCCGAGGTAATCTGGAGACCGTAAGCCTACTATTTTCCCGAAGCCGAATAAAGAGCAGTCCATATTTGTTTTATATAACCCAAGAAAATATTCACACTTGAACACATAGATCATAGTGAATATGCTAGTCGATTCTCGACAAAAATAAGCTTTCTTTTTTATGTTTAGTTAGTTTACTCCAACCCAGATAACATAACAATATTGGCCCAATATTGGCCCAATATTGATTTTTCATTGGCCCAATATTGGCTTACAATATTGGCATAATATTATTTGGCCATTGGCCCAAGCTTGGCCCAATATTGGCACTCGCCAATGAGTGCCAATATTGGGCCAATACTGGGCCAATATTGGCATTTGCCAATGAGTGCCAATATTGGGCCAATATTGGAACTCGCCAATGAGTGCCAATATTGGGCCAATACTGGGCCAATATTGGAACTCGCCAATGAGTGCCAATATTGGGCCAATACTGGGCCAATATTGGCATTTGCCAATGAGTGCCAATATTGGGCCAATACTGGGCCAATATTGGAACTCGCCAATGAGTGCCAATATTGGAACTCGCCAATGAGTGCCAATATTGGGCCAATACTGGGCCAATATTGGAACTCGCCAATGAGTGCCAATATTGGGCCAATACTGGGCCAATATAACATAACAATATTGGCCCAATATTGATTTTCCATTGGCCCAATATTGGCATAATATTATTTGGCCATTGGCCCAAGCTTGGCCCAATATTGGCACTCGCCAATGAGGGCCAATATTGGGCCAATATTGGGCGATCTTGGAGAAATGTTAGGTAGGAAGCCAGGTGGTCAGGACCAATTTGGCCAAGGGCAAGCCTAGGACAAGGGCACAAATCTTCAAGGGACAGGACAAGGCACAAGATCCTAGCCAAAAGGCCGGGAAGCGATAACTCTTAACAGCGGCCGCCTTTTTTAGACCACGTCATAATTTGAATATCAAATCAATGGTGTTATTTCTCGCCCCTGGTATATTGCGCCCATTATTGGACCAATATTGGTTGCCAACATGATGCCAATTGAAGAGCGCCAATGTAAAACCAATATTGGTCCAATATTGGTGACCAAGAGAGTACCAACCGTGCCAATGCCATTGGCACTCACTTGGTCACCAATATTGGTCCAATATTGGTTGCCAACATGATGACAATTGAAGAGCGCCAATGTAAAACCAATATTGGTCCAATATTGGTTGCCAACATGATGCCAATTGAAAAGTGCCAATGTACAACCAATATTCGTTCAATATTGGTGACCAAGAGAGTACCAATGCCAATATTGCCAATGGGAACCCAATATTGGCCCAATATTGGTCAACAAGATAATGCCAATGCCAATATTGCCAATGTTGGGCCAATATTGTGCCAATATATGTATGTTGTCTGGGATTGAAATAGGTTGTGTTATAACGTTCAATGAACGTTATGATTTCGTTTCAATTGTGAGTATTTTGACAACGTTATTTTGACGTTTTATAACGTTTTGATATAAACAATTACTGATCAAAAAACATGCTTTTAAACTGTGACGTTTTAAAAACGTTTTAAAAACGGTTCCTTAAACCGAAACCGAAACCAAATAAAACCCAAATTAAAACGTTTTGAAAACGTTTTGTGTTTGCTGGATTCATACTAATGGGCTATTCCAGAAAATAGGTGCACACCCCCTATAGAGGGGTGATTTTCCAATGATAGAAATGTCTGGATTTCCGACAGTGACATTACAAAAAGTACGGATTTCCAGTCTTAATCGTTCAAAAAAGTCTGGATTTCCGAGGATTTGAGCGTCACATATACACTGACAATCGTCTGGATTTCCGTCATTAACGAGTACTGAGAAGGGGAAAGACTGGAATTCCAAACCCCTCTATAGGGTATCATTTGAGCTGAAAAGTCTGGAATTCCGAACCCCTCTTATAGGGGGTGTACAATGGCATTGGCACTCGATTGGTCACCAATATTGGTCCAATATTTGTAGCCAACATGATGCCAATTAACGAGCGCCAATGTAAAACCAATATTGGTCCAATATTGGTGACCAAGAGAGTGCCAATGACATTGGCACTCAATTAGTCACCAATATTGGTCCAATATTGGTTGCCAACATGATGCCAATTAACGAGCGCCAATGTAAAGCCAATATTGGTCCAATATTGGTGACCAATAAAATGCCAATGCCAATATTGCCAATGAGGAACCAATATTGGCCCAATATTGGTCAACAAGATAATGCCAATGCCAATATTGCCAATATTGGGCCAATATAGGGCCAATATATGTATGTTGTCTGGGAAGTAGCCGCGCCGAGGAAAAATTACTCTGATGCTGAACTCATCTCATCGATAGAGGTCTAGACCTCGTTGCAGAATGCCCTCAACCTCAGGTGAATTGACAACAAATATTTATGATTCATTCATTACTAAAATTAACTGAAATGTTAATTCAGCCGATAAAAGATCTGTGCGGTAAACCAAATGCAGACGACTTGTATACGTTTGAAGCGATTCCTCTTTTGCTGTTGTGCACTGAGCTGAGCGGACTTGATCGTACACACGGATGGTGGTGGAATCGATTTATTGTTTATATCGAGTGGGCCTTCTAGATTTGAAGAAATTAGAGAAAGCTTTATGTATTGTAGAATGACGATCACATTCAGGTTTTATACAGGGTCTCTCAAGACGCTCCATGTCGGGATCGTACTAGCCTACGAGGGAGGGCATTTTTGGTCTATTCAAAAAGCACTATTGACCGCCCGGTCAATAGTACTTTTTGAAAGACACAAAAATGACCGGGAATGACGTCAAGCATGAAATAGACCAAAATATTTTGTGTTGTGTAATGTATTATCCACTAATCAGATGGCTAGAATATTTTCATGGGTTATATAATAAACCGTACTACGCACACTCTGATTACTATGATTACGGTGAAACATCGACATTTATTCGCCTAAGTCATGGGTTTCGTGATATTTCACAAAACACAACAAAACACCTCGTAAATGGTTTATAGGCTGTGCTAATCTTGTAACTGTTGTTTTCAATAAGTCCAGAAAACTGAGAAAAGTCTTGAACATAATAGGCTCCTAGCTTAATACACACGAGATATAGTTGTTACATGCAGGGGTGTACCTTCCCTTTTTCTACAACCAGCCAGTCCATTATAGTGTTTTTTCCCCCGGCTTTTTCCTGAACATAATAATTTTTCCACACAGCGGATATCGATAGCCTCGGTATTCAGTTTGTTCAACGTTAACCATCTATGGCAAGTATTTTGCACAATAGAAGAGATAAACCAGGTTTATCGTTCGAGAAACCTGGTTTATCGAAGAAAAACCAAGTTTATCGGTCGAGAAACCTGTGTTTTCGAGAGAAAAGAACTATGACAATCGAATCGAAAAACCAAGTTTATCGTCGATTGTCATAGGTTTTTTCTCGAAAAAACAGGTTTCTCTACCGATAAACTTGTTTTTTTCAAAAACTATGACAATCGAATCGATAAACCATGCTTATTAACTCGAAAAACCAAGTTTATCGTCGATTGTCATAGTTTTTTTTCTCGAAAAACCAGGTTTGGTTTATCGAGAAAAAAACTATGACAATCGAATTTAAAAGGCTGTTCCATCAAATAAACTTACTCCCTCTTACTCGTTCTTATCAAATTTGGTATCAAAATGTGTCTAACAATTGGGTGCATCTTTCTAGCTGAAGATTATATAAATCCATCCAATATTTGTGGAAATATTATAGTATATGCCAGAGGGGTACGTACTTATATATTTGGTTGGATGTATATACCCCGGGGTATATTACAACTAATCGTTTTCCCTTCATGATGGTCGTGATTCATGATTCGAGGCCAGTCTCTACTTCCTTCTTCCCTCCATCCACTTCAGAATCAGGCTTATCAGCATACATCATGCATGATCACTACATGTTAGCTCCATGCTACTACATGTTATATACTACTTCCATGATCATGTAATAACGTCATGAACGTACGCCCACGACTATACGATTCCACACCAGTAACTAATGTCAGAGTCCTTGCAGAAAGAAATCAATCACACTTTTTTCATCAGCTGGGCATCCTGCGGCCCAATGATTATAGAATTAATAAGAATTGGTACTTATTGCTCCCAAATTATTAAAGTTGTAGTTTAATCCTGATTTTAGGACTATTACCTATTACCACAGTGCAAAAAGAAATATTTTCAATGCATTTTGTAGGTTTTTTGGATGCATTTTGATTGTAAATGTTCTGGTAACATTTCTCAACTTTTTCTGATAAATGAGGGCGCTACACCAGTTGTCCAACTCTGGGGGCAAATGTCTCGGAACTTTCGGGGATAGCATGTATAATTGTTTGGATTAAATGATCAAAGATATCATGAAATTTAAGGAAAATGTCAAATTGAAAAATCCGGTAGCTTTTTAAGCGAGAAAATAGGCTTTTTGTAACAACCCTTTTACATGTAAACGTATAGGGAAACCATTTAGTGGTGTGAATTCATACAACTTCAACCCACTCGTATGGTTGTCGTGCTTGTACCAGGGGCTTCATTTCTGATAAATTTAGAAAAGACGAAGTTTGTTTGTTTGTTTGTTTGTTTGCTTACACGGTCGGTCCATATCCATACGGACACACGCTTTGGTCCTGAAGGGACCATGCTCAAGCAAAAATGCTCGGGCCCAGGCTTAAATAAGCCTATATATTATAAGCATGCTGGCTGAACGGCCACCACGTGGTCCAGTAAGATTATATTTTAATGACAAATTATTCTAAATGTAAGTAATTACTGGTTTTCAATACCCCGTTCAATACATGTTGGCAATATTTGGTGCTACTTATTTCATGGACGGAATTATTACGATAGAATTTGTAAACATTTTGCTAGAGATCGTATTTTCTACACGTCCAAGATATTATTATGTCGGACGCATTTTGTATAATACATCACGGATAACAGGATGTTCATTTTAGTGGACCCCAACATATTTACCAACAGCAAAATTCTTACCGGCCAGCCGAGCGTGTAGGGGAGAGCGTGGAGTGTTCGCCCCATTTTCATTTGAAGAGTTCTAGAGACACCAATTTTCAAGATTGAATGGACCTATTAATATAATGTGAAAGATTGATATCTTGGCTACATACAACCATGATCACAGTACTCTCGTCCTTACTGTAAAAGCAGGAGTAGGCCTAACTGATAAAGACAGGTGTCTCAAAAAGGCGAACTTGCCCGACGCCGGGGTAGTTCGCCCATAGGCCGGGGCAAGTTCGCCCTAGGCCTACACAAAGTACCATAATATCCACTACATATAATAGATTCGTTATTCTTCGTTATTTTATTCCAAAATGAAATTTAGAAAACCAAAATAAAGGGGTGCAGGCACTTTTGCGGAACATACTCGTTCAGAATTTAAAACTAATAAGATACCACATTTTGAAATATTCTCCTCTAATATTAGTGTTACTCCCTCCATTCCTGATAATTATAATTACAATTATCATGTAAGAGGAAAATTGCAATTTTGAAATTATGCAAAATCATAAATATAAATCCCTATTGGCGTACCTGCCCCATCATCATAGGGCGTATGTGCCCCATATATTGCGCAATAAGTGCCCTACATACGTTGATGGGTTGTAAACTGCATCAAATCCATAATCAATCCCATACCTACTTAATAACAATTTACATTAAAACCCTCTCTACGAATAGCTTTGGAAAAAAAAACAATATGAAAAATGGAAGACTAATTCATTTTTGTAAGGCAAAACTGGTTTTTGGATGATAAGTTGACAAACATGTTACGGTGATCTGCCACGTTAATGTGGGAAGCTTGCAACATACTACTTTCTTTATCTATTGTGTGTTCGCCAACTTCAACCAGTGGCCGCAAAGATGAGTATCACGTGGTGGGCGAACCTGCCCATAGGGCGTACACTCCCGCTCTCCCTATAAGGGGCCATATCCAAACTCTCAGTGATTTTAAAGCATTTTTCTACCGATTTTACCCCGGTATTCCAACGAAATAGAACGAAATAACAATGCATTTCGTTGGAATACCGGGGTAAAATCGGTAGAAAAATGCTTTAAAATCACTGAGAGTTTGGATATGGCCCCTAAGTTAAAAAGTTAACCGCCCGACGCAACATTTACCCGCCTCAGATATGATTCAGATATCAATTTGCAACAAAGCCAAATCAAAAAGAGAAAAACAAAAACCCACAGTGCATCGATACTCTTTTGCCTATTATTATGTCTGTTATTAACAATTCCCTCAGAGTCGGATCCTTTCCGTTAGTTCTACGTCAGGCTGTTATTAAGCCTTTGATTAAAAAGCCGTCTCTGAATCCTGATCTTCTTAAGATTTAACGGCCCGTATCGAACCTTCCGACTTTGGGGAAAATTATTGAATAGGGGCCTACCCAGCTATTTCGAGATTCAAGCAGCATTTCCAAAGTAATGGGCTCACAGAAACATATCAGTCTGCCTAGGGGAGACGTCAAAACTCGACCGCCCGTTGACCGCCGGTTACGTACGGTTCCGCCCGGTTCTTTCAGGTCAAATGTTTTTCTGGTATATCATATATGAATATTCACGCATGCAACACTGAACAACTGCCGGTTGACTTAATGCTGTAACCGGACCAGTTTACACTATCAATCTGTTACTTTGCGGTCATAATAGCTCTCTCTATAATCGTTCTATAAAAATAACCATTCATAGACTTTCGGTATTGATTTTAAAAAGTTAATTGAGCTATAAACAGATTGAAAAAGCCAACCCCAGCGAAAATCAATAGCTGCATTGTACTGGTTGTCAACTGAGACTTTTATTGCTCACGCGTGTGACGAGGCACTTTCAACCGGTCGTGTTCACCCAGAGAGATGTTCACCAGAGTGTAACTATTTGACCTCATTATGTGTGTATATTATAACAGACGACACGTTTTGTGAAAACCGGGCGGAACCGGCCGTAACCGGCGGTCAACGGGCGGTCGAGTTTTGACGTGATCCCCTACAAATCATCTCATAGCACAGAAACGGCCCTTCTTAAGGTCAAAAATGACATGTTGGGTGAACTTGACAAAGGTAGAGTAATTATGCTTGTTCTTTTAGATCTCTCCGCTGCATTCGATACAATTGATCATGCTATTTTAGTTAAACGAATGCAGACGGAATTTGGAATTGCAGGTTCTGCCAAAAATTGGCTTGAAAGTTACCTTCAAGATCGTAGTAACAGGGTTAGTATCCTTGGAAAACGTACCGCTCAAGTACGGTGTTCCTCAGGGATCCGTCGCAGGTCCACCTATTTTTACAGTCTATGCTCAACCGGTGGCTTCTATCATCAGACGTTTCGGGGTACCGTATCATATCTACGCTGATGATACCCAGCTATATATTAGTTTCAATTATAAGTCAAAGGTGGACATTGCTTCTGCTCAGCTTAGGCTTACTAAATGCATTGCAGAAATTCGATCATGGATGCATGCTAATAAGCTGAAGCTCAATGATTCAAAAACTGAGCTGTTCCTGATTTCGTCTCCTAGGCATGTTGAAGCAGTGTCTAACCTGGACATTAATTTGAAAATAGGTGGATCTGTGATCGCCCCTTCTTCTTGTATTACGAATCTTGGTATCGTATTTGATAGCAGTCTCAGTATGAAACAACATGTATAAATAAGCTATGTCGTACTGTTAATTTCCATATACGTAATCTTTGGAGGATAAGACGATTTATTGATAGAACAACCTGTGCACATGCAGTAAGATCTTTGATCCTTTCTCGGCTTGACTATGGCAATTCTTTGCTTGGTGGCCTGTCACATTCAGATATGCAACGTCTCCAACGGCTTCAAAACCGCGCTGCACGCCTTGTCTATCATGTTGATAGGCGCACTAGCGCTGCACCTTTGATTCGTGAGCTGCATTGGTTGCCGGTCCAGCAGAGAGTTGATTTTAAGATCTTAGTGCATGTGTACAATTGTATACAAGGTTCATCCCCACAATATTTGCAAGATCTCATTTGTTTGTATACACCAGGGCATGCCGGTCTTAGGTCAACTCAAGATACAACCCGTCTTGTGACCCCTTCCACCAACAGAACCTATGGGGATAAATGTTTTTCTGTTTTAGGACCCAATTTATGGAATATGTTACCTAGGTCTCTTCGTGAAGCAAACAGTGTGAAAAAGTTCAAGAAACTTCTTAAAACTCATCTTTTTCCTAAACATTAGTTCACTTCCTGGCCTACTGGGGTTTTTAAAATTATATAGGCCTATCACTTTGTCAATTCATTCGTATTTTTAAACATTTTTGTAACTGATTATTGTGTAAATTATGTAATACGTTTTATACAACTGTGGTGCTTTGCTGTAATGCATCTTTTATATCATATTTTTAATGTTTTTGATGTTATGCCATTTTTGATGTCTGTTATTTGTACAGCGCATTGATCTTTTGGAAATGCGCTCTATAAGCACCGGTAAATAAATAAATAATACTTTTTAATGTAGAGCATAGAGAATCTTTTCTTAAATGAGAGTTGATACGGTATGCCCATTTTATACAAGTTAATCTACACTTATTCTAAGTAAAAACAGATTCTTTCATACACTCGATGCAAAGGGGCACTAAGAGATGTGTTGGAGGCTGCGCCTTCAATTATGAGCTATTATGATAAAAACTGGGATTAGTATATTTTTATAATTGTATTACATGTATGAACTTACACCTATAAGGATTAAGAAAAATCAGCCCTCTTTGTACAAGAAAACGTCGATTCAAAAATGCTCGTAGAGCCGCAACGAGCATTTTACGTCCGACAGTATCCCCCTGCAGTACGCGTGATACATAACGCGAAGTTCGCGAACCATATTTGCATAGAGGGCGTTTTTCAATAAATAGCGATGATATTGTTTTAATCAAGTTTTGCTGTGTTTTTGTTAGTAGAAACAACAATAATTGCAATTTTTAATGTTCATCTTGAATTCTGAAGTAAATTTTTAAACATTTACAATTTTCAACACCACTTAATGTCCCTTTAACCTTCGTTGAAAACGCTATATTAATATAGAATCAAAATGTTGAACTTACCATGATTTTTGATGGACATGGTGTAAAATTATATTGGTAAATATTCTTAAGATGAGCCAAGTATAGTATTAATTGAACTATATACATGTAGTGATAGGTTGGTGTTTTTCCCCGTTGATTTTTCCTTTCTTAGGTCTATCGTGCTATCTGATGTAGTGGTACGGTGGTAGTAGAAACATAGTTTAAGTACAAACTATTTGTGGTAAACATTTCCGACTAATGAGTTTACGACAAATTGGATTGGAGTTGTTGAACTTCCATAGTCTACACTTTGTCATTGAACACGATCCGGCACGATCCGATCCGAACTTCCATAGTCTACACTTTGTCATTGAACACGATCCGGCGGTCAAATCACTTTTTAAGTGTATTATTTCCTATGGAAAATTCCAGCACAGGGCGGGGCCAGTGGGTATATGTTATCAGTGGAACCTCGTCAGTAGTGGCGGAGGGAGGGGCCGACAAGACTTTACCGACGAAACAAATGCACGAGTAGCGCGCGAAAATTTTCGCTTTTACACTTACGTTGCCATGCCGGGTTGAGGTACATTTTGGCTCTACATACAAGCACATTTCAAAAAACTGCTAATTTTGTACTAAATTGACAGTTTCCAAAAGCTGGGTACGCCACTGCTTGCTACTATGATTTCACGCGGCCGCCGCGCCATCGTCTGGATCCGGCCTATTTAAGTAGGCCCCCCCCCCCCCCCCGGCGTGCCTAATGAATCCCGATCCGAATTAAACACCGTCCTGACGATAAATGATTCTCTCTTCCCACTTTCTTCCCACTTTCTTCCTTTCTTTCCCCTTCCTTTCCCTTTTATTCCTTCTCCTTTCTTTTCCCCATTTCCCCCCGAAAATCATGGTAGGGGTGAGTACCGTGCCCCCTCCGTGCCCCCTCCGTGCCCCTAGTGACGCTACGCCACGTATATGTGCCTGCCTTTTGGGGTGCCTTTTCGCAAAAATTGGTATAGTGATGGGGTGGTTTTCATCACAGACCAAAGCGCCCAATTGGCATAAATTGGGTGTATTTTGAGGCTTTTTGGTAAAAAGCACCCAATTTGTGCACAATTGGGTGCTTTTCTAACAAAATTGGTATTATTGATGGGTGGGAAATTGGCCAAAAATAGGTATAGAGAAATTCACATTTTCGAAGTCCGGCAGGCACATCCACGTACGATTTTGGCGAAAGTACCCCCCCCCCCCCCCCCCCCCGGGCTGTCATCTTGCCTGATGAGTTAGACGGCCAACATCTTTAATTAAAAACTATTGATGTTGGGCTACATAGGAGGCAGATACGGCAATGCGTTGTGATCAGTGGTGTAACCAGAGCGGGCTGCCTGGGGTGGGAGGGGGGGGGGGGGGGTGGGGGTGCTGCCAGAAGGCTTTCCCCTGATACCCCCCCCCCCCCAAAAAAAAAAATGAAATGACAAACTCTATGTATACCTTTGAATACTTGATGACCCCTGATGACCCCCCACATGCCCCCCCCCCCCCCCCCCCCAAAAAAAAGACTCCCAAATTGAAGACCCTAGTTACGCTACTGGTTGTGATACAAACAATGTACAAACATAATGTCTATTTCTATAGAATTAGAAACCAATTTCAAAACAATCCCTACCCTACTATCCTTATAGTTTATGTCTTAGGCCTATATCGTCCTTAAAATCTTAAATGACAAAATACCTACATTTTTGTAAAATCAAAGTCTTTGAATAAACGCTCCAGGTATTTTTTTTAAAAATGTTTTATTAAATGTCTATAATTGCAAGTGTAATACACTTTTGGGCATTTCCTCACTGCATGATCTGTTCTGAAAGTCCTTGACAGCGTTTCCTCATTGCAACATGACGCATAGAAAATGTAGGCTATTATTATTAATTTACCATTATGCTTATAATAAAAACTAAAAAAATTAAAGGTCAAAATAATGTAAGCTATTGTCCATATGGCCAGAGCACATAACAATGAAATTGTAAAACTTCATGATCAGGAAGAGACACAATCAAGCCTTCAGACGCTTCACCCTGAACACGTTAAATAGTTGCAGACCTTATCGTAAAGAGTAGGGGATCATCCCGGGTCTGTTACCTGTACACAAAAACACATGTCCCTAGTTTCAGGGGCACTGTACCGGGGACGCACCATTATATTTTTTCAGGGGGGGTAGGAAGTTTTTAAAAACAAAAATAAATCCCCTCTATGCAGGCAAAAAACAAAACAAAAATCCCCCCCCCCCCCTGATGAGTAACAAAAAAAGAACTCTACCCCACCCAACTCAATAGGAATGTTGGCTATGGGGCACATACGTCTCATGATGATGGGGCAGGTTCGCCAATAGGGATTTATATAGTTATGATTTTGCATAATTTCAAAATTGTAATTTTCCTCTTAATTGTAATTATAAAAATAGTTATCAGGAATGGAGTAACACTAATACTAGGTGAGAATATTTCAAAATGTGGTATTTCTTATTACTTTTAAATTCTGAACGAGTATGTTCGGCAAAAAGTGCCCCATGCACCCCCTATATTTTGGACACCTACATTTCATTTTGTAATAAAATAACGAAGAACAACGAATCTATATGTATTGGATATTATGGTACTTTGTGCAGCCTAATTCTGAGCCTAGGGCGAACTTGCCCCGGCCTATGGGCGAACCTACCCCGGCGTCGGACAAGTTCGCCCTTTTGAGACACTTGTCTTTACCATTTACTCTTGCCTTTACAGTAAGGCCTAGAGTACTGAGATCATGTTCGTATGTAGCCAAGATATCAATCTTTCACATGATATCAATAGGTTCATTCAATCTTTAAAATTGGCGTCTCTATAGACCACTTCAAATAAAAATGGGGCGAACACTCCCCGCTCTCCCCTATACGCTCGATTTTGCCAGAGATAATAATTTCATAATTTAGGCAAAGTGAAAAAAACGTGTATGCATTCGAATTGTTGGCCATTTAACGCAATGCTCATTATGTTTATCATTATTTCCACTTTTGGTGTGTTTACAAGTAGTCCAAACTTAATCCGGATGATACAGGGCCAATTGCTGGAAGTAATAAAAACGGTATACGTCAAGTATTGCATCCGGATGAACACATAGTAGATGAAGAGATTATGTATGTAGATGTATGTAATATGGTCATGTGTTTTAAGCTCGCCTCCTTTCGCGTTACACACGGATTTTTGCTTTCACGACATGATTTTAACTTTACACATTTATGCTTGCATACCCCCCTGAGGTAGTAAAAGTATACATTTTCTGAAGGAAAATTGCATGAGGAAACCAAATAATATGCCATTAAAATTATAGGACGACCAAGAACTAAAATGGTATGATCGGAAATGTTCGGAAAATATCAGAGTTTTTTAATATTTAATTTGAGATCCATATATTTTTTATACCTACCCCTATCATTTTTTTTTTTACATATTTGAATTCCTCATGAAATTACCCATTAGATGATATATAATTGTCAAAGTTACTACGTCGGTATGGTAATTATACCGGCTAGTGAATATCTCCAATTTTTATTTTATATATTTTTAGAATTTTCAGAAATATTTGTTTAAGGATGAACCCTTCCCTGATATAAACTGCATTTTTGAATTCCTCTAGTTACAAGCTTTCCAAAAATGTATCCTTTTGCTATCATAGGTTGAAAACTTTTTCTGTTATAGTCAATTTTATAAATCCGGTAAATTGAGGCTGATTATTCATGTTGACTGTGTAGCGAATAGGAAGAAAGCTGATGATCATTGTCTTATCCATAATTAATTAGTTGTTACAAATAGTTGACAAGTCTGTTGAACCACATACTTAAAGACTACTAAATATCTTTTGAAATGGGACCAAAATGGTGTTTGTAACATTATAGGATGACTAGTTATTGTAAAAAGAACAAAGCATGGGATTATCCCCATTGAGTTTGTACAGGCGGCACCCCTTCCGGCGGCACCCCTTCCAGCACCACCCCTTGCCCCCAAACATCAAACAGCTGTATCTCCCTTTCTGTGTTAGCTATACCAATGCCATATGGCAGGCTGATAGCTTGTTAGTAGGGCTTTAAAATGATACCAAATTTGTTGGGATAGCTTTTGTGGTTTTAAAAATATTTGAGGAAAAGGACAGCATGAAGCTAAAAAATGTAACAGCACCACCCTATTGGGACTTGGGAGGCGAGTTTATAACGCGTGATCATGTATAAATATTGACAACCGTTTCTGGTTAGACTAGCCATTGAACAAAGTGCTCAATACCGTAAACGGCAGAGCTTATAAAAAAGTTAATAATTATTACGCTCCTGATTTATCAGTTGAGCACTTTTTGATTATCTTTTGATAATGTGTATTGACCTCTTTTGGAATATGATATTGCTCTGACCGCTGGTTTAAAACACCATTGAATATGTACATTCATTTTCAATGAGTCAAAAGCCTGCGATCAGAGAGGCATCTATTCGCCTGATGATTGGACAAAATGACGGGATCTTGGTGATTGTCCATGAAACTCCAGAGTAGCGATATATTCCGAAAGGTCTATACCTCTGAATTTTTATAAGCTCTGCCGTTTACGGTATTGAGCACTTTGTTCAATGGCCAGTCTAACCAGAAACGGTTGTCAATAATAATTATTACGCTCCTGATTTATCAGTTGAGCACTTTTTGATTATCTTTTGATAATGTGTATTGACCTCTTTAGGAATACGATGTTGCTCTGACCGCTGGTTTAAAACACCATTGAATGTGTATATTCATTTTAAATAGGTCAAAAGCCTGCGATCAGAGAAACACATATTCGCCTGATGATTGGACAAAATGATCGTATGGGATTGTCCATGAAACTCCAGAGTAGCGATATATTCCGGAAGGTCTATACCTCTGAATTTTTAGATGTACATGTTTAGTTAACAAGGCTGAAAGGGAAGAAGAGTCTGGAATCCCGACTGGAATGGAGTGAAAGGTATCTGTTCTTCTGTGCAGAGAGTATGTTAGAAGACAAAGGCTGTCTTTTAAGAAGGAACACAGGAAAGCCCTAACAACATTAGTCAAATAAGTCACT
This sequence comes from Ophiura sarsii, assembly GCA_035610835.1. NCBI lineage: Eukaryota > Metazoa > Echinodermata > Ophiuroidea > Amphilepidida > Ophiuridae > Ophiura > Ophiura sarsii. The sequence continues at coordinate 62,653,718 of CM069455.1, read as the reverse complement.
GAAGACCAAATGCTTGTCCATCTTTACAGCATATGGCAAAGCAAGGCAGATGGTTGGTATGGGATACGGCTATGCAACTATAGACACAGATGGAACAATTTGTTTGTACTCATGGTCACGGTCACTAGAATTGCTTAAGTTCAACCTCAATAGAGCTACTTGGCTGGATATTTGGTTGCCATGACAACCGGAAGTACAAATTAAAAATTCCGAAAACATGGTGCCATGCGGAATTACTAGTTGATTATATGTGTCAATTATGGATGTAAATGGATGTTTCATTTTTGAGTTAGGCTTGTTCTTAGTTTCGATCAATCAGGAGCCTTGCTTGATTACCATAGCAACCATGTTTAAAAAATGAATTATCTGTGATTTCCTTGTTAATATGATGATTTATGGTGGTCATAGGTTTCCACGTAAGTTTGACACTCAAAATTGAGATCAAAAATGTGCCATTTGACACGTGAATCCCCCTGCCGTTTTTGGACCCAGTTTTTTGAGACATGCAGCCGCTGTATAGAGTTCTCATTACATCAAACCAGCTACTTAAAAGAAGCAACCACCTTAACCATGTTAACACTTTCCACGCGGCTATTATTTTCCCACACACACAACAGATTTTTTTCAGAAACCTTTCCATACTTTCAAAGTCTATCTAAAGGGTTACTGAACCAATACTTGAAATTCTCACGGTGATTCTAAATACCGTTAAACTTCATCTATAAGCCCCCATTGACTAATAGTTAATAAGCTGAAAATAGATAAAAAGGTATGAGCGCCCTCTTTTGATCTAGAGAAATTAGCACTTTTTTGACCCATCGAACAAAAAGTGCCAAAAAATATGATTTTTTACCAAAAAACGTGATTTCCACGGTTTTGGAGGTTAAAAAACAGGTTTGTTGGCACTTTTTGGTCTGTAATTCAAAAAATAATAAAGTAAAAATAAAAATAAAAAAACGATTCCTAGGGAATTGCATGAGGAATATAATAAAACTAGTATGACAAAATTTAACAAAATATATTTTGAGTTATCTTTTCCAAACCTAAAATGGGTCAAAAAACATGTTTTTTATAATTTTCTCCAAAATGGTCAATTTCATGATCATAGTTGGATTCATTGAACCCTTTCCTGCAAAAAAATGTATACTTTTATTAAGATTAAATGAATAATGAAGAAGTTACTGCAGTTTTACGGAGGCTATGCGAAGGTGCACAGCCCCCTTAAGTCCCCCCTTAATATGGCTGCATCCTTCGTGTGTGTGTCAGTCTGTCCGTTAGTCTATAATCAGTCAGTCTATTCAAGGTTTATTAAACAAGTGTACGAATTGCATACAATGTTACAATTAAAAACAATTAAATACATACCAATGACACCAATTATATACAAAGATAAAAGGCAAGCAAATAAAGGCAAGAGCCAACAATAATACAGAGTCAAACAACATACCATACACCTCTTATACTTTCGAAGCTTCTGCATTCCACAACCTGACCATGTACGGGACTTCTCGCATATCTCTGAGTACGAGCCTTGGGGACTGAGAGGAGGTTAGAATTTCGCAAAGACCTGTCATTATCCTCCCTCTTGATCTTGTCTTAGGCACCCAGCTGCGGAATGCAGGAGTCTTAAAAGCTTGTCCATGAACTGGAGGCAGATTTTCTCACGACGAGACCTGAGGTTGGTGAGTTGACACTGGTCAAGAGCATCTACATAAGATTCGTACTTGATCCCTAACATAATTCTGCAAATCGCTTTTGTATTCGCTCAAGGGCAGCAAGCTGTTGTTGAGAAAGCCCAGATGCCATGCAGGGACGGCATATTCAGGAAGAGGTCGAATAAAACCGATGTATGGTTTTAAGATCTTTAATTGGTAATCCAAACGTTTTGAGCGTGGTTAACATAAACAACCGCCCCCTGGCCCGTTTTATGGCATCAGAAATATGCACCCCCCATTCAAGATCCTTAGATATCTTAACTCCCAAAATCTTGAAAATATCTGTGGTTTGCAGCTCCTCCCCAGATAGTATCAGTGGTTCCAACATACAAGGACTTCGAGTAAATGAAACATCCATGTACATACATTTTTTGGGTTTAAATTCATTTTATTCAGGTCAGCCCATTCATCAAAATCCCTTAGGTTGTCTTGAATAGTGGATATTTCATTACGGAAGATATTCACAACAATTGTCAAGTCATCCACACGTACTTGAGCGCCATCTTATTTGGTTCGCTATGAGCAGCGTCATTTGCCTGCGCTACAAAAGTAGCCGGCCCTGTGAGTGTACCTTGTGGTACGCCACCAAGGAGCTCAAGCCAAAAAGAAATACTATCCAGATACCTAACACACTAGGGCTCGCTGGGAGAGGAAGCTGCAAATCCAAGGGATAATTGCTGGTCTGGGCCCCATTTTGATGAGTTTTGGAATGGCAACATTGGGATCGACACGATCAAATGCCTTACTTAAATCTGTAATGACAATTCTGGATATGCTAGATAGTTTATCAGCATGCATGAAGATGTTGTCCAGCAATTTGACGAAATAGTGTGACGCAGAATGGCCCTTACGATTACCCTGTATATTTATCAAGGTGAAGTAAAATCATGATTATGTGATATTGGAATTTATAACATTCAGCCCCGAACCTAGACTTTATCCTCCAGTCATCACGCTCCACTACGATTCGCAGTTTTGGAGGCCCGCTTTGCATTCTGGGTATTTTAAGCTCAGACGGCGCAGGACTATACTATTGGGGACTGGTGAAACTTGTTTTAGCCCCGAACCCTAGAAATCCTATTTGAAATATATGCTATATGGTATGGGTTATTAAAACATATTTCTTATTTACTTATTGTTTGTAAATGTCACGAAGTGTGAGGCAGCAAAAGACATTCTTTAGTAAATCAACTCTGATACCGATCAAACCTAATCAAAGTGCAAAGGTATCAACATTATCATACATCGTGTATATGTACGTGTAACAACAGGCTAACCCGGTTTTGGCGCCAATTTTATAGTGAATCATTGACATTCATATACGTGTAACAGCCCGGGGTTTTGGGCGCCAATTTTACAGTGATTGGATTCATTGACATTCTAGTTCATTTCAAGCCACAATCCTAACCGGGGGAATTCATCTAGCAAATTAACTGTGAATTCTGCAGTTTACGATTCGACAATCAACACTTCAACTGATATATCAAGTAAGTAGGCTACATTATGTATATTAATTGTCTCTCGGATATTGTGATCATAATTAGATGTAATAAATGTACAATTTTTGAGTTTTGTAAATGTATACCAAATAGTGGTAACAAATGTACAGTCCACTCAGGGTAAAATAGACCTGGTAGTAGTGTTTTCTTGTTTTCTTTACGGACGTGACTACGATCCTCCCATGCCCTTTTCATATTACCACTTGCATGGGTAACTGCAAATGCTTAAAACCAAAACACGTTGAGGCTTCATGAGTTGACTATGGACATTATTTTATTAGGCTTACACACTCATTCGCTATTCAATAGCTGTTACTTTTTGTGGTATGAAACCAGAATGTACATTACTCTATGAAACATTCAATTCCTCGATCGAGATTTGAACCCGTGACCTTCCACTTACTGTAGTTTAATCAGTTCTAAATTGGCGAGAATTATGAGGCTTGTATTTGTCTGTGCGCAAAAAGATCTCATGTCGTTATGCATATGTATAGGTGAAGGGTTGCGTTTGCGCATCAGAAGCAGTATAGGTATCAGCTACCGGTGGACAAGTAGGTATAAATATTAGCCTTTCCATTTTCGCCAATTTGGAACTGATTAAACTATAGCGGTTAGCCGGCATAGAACAGGCCATGCTGTACAAACCCCGGGTACAAACCTGTCACCCGTGCACGCACAATCATGACAATTGACAAATGTCTGTTTGTTAGGTAAACTCTTATTTAGAGAATAAACCAATGAGAATTGCCTAAACATTCTTAGCTGTTTAAGAATATGGAATAAAAATACACCTCTGATTATTCATTAGCTGATGATAAACATGTAAGAAGTGTTATGTTTATTTGTTTTTAGTAATTTTAAGAACATGGTTATTAATGTAAATTGTAAAGAGGTTCATTGCAAAATTTACAAAAATCAATTCTAAATGACATTTCGTGGTAGGCTTTCCACTTTTTCTGGAGAATTTCAAATTACGATCGCACCAGAACGCATTGCCTAATTTCAGGCAATGCGTTCTGGTGCGATCGTAATTTGAAATTCTCCAGAAGTATGATTATTCCACCAAATTAAATATTTTACCAAGATCTTTAAAATTGACACCTGTTGAGTTGAAATTCCATGTATTTGACATTTGTATGTACTATACCTATTACTATAGTCGGACGCTCTACCAACTTTGTGATATGGTTATATCCTTGACATTGGTATCGAAGTGTTTGTTTTAGAAATGTATTTAAAAGCCTATGGCAGGGATACTATTAATTTTGGGATAGGAAATTCGTATACTAACGTACGTAGCGAAAACGGACCTTTTGAATATTTGAATAAATTATGATAATCGTCTGGAATGCGTCGGTGACCGGCGTGTTAGTCAGCATAGAATTGGTGGCGCTGTGCACGCGGTAGATTTACACACAGCTTGCTGTAAAAAAATAATACTGACACTGGAGTTGGTTATCCAACTCCAGCGGTTTTTGGATGAAATAATTTAGTTCCGACGTGTGATGAATTTTATGGGGTCATATAATTAAAATCCCGGGCAAAATCCATTGTTACATCGAAAGTAATGGAATTCAAAATTAACGACCGTTCGTGTCTACCATCGTCTGCTACAATCCCTGCTACAATCACGCCTTATCAGTATAGCGCCATCAATTCTATGCTGACTAAGTTCAATTTAAAAGTGGACCCGATCGGCAAGCTCAGTGGCACACCCCTGCCTATGGTTCACTCTAGATGACAAGCATGATAGAGAATGATAGTCGAAGGTTATTTAGCGATTAAAGGCATAGTATGCGATCTTTTCCATGGGACGCCCTCTATCCTTGGGTGGTTTTTTTACATTTCTGATCATAAATCATAAATACATTCTGAGTTACAGGGCGATACGATTCGTAATTACTTCAAAATCATGCTTTTAGTGAATTTAGAATGAAAATAAACTGTCCTGCAGCAGGACAATCTATTTTCAACCTCTTTTTAAAACCATGATTTTGAAGTCATTTGGAATCGTATCAAAAAGAGGGCGTCCCATGGAAAAGAACGCATAATATACCTTTACAGAATTGTCTGCAAACGTCCGTCGTATTGATATTTGAACCCCCCTGGCCATGTTGGCTGATACTTAAATTCAACACTTTGAAAAACACTTTTTCTATAACCAAATGGTATTGATGTTAATTAGCGTATTTCTTGTATTTTGTTTTTCCAGTTCAAAAGGAATTGAAATTTCATCAACAATTTACCACACATCACAATGCCTGCTCGTAAAGGTGGTTCTTCTGCCCGCAGAGGTGGTTCCTCCGCAGCAGCAAAAAGAGTGATAGCCAACCATCGTAAAGGAACAGCTTTTGAGAAGAAGGTAGCAACATCTGTTAAACGTAGCAGTGGAATTAAAACATCGAGTGTCAAAACGCAGGTATCAACAAAGAGTCACGGCCGAGCTGATGTAGTGGCTAAGACCAAGTCAGGAAAGAAGATCGTCATAGAAGCGAAAAACTTCCGAGGCAATCCGGTGACAAAGGCTAATGTAAAGCAGGTGTGTAAATATGGAAGGGATCTTCATGCCAAGCCAAAATTAGTGGTGTCTAAGAGTACAACGGTACCTGCTTCGACGAAGGCATACGCAGCACAAAGACACGTGCCCATTGTGAAACTATAACGCTGTAAGATAGACAGGTAGCCCCAGGGGGTTAAGTTCTACTTTCTCATTGACCTTTTTGTTTGTATTTAATAAGTTAATTTGACTTCCAAACGAAATAAGATTTCATGACCTACAGGACATTTGAACACTGGAATAAGATGGTGACTGCTGCAGCTGCTGCTGCGTTCGAGATTCAATAGACCATTTCAAATCGAAGTTTTCCGAAAATACTCGATCAGTTCCGATTAGCCGAGTGTGTTTTGGCATTAGTGGATGACGGCAAGTCATCCTAAGAAAAACAAACGTACGTGTGTAGATTGCGCTGGTGTTAGTGAAAGATTGGTGTTGGTGAAAGATTGTCTTGCTCACAAAGTTGTATCTGGCGGTGTTTCAGTAACAAAAACTGTGAGATAAAAGATTTTGGGTAATACTTTCACATTTGCCGTCTGCTCGATACATTTTGAAGTTGCCAGTATCGACGCCATTTGTTGATAAAACCAAAACAACCACGCTACTAGTTTTAATTCTCATGAGTGTACGCTTTAAGGCTTGTATGTCAACATAGTAAACCACTAGGCGGACAACCAATGCTATGAATGCGATCAACCGTTGCGAAGAACGCACTACGCACCCAGTCCACGTGACCTGTTTTTCCGAAGATTTACGATCAATGGCCAATGAAATCTGTCACTTCCATCTCACGCGCTTGGTAAAGTAAAATCACTTACTGAAGCTATCTACATATATAGCAGGGACAATATTTTCAATCTATTACATGGAAACTCTCTTCACGAACTGCTTACAAAAAGCGAACTCTTGATTGTACTGTACATTATATTACTGATCACATAATTATCAATGTTTTCTTAACTTAATTATATATAAAGTGCTCAAAAAACGAAAGTCATACACTATGTCTATGTCCTATAGAGTGTCTTCCGATTATTTTTGTCCAAACAGGCTAGATAGACATTTAGATTAATCTTTTCGGAACAATTTTGTACCAAACATGCTACAAAACAACAAAGATAAACCATTATTAACACCATTTAATACAAATCCGTGACGGTTCCAAATTCGCATTTCAACGCACGCAAGCGGCGAGAAAATGCCGTGTGTGTGGTACTTGAATAGGCGGGAATGAAAGGGATATTAACCACACAGTGCAACTGCGTTGGTTCGTGCCTGAGCGAGCGGGCTATTTGATTCTGAGGTAACATGTGGTCTTTTCTCCCCCCGCGTAGTTTGTTGAAAATGTGAATTTGGAAACGGCACGGATTTTCATTAAATGGTGCTAATCATGGCTTATCTTTGTTGCTTGGCGGCAAGTTTGGTACCAGATTGTGCCTTAAAGATCCATCCAACTGTCTATTTAGCCTTCTTGTTCAAAAAAGAATCGGAAGTTACTCTATGGGATATAAACAAAGTGTATGACTTTCTTTTGATGAGCACTTTACAAGGGGCACAGATGGAAGGAGACATGGGGAAAACTAAACTGAGCTGCAGAAGAAACTTATCACTATGTTGTATTAAGGACACAAATATGTATACCATGTACACATGTTCACCCCAACATGTTCAATATCCTTTGCTAAACACAGAAATCAATCACAAAAATGAAGCAGAACTTCACATTCTTGCCATGTGCTTAATTGACATGTGCTTTAATTTAATTTTAGTCTTTAAAAAGAAGTTGGCGTAATACGTTTCTTATGCCAAGAAGAAGAACAATTTCCTGGAAAGCCTGAACATTTTAATCGTATATTTTGTACATTACTATACTTTTGCATAAACAAAATTTCCTGACATTTCTTGAAAAGTGTCACGAAACTAGTCTAGTGTGTAAACTTCATTCTGGGATTATAAGTTTTTTTCACTATAATCCCTCAATGAAGTCTTTACCCTAGACTAACTCTGCCTCTGCCTCCCTTTATGAAGATAACACCAGACATTGGCCTGTAGGATGCTAACTTGTAGGATGCATTCACTTTTATGGACACTTATTGTCAGTTGCTTGTTGCGTCTGTGATTATTTCACTTCCGGGTCAGGTCGAGAGTCGGGTCGAGCATTGTCCAATCACAGAGCATCATGCGGTGACGGGTTTCCTCCTGGAAAGCACTTAAAAGCACAGTCCAGCGTGTAAACTATCTCTTTAGTTGCCGAGTGTAATGCTGTCCACTTCGTTGTAATGTATCGTCTAGCTTTCTTCAGTTTTCAATGTTAAATTATATTATATCGGCCAATATAGTCAATGTCTTAAATAAATGATTTGAACTGTAGGCCTACTATTGGAGAGCTGTGTCTACGTTTCCATGTTAAACCAGTATAATTACCACGTTATAGGCCCATTAAACACAAATGTATCTTAGATTTTAGAATACTAAAATGCCCAAATATCTAAGCGAAAATAGCGAAACTTAACACTTTCCACGCGGCAGGCGTCTGCAGACGACATTCCAAAATTCCACAAAATGTTTCAAAAATGTCAAAATTATTCAATTGTCTTATTTGGAATCACCGTGAGAAATGCATTAAAATAAGTGCAAACATGTCTAGTATTGGTTCAGTAATCCTTGAAATAGACTTTGAAAGTTGGGAAAGGTTTCTGAAAAATCTATTTTGTATATGGTAAAACCAATAGCCGCGTGGAAAGTGTTAAAGTCTTAAACATGCCCAACTCAAGATGGCGATAATCATGAATCTGTTAAACAACGTGTCGCGGTGACACTTTCGATCGGATCAATCGATCTGTTTACGCGGGTTTTTTTAATACTTCTCAGTCGTTCATCGCCAAAACGCTGTCGCTTGAGAACAACAGAAAAGCACCCTCTTCTCTCCACACATAGGTTACGTTCTTATGTTTTTAGTATATTTATACGCACTGCCCTCAATAGTCGAGAAATGGTAATAATGTTGCTGTTCATTGCCACATCCGGGTAATTTTGAGTGTAACGCTATGGGGAAAACATACAATTTCTTGGTGGCTTTTTTATGAAAAAATGCCGGACATTTCGTCCATAAAATGCATAACACTTTGAAGAGTGGGACTAAGGCTACCGGCTAGCTGGCATACTTTGGGGATAGCATACCTTTTAAAAGGTCAGTAAGGTGGGGAACACCGATGTCATGCGAAATACGTGAAACTTCGTACTTGCAGATGGCATTTCTCAAAGAGAGTAGTTTTAATCACAGAATAAGTCAAGGTAGCTGATAAAATGTGTTTCAAGCTTTCCATTGATATCAAATATGTGGTATTTACGTTACCAGCCAAATAATGTGTTAAAAAAGCAAAAAAAGTATACCTTTAGATTTGACCTTTAGTAAGGGATGTACAGCAATGTACAGTCTCATAGTAATCTTATAGGTACATGTACTTTTCCATGCATTCTTTCTTTACTACATTATAATATGGCATGTACCATAGGAATAGTAGCCTACAGAAGGGATGATCCATGATTAAAGCGCTAATAACATTGCCGATCTTTAACATGATTGTTATTTAAATTCTAGTATAGAGACCAGTCGCCTATTGCTTTACATGTTATGCATAAGTCTGTTGAATTTCGCGGGTTCGTTTTATTTGTCCTCCACAAACTTTGTTCACTCTGTGTATGATCATTGGTACGTGACGTGACCTTACTAAAGTAACATAGGGCACAATGACATATTGTATATGGTCAATGCCCTGATTGTGCTAAACAAATGTTGTGGATGAATAAATTCAACTAACTATGTCCTTGGTGACAGCCAGTATGCAAGCACACGAAAAGTCGTTCCTTTTCTAACCCAGCAAAGCGACCCGGAAGTACTCATCCGTAGCGATACGGCTTTGCAGTCATAGTTGACCTCGTAATAGCACGATGTAAATGAGCTCTTTTCATGATTATAATCACACATTTCAAACACATTTGCCATGAAATTGTAAAATAAAAAGGCATATTATGCGAATAATATTATCTAATATTAGCTGTGACTTCATGACATGTTGCATTTTCGGTGCAAATTATTGTCATCACACACATCCGAATTCGAGAAAAACTTGACGAAACTAAAGCCAAATTCACGGTAAATAGTCCCTTTTTGAAGAATTAGGCAACAATTGTATTGATGGTATCATAATATTCATAGTCTTTTGTAACTAGAAACATGCTTAAAATAGTATGACATTACTTAGTCCAGTCAAGTGAATGGATAATAAAATGGGTGTCCGAATCTGGTTCGAGCTATATTCATTTCGTACCGTCGTTGGGTTGTTGATCAAGTGTTTAAATCTCACGAATAGAATTAGTTTCGCTTGATAGCTCAGATGGTAGAGCGCTAGACTGAAGAGCGAGAGGTCCGGGGTTCGAAATCGATCCTTCTGCTCTGCACAATTTCGTATGATTTTTTTTTTCTCGTCAAAATCATTTTTCACAATTTCATCACACAAAATACATAAATTCGGACGTTTTCATTGCAAAAACGATATTTTTTCCCAAAATTTCTAATGAATTCAAACGCGGGCATGAAAATGAAGCGCGGGCGGGTTATAGGAGACTAAAAATCAAGTTGGCGAGGCCTAACGGGGGATCGTAAGTTTCGTTTTCTGACCGAAAATCGCTGAAAATTAAGACTCGATTTTCTCATCAAAAAAGAACTCGGGCATCAATGATTTTGATATGAAATTAAAGCTTGAACTTCCGTTAGTATGAAAATTGCTCTTAAAATATCGTACGATTCTTAGTCCAGTCAAGTGAATAGATACAAGAAGCAAAGTCACAAAAGTTGTTAGATTCTAAAATAAGCGATAAAATCACTGTTTGTGGACCAAAAATGGTCAATTTGGTCCCATATTATTAAGAAAATTACGGTGATTATACCTATCTAGCTATTTGACTGCAAACTGATCCTATCGCAGTGTATGCTGGTAAAACTAACTTGTCGTAAGGCTGACATAGGGTATTTAGCTAAAGGGAGACATCCTGAAATCGATCATTCTGCGGGTTAGAAATCGGCAAGGTCACGCTTTAAAAGCGACTGTTGCGTACTGGCTGGTGAGTTACGGGTCCTTTTGTCCAACGGGCACAACCCGAAATCGATCGCACAATGGTATTTCTTTTTCGCGTTCGTCACAATATTATCCACAGTTCATTGCGGTGGTTATATGTAGAGTAAATCCTTCCCGTATTCACTATTTAACCACTCATATTCAAAATGACATAAACAAAGTGGTATACTTTCTTTTGTTAAACCCTTTATTATAATAACAAAGTTCATGGTAATGTGTTTATATTTAACATGAATTGAGAAACAAATGTTATACTTTAATTCATAAACAAGTTCTCCAGGCCCGTAACCAGGTGGGGCGGGGCTGGAGGGGGGGGGGGGGGGGGGGGGGGGGGCATGTACCTTTTTTTGTACCAATGTACTTTTTGTTGTACTAATGTTCCTTTTTTTGTGAAAACGCCCCACCTCCACCCCCCTTATTTTTCAAAAATCCCCCTTTCAAAGCATTTTCCGGACCGTTTTGGACTAAAATATGTCCTAACCCCCCCCCCCCACCTTTTACGAGTTTTTTTTGTACCAATGTACCTTTTCCAAAAATAGCCCCCCCCAAAAAAAAAAAATATATATATATATATCCTGAGTTCTTCAAAACATCACTTTTTTAAGTTAGATGACAGTCAGTCGTTAGCGCGATCACCAATGAGAGAGATGAGCTCTTTCTCCCGTAGATTCTCGTAGTTACATTCTGTTTGTTACATTAGATGCTCGATCATTATTTTTATTTTTATTTCAAATAACATGAGTCCCCAAAATTCCCCCAAATAACTCATTTTTGGTCGATTAAATCGATAGTTCACCACTGGCTTATTATCTATTGAACACGACGGTCGTTTCAATGAGTAGTCATGGCCGAGCGGTTAAGGCTATAGACTATAAATCTATTGGATTCTCCCCGCGCCGGTTCGAATCCTGTCTGACGAAATTTTGTTACAATAAGCGATTTGGTCTGTGTATTGGAAAATGGCGTATATTTTTACTCCGCAAATTTTCATTCATGGATGTAATCGTCTACCTCCAGAGTATATTACTGAATTATTTCCAAGATGTTTCACATGTTAATGTCGGGAACCTTATAACCTTTTTCAAATGTGTTATTTTTTCTTTGGGAGAAATTTGCTATCAAACGCGATGATAATATGTGGTAATTGTGCCGGTTTATCGAAAGGTAGGAAATACTGTTATTATATGAGAAATATATTGTTATATCCATTATCCTTTTTATTACCTGGAGTTCATGGGTTTTCTAAACCACAGTTCAAATTTTAGCCTATTAGACAATACCATGACGAAATGAGAAGGGTTTGAAATAAGCCGCTCCTAAGAAATCGTGCATATTTCATTTCACAGTGAACGCTTTTTGTGTGTGCTAACGACTGACTGTTTAGCATGTACATAATCTATCAACATCAATACCTCCGTCAGCAACTCATTAACATACGGTTGCTATCAGTGTTGGCAAGTGGTTATCACTGATTATATAACATTGGGGTCAATACAATATGTTGGAAACTCCCATTCACTTTTTAAGGGCGATAGAGGGCAGGGGGCACAATTTATACTTCTAATCTATGTGTCCAGAGGGCGTTATTTGTGACATTTCGATGGTGTCACAGGGTCAAGGCACTAATTAACGTAAATATGCAAATGAGATATTGTCCCCTCCTATTATATATACTCCTTGATTGTGCAGTTGAACAAGTGTGGCACATCATTTAAATAATAATGGCATAATGTCAGTTCACCAAGCGAGGGCAGTATAGGTAGTAAAGGCTAGCCAGGGTATCTGGACTTGGAATTTAAAAAATAGTCAACACTCGATTTGTTACAATACTACCACTTTCATAATGAAACATTCATTATTTCCTTTTATTGGTTTTCTTATACGGACATTCATTTGATATTTCTCCCAACTGAACGTTCACACATTCAATACATGCCTAATTAACCTCTAGACGTTATTCTTAATTGGCGCATTTACGGCAAGCGGGTCGTGCTATCTAAATGAGCATGCTCAGAGCAATAAGTACTCCGAAAACGATGCTAGCGATTAAGCTGAGACGAGAGTGCTGTAGTTTTTCAATGGGATGAACTTTGCACTAATCATAAACAAATCGTCATTCTTCTGAGCTGTTTAATATTTGACCTTATACTATTTCTTTACATTCGTGAAATAAACTTAACGTATAGACTAATTATTTCCACTAGTTTGAAATGAAATGTTTGCTGGTAACCGACACTTTCTAGGAAAATGTAGAAGTTCATTTAATTAAAAGTAGAGATTGTACTGTTTATCGGCGCACTAATTGCTCTGAGCATGCTCAGTTAAATTTCACTCCTCTGTTGAGGTAAATGCGCCAATTAAGAATAACGTATGGTCACGCGTTATGAACTCGCCTCCCAATAGTGCTGTTACACTTTTTAGTTTTATGCTGTCGTATTCCTTACATATTTTTAAAACCACAAAAGCTATCTCAACAAATTTGGTATCATTTTAAAGCCCTAACAACAAGCTATCTGCGTGCAAAATGGCATTGGTATAGCTAATACAGAAGATTTGGAGACCAGTGGTGGTGCCGGAAGCGGTGCCGCCGGAAGGGGTGCCGCCTGTATAAACTCAATGGGGATAATCCCATGCTTTGTTCTGTTTACAATAACTAGTCATCCCCTAATGTTACAAACACCATTCTGGTTCCATTTTAAAGGATATTTAGTACTCTTTAGTATGTGGTTCAACAGACTTGTCAACTATTTGTAACAACTAATTAATAATGAATAAGACCATGATCATCAGCTTTCTTCCTATTAGCTACACAGTCAACATGAATAATCAGCCTCAATTTACCGGATTTATAAAAATGACTATAACAGAAAAAGTTTTCAACCTATGATAGCAAAAGTATACATTTTTAGAGAAATAGATGAAATAAAAATTGGAGATATTCACTAGCCGGTATAATTACCTTTCCGACGTATAGTAACCTTTGACAATTATATATCATCTGATGGGTAATTTCATGAGGAATATGTTAAGTAAATAATGATAGGGGTCGGTATAAAAAATATATGGATCTCAAATTAAAAATTAAAAAACTCTGATATTTTTCCAAACATTGTGAATCATACCATTTTAGTCCTTGGTCGTACTATAATTTCAATGGCATATTTGGTTTTCTCATGCAATTTCCCTTCAAAAAATGTATACTTACTACCTCAGGGGGGTATACAAGCAAATATAAATGTGTAAAGTTAAAATAATGTCGCGAAAGCCAAAATCCGTGTGTAACGCGAAAGGAGACGAGCTTAAAACACATGACCATATACATGTAGGTAAAGTTATCCCAAAAGTCAAAACATGTGCATAGTTCGTAATCAAACCTCAAGCAATCTCAGTCATGAGCGTGATTATATATAAATCAGTTGAAAAAGTGGTCCTAGTGGGAATCGATCCATGGACCTCTGCATTGTAAAGCACATAACTCAATCACTAGACTAGCGAGAGGCGAACTGGCCAAGACATGATTTTAATCCCTCTTATTATTACCGAATAAAGCAAAACTACTATTATGATCAGTACACACAATATTATTAATAGAGCTGCGACACACTTGATCGTCAACCCCGGGTTGACAGACATGTGGGTATTTCCATTACTGCATATAAAATAGATATGTGTGCTACAAATTAAAACATGTTAAACGCAACCGTTATTTTCCACCACCAATATTGTTTAATCAAAATCAATAAAACCCCAACTAAGCACTTGTTGCGTGCATCTTTGAAAAAAATCGCCAACTCCGCTGAAATTTATTCATACACTAGTAGTGTCGAACCAATCAGAAAACAAGACACTAAAATACGCGGAGTACATTGAAAGTGTCTAATGCACTCCGCATGTGCGCCGTTCAATGTGCGCACCGCGCGCTTTGTTTAGATTCGTTGTTCAGGAATCGCCGATTTTCACTGTGGGTGTTATCAAACTTGTTAACATGTTTTTATTCGTTTTTACATGGATCAAAATTATGCTCAAATTGTGAATTTTGATTTGTATAGTGTCGTGTATGACTATGAGATAGGTCAGTGCATGCGTATGTTTTGTTTCTCGAAAAATTAGAAAAATCAATGCACTTGTGCAAATATTGATATCCTCAGAATAGCACTCCCCCCTGCGGGGTCGTGCCATTATTCACACATCAACATCAGCGCGCGTGCATTGATTTGTCTAGTTTCTCTTGAAACAACACATCCGTATTTATTGACCTATAAACATGGGTATGGGGGTAATTTAAATCGCGTTTAACTTGACTTCTGCATCAAGTGCATGTCGTGATTTTCCCATCGTGATACCCTGGTTTAAAAAGGACTAAAGATGTGTCAAATAATGGCCCTTAATATAAAGAAAAAATTATTAGTTAATTAACCAATTGATTGGTAATTTCTTTGAACCAATAAAACTATGTTTTGTACATAATAAAAAGGGTGTAGGCCTTGTAGTATGATTGTCTGAATGAGAAAATGAATGTATATACCGAATTCAGATAGGTAAAATATATCATTAAATATTTGGAACTTGTTACTTTTATCTAAATAATAAAAGACGATGACATATATTCCAATTTCCAAGCACATAAAGTCCCTGACCAGTCGCTTTGAGGTTGGATAATTCAAAATACACTCGTCCAAAGAAGTTCCTTGCTACTCAGTGAAGTTCAAATATTGAAGTTCAAATATTTCACATAAATATTTAATATAAATTAAATAATTGCATTTTATGTCAAAATAAGCAGACAATAATTCTCTATCATGTCTGTATGAAATTAAGATGTACGCATTCATGCATGGCTGAGCACACTCATTATGCAATTCATATTGTGTTCAGTCATTCACATTGACATTTGAATGGAGGGATTATCCATTTGTTTGCAATCTTCTTCCACAGACCTGCCATTGTCAAGTGAATGGGATCTGCCATGCATGAGTGATCATGTCTAAATTCCATGTTAAGCTGTTAGAGGATTACTTTCTGCTTATTTTGATATACAATTATATATTCTATTAAATATTAATTTGAAATATTTGGACTTCACTTGAAGAGCGTGTTTCTGCTGGGACACTGCAAAAAGTTACCGGTAATAAACGCTAAGTTTCAATCGGTCAGTTTTTAACCCCCCCTGTTTCTGCTCGCAAAAAGTTACCGGTAAGTTTATCGATCCTAGTCGATGGGCCACAACATTTGACCTTTTGTAAAATCAAACAATGCCACCGCACCTGAAAAAGATTGCTTCACAATAATATGTATAACCCAGCGTGACACGGTTCACGGCGCAAACCGCTACGAACCACCTTTCTGTTTCTGCTGGGTTTATTGCCGATTATTGCCGATTATTGCTGGTTCCAAACCTGCTTTGTGAAGGTTTTTGGGATTACCATAAATACCGATTATTGCCCGGTTCTGCCTGTTTCTGCTGGGCAAACTTAGCGTTTATTAGCGGTAACTTGCCCAGCAGAAACACGCTCTAATGCAGGGATCAATGTGCAGCTTGAACCTACCCTCCTCAAGGTTAGTCAAAGATAAGACGCCTAATCTTTGCCTAGTAATATTTTTGGAGAGGTGAATCTTGATCTAATTTATACATTGGACAGGTGAATCTATGGTGAATCTTCACCTATATTTCAACTTCTCCCACATATTACTATTGAACGAACATGGTGCACTGAGGTGAATCTTCACCCTACAAATTGCAGGATAGACCTAATCTTGACCTAATTTATCCTGAAGAAAGGTGAATACAGGTGAATGCTTGAGGAGGGTAGGTTCAAGCTGCACATTGATCCCTGCATAAGTGGCAAGGAACTTCTTTGGACGAGTGTATATAATCGGTACCAAAACCTGAGATATACATTAAATGAGCAAATTTCTTCTCCGCAGTTTGATACCTCATTCAACAAAATCGAATGGATACTTCTAAAGTTATGGCGATTTTAATGACCAGGTATAGGAAATCATTGATTTGTGTGTGATTACTGTCATAACTGTATACTATCTGAACGAGCCAGATGAATGGGTCTGGAGTGATAACCGCAATTTGCGGGACAAAGGGTGTGACTAGCTGTGAAGAATAAAAGTCTTAGCTGATTAGCTGTGAGTTTTTTTTTCAGTGCGTAATCACACACAAATCAATGATTTCCTATACCTACATGTAGTCCAACTTTGTTGTAAGTGATATTTATATTGCTTGGAATATACACTGCCGCGCAAAAGTATTTCTCCCCCTGGAAGCTTGCAAGTTATCACTGTGTTGTCGACAAAGTATTAAACCATCAGACCCAATTACCATTTCATTGTGTTCATTGTACATTTTATACCAATAAATTCATGTTTCCTATTCAGATTCATAATTTAAAAGCATTACAATTCATGATTTTATCGGGCAAGTCAAAAGTCCAATGTAAAATCGCCGAAGTAAATCACCTCATGAATATCAATTAGCTCATTATCGGCAGTGTAACGCTATGGGGATTTTCAACTGAGATCAACTGGTGATGGAAAACTCCATGTTTTGACTTGCTCGATAAAATCATGAATTGAATGCTTTTAAATCATGAATCTGAATAGGAAACATGAATTTATTGGTATAAAATGTATAATGAACACAATGAAATGGTAATTGGGTCTGATGGTTTAATACTTTGTCGACAACACAGTGATAACTTACAAGCTTCCAGGGGGAGAAATACTTTTGCGCGGCAGTGTACATGTATATTCCAAGCAATATAAATATTAATTATACTAAGAAAATGAATGAGTAACATTTATATAATAAGGCATTAATGTCACGTCATCAAATTTAAAAAAATGAAACAAATTAAGACATGCAAGAGATGGGAATTGAACCCGTGTCGCCGATTACAATCAATCCAATCTACATAGCATGCCACAGCGGTTGCAGTTGTGAGAGATCTCTTTGATCAGAATTGTCATTAAATTAATGTGTATTTAAACAGACAATATAATCAATCATATTTATTATATTTATCTATTAAAAAAATGTCGATATAATCAAAATTCATTTTACATTGAAACCAACGGATTTATGGCGATTCGTGTCCACTCGCTGAAATTGTTGTTGCCATCACACGTCATCAGATCGATTCTATACGCCTCCATCACGTGACAATTTAGTGTCAACTTCATTTCCCGGATTCGTCGCATTAGGGCGCCTTTCCTTGGCAGACTTTCTCGGCCAAATTATCTGCGACATGTTAAGGAAGGGAATTTCTACGGCCAAATACAGCAAAAGGGCAGCCCCATACGAGAGCACGGTGACGGCGGCAAACATAAATACCTGTATTGGCAAAATGACGTCGACATTTATTGAATTAAATTAGATTCCAATTTTGTTAGAAAAGCACCCAATTTTGCAGAAATTGGGTGCTTTTTACAAAAAATGCCTCAAAATACACCCAATTTATACAATTGGGCGCTTTGGTCTGTGATGAAAACCAACCCATCGCTATACCAATTTTGGCAAAAAAGCACCCCAAAAGGCAGGCACATAATTATACGTATACCATATCAATGTGAGAATGTAAACACAACACCTAAAGTAAGTCCCCCTCTCAACAGTTCGTCATAACATCGTAGGTAAAACATTTTACCAAGGAAGTTTTTGTAAGAAAAATATCCCCCCTCTAGCAGGCAAACACTTAAAAAATCCCCCCCCCCCCCCCCGATGAGTAAAAAACCCCAAAAACCTCTACCACACCCAACTCCATATGAATGAATACACTAATAAAAAGATTCCCCCTTACGGCGGCCAACCCACAACCCCCCTCCCCGAACTCAACTTCCTACCCCCCCCCCCCCCCCCCCCCCCCTGAAAATGTAGTGGTGCGTCCCTTATTGGTCCATTCTCTCCCCTCTCCCAGTGTTTGTTTTGTAAAAGAAATAAAATGGGATGTATTTTTAATTGTTTGTTTTTTCACTATGGGACACCCTTTTGAAATGATCTGTATACCTCTTAATTTATTATGGTGGTGACATTCCGCAGGCAAACCATTTGTTTT
Organism: Ophiura sarsii; assembly: GCA_035610835.1. NCBI lineage: Eukaryota > Metazoa > Echinodermata > Ophiuroidea > Amphilepidida > Ophiuridae > Ophiura > Ophiura sarsii. Next base: position 62,634,749 of record CM069455.1, on the reverse strand, counting down.
CATTTTCCAAAATTACAATAGCAACCAAAAGTATTAAACACTTGGTCGGTGTCAAAATTGTTCTATATATTAAATTTTGAGTGTAATGCATTTCTCATGGCGATTTCCAAATGTGGCAATGACATGTATTAAAACACAACACCAAAAAGTAAGTCCCCTCTCTCAAGTCCCTCTCATTACACATTGCAGGGCAGTTTTTGTCTTCCATTTGAGCTCATTCAGCCATGAAGTCATGGACATCTTTCATTTTCAAACAACACTTAGGAAACAGTCATAGGATTATTTCTAACTAAGTTTTATTGGCAAAATGTTTTACCTTACGATGTTATGACGAAACTGTTGAGAGGGGGACTTACTTTTGGTGTTGTGTTTAGTTATTTTAACATTTTTGAAACATTTTGTGATATGTTGAAGTGTCGTCGGCTGACGCCTTCCGTACGGAAAGTGTTAACCCCCTGAGAACTACCGGCTGATTGGTCAGAAAGATAGACACATAATTTATTACACCAATCAGAGACAGCGTTAGAATAATTGTAACCCTGATAAAGATTGGAGTGAAATATTTTACAAGCTACATTTTAATTGGCTATTCAATTGAGTATATCTTGCAATAAACCAATCAGAACCACTGTAAGATAAACAGGTAGACCCCAGGGGGTAAACTTAAGATAATTTTACTTACAATCTCCCCATTTGTCACGTGGAAAGCCACTTTGTGTGAATGCATGTACGTCATTGTAACGACCGGATGTATGAGATATGCAGAGTACGTCAGTTGACTTAGAGGTATCCAACCACGCCATGAGAGGAAATCACTGATTGGTCCTGTAAGGATGTTGATGAACAAAAAATGAAAGAAAGAAAGCCATTGGATGACCGAGGGGTATTAAACGGGCAGTTCCGTAATTAGGTAACCCAAATTGAAAAAATTGAAAAAATTGAAAATCGTCGAAATAACCTCATTTATGTCTCATATCAAAGGTTATAGGTTGTAGTTACATGATATAATTTGGAATTTGACCTATCATTCTCGTTTGGCTGATTTTGAGGTTGTTGTGGACGTACAGGGGCGTTTTTGAGTAGAGATCGCACCATTGAAGTGCAATTATTTCCATAAATGAACTAAGGCAAGTATTAAATTTTCAAAATATGGCAAGAAACAATGTTTTTTATAATAAAAAGGAAATTAATACAGAAAATTACGAAAAATTGACTACTTAATTTAAAAAAAAATGAATTATTGCAAATTTCGTCGCGGACGTACACGTCCCAAATCTGCCATTTTTAACCACCCTGTTCTATATTGTATTGTTGTTTGAATCCAATAAATTGTGCATATATTCCAAGCTGTTGATTGCTAGTATGTCTTTGAAACCTTCATCCGTCTGAATCTGTGTACATTGTTAATTAATGAGCTGCTGAAGTCGTGTCGGACGTACACATTGAATTAATTCACAGATGTACGTCCGCAACACTAATCTTGTACGTCCGCGACGGTGAAAATTGATCAATTTCAACATGAATTTGAAAGGTATGACTGTTTTGTTTGATCCCTCTTGCAAACAAATATATCTAAGTTTCAATCAGAGACCTGAACACTTCAGAGAATTTTGGATATGAATACAGGTATACTGAAAAAAACAACACTTTCTCTGCGTACGTCCGCGACGGAGGGTTTTCACACCATATCTCATTAACCGAAAATGGTACAGCAAAGACATTTTCAGGTTTTATACTCCTACTAGAGCTCCTTGAAACCCTAGTGTTAAAAATCAAGCAACTGGTATAGTTTAGATTTTGCAAGCCCTCAAAGTGTCTGAAATGTACGTCCGCAACTACGGAACTGCCCACCTAACCACGAGAGTGAATTAAAGTTTGAGATCAACAAATTTCGCACGGTCAAAAACAAATCGCACAGTCAAAAATCGCGCAACTACGAAAAACAGCACAGATTTGGCCAATCCTCCGGTTTTTCATCAGTTTTCTGTATAACATTTTTCTTTATTTAGCCGACTGCTGCAAAAAAAAAATCGGCCCGCCAAATTTCCCCTTTTGCGCACGCTACTGCCTTTTCCTTCCCTTTTCCCTTTCCTTTCCTTCCCTTTTCTCCCTTTCTTTCCCTTCCTTTACCTTCCCGATTTTCAACTGCCTTCCCCGATTTCCCGGTCAAATTATTTTTCAGAGGGGGGGGGGGGGGGGGGGGCACTCTGCCCCCCCCCCCCCCCCCCCCCCCCCCCCCCCCCTCTGGCTACGCTACTGCAAACGATAACTTGAGGCTATACACTGAACACAGAAGTCCCTGACCAGGTGCTTTGATGTTGGCTAATCCAATATCAATAATCGATACGAAAAATCTGAGATATACATTCCATGAGCACATTTCTCCTCCGTAGTTTGATACCTCATTCATAAAAATCGAGTGGATATTGCAGATGTCATGATTGTTTAATCACAACTACCAAAACAATTCTTGTACTAAAATTGGGTTTCAATGGGATAGCCTGGCTTAGTGGGTGACTACGCATTAAAATAATGTGTGTAACGACTCCCTGTCGATGCCTGTTACCCATTCATCCCCATAAATGTACATAACACACATAACACACCCCGGAAATGTGAAGAAAAAATGGAAGCCAATCTCTATTATGATTCTGTAAATGTCTGGGTTCTTTTAACGTAAAATACAGTCAAAATAGATTTCTGAATCCAGGAAAACCATTCCTGTTAATCAAACTTCATTATAAGAAGTTTCCTGTTGTTCAAACTTCATTATCAGATGAAAAATATGTGTACACATTTGAGAACAGTTACTATTGCTTTAAATATCATGCGCTTTTATTTCAGCTTTTGGTACCTCTGACATTTGTAGTTGTGAACATTGTTGAACATTGTGTATTTGCAATAAATCTGAAAATGAATAGCGTTGCAATGAAATATACGAATGAAAGGTGTTCTGCAGTGAATTGAACCTCCACCCCTAAAACAAATCGTGGGTTGTTTACATTGGATTCATGGGTTTCACACTTCCCGTATATTCTCAGGGAATCCTTCACGAAACTATTTCCGAAATAGCCTTATAAAACCTACCTCCATATCCAAAGTAGCAAGCAAACACAACCCACGTTACTGAAACTCCCCATGTAAACGATGCCAATCCAGAGTAGAAAAAGTTGGCAAAAGCAATGCTCCCTGATCCGTAGTTTTGTATAAACGATGGGTGGGATCCATAGATGATTAATAAAGCTACTATGGCAGCAACAACCCACAAAATAACGGCTATAACCTATAAATAATACAATTGCAAGTATACGTACAACAAGTGCATGTATGTAGATGAACACGTACACGTACAAGTACAAGTAGAGGTACAATAGTACAAGTACAGGTACAACAATACAAGTAGAGGTACAATAGTACAAGCACAGGTACAATAATACAAGTAGAGGTACAATAGTACAAGTACAGGTACAATAGTACAAGCACAGGTACAATAGTACAAGTACAGGTACAATAATACAAGTAGAGGTACAATAGTACAAGCACAGGTACAATAATACAAGTAGAGGTACAATAGTACAAGTACAGGTACAATAGTACAAGCACAGGTACAATAGTACAAGTACGGGTACAATAGTACAAGCACATGTGCAATAGTACAAGCACGGGTACAATAGTACAAGTACAGGTACAATAGTACAAGCACGGGTACAATAATACAAGTACAGGTACAATTATACGAGTAGAGGTACAATAGTACAAGTACATGTGCAATAGTACAAGTACATGTACAATAGTACAAGTACAGGTACAATAGTACAAGTACAGGTACAATAGTACAAGTACATGTACAATAGTACAAGTACATGTACAATAGTACAAGTACATGTACAATAGTACAAGTACAGGTACAATAGTACAAGCATAGGTACAAGAGTACAAGCACAGGTACAATAGTACAAGCACCGGTACAATAATACAAGTACAGGTACAATTATACGAGTAGAGGTACAATAGTACAAGTACATGTGCAATAGTACAAGTACATGTACAATAGTACAAGTACAGGTACAATAGTACAAGTACAGGTACAATAGTACAAGTACATGTACAATAGTACAAGTACATGTACAATAGTACAAGTACATGTACAATAGTACAAGTACAGGTACAATAGTACAAACATAGGTACAATAATACAAGTAGAGGTACAATAGTACAAGCAAAGGTACAATAATACAAGTACTGGTACATTTATACAAGTACAGGTACAATAGTACAAGCACAGGTACAATAGTACCAGTACAGGTACAATAATACAAGCACATGTACAATAGCACAACTACAGTACAGGTACAATTACAATTACAATGACAAAGTACAAGCACAAGTACAGGTACAAAGACACGGACACGGATATGGCGACGGACAGAGACACCAACACACGCCTACAGACACATACTTTGGTAAACCGCTTTTCCAGAATATACAGAAAACATACACGGCTAAAATAGCATTTTAAAGCAGAAACCTGCCTGCAACCATGACTTTTGCAACTATTGATTTGTTATCGTTCCCATTTCTGAAGATCCCCTCTCAAGAACTCATTCTTCCCCAAAACAATTAGTGATTGGAACGTACTTCCTGAAACACTAATTAATCTAGCAACGCACGAAACATTTAAGATTCAAGCAACCGAGCACTTAAGAATAGCAACCCGTCGCATCTAGTTTAACTCCTTGCGCACTCGCACCTCTGCGCTTGGCTTCGTAGGAAGCGTTGCAGAGTATTACCTCAAAGTCAAAAATGACGTAAACCTTATTTAAATGTGTAATACGTTGGCATTGTATAATATTGTATTTTGCCCTAAATATTTTTACCTAAAGACTATGATAAAAATACATAGCGCGTGCCCGATTTTTTAAAACACATTAACACGAATCTGGCCATCATTAAAGTACATTTTTTTTCTTCAAAATTAGTTATTTTTATTTTAACTTGACCATCAGGCCGACAAGGGGGAAATTGCCAAATAAACTGCTCACAAAAAGTTAGAATTTTGTTTTTAATCAAGTATATTTTTATTATTGATTACCCTCTTGTATGTTGTTGCCTATCAATGGAAAGCTGAAGTATTCTACTTTAAAATGATACCAAATGTGCAATGGTGACATGTTGCTGGAATCGGCCACATTAATGAGAATGAGACAAAGTCAAAAATAAAATGTGCCAAAATTAGCAATTTTGTGTTACTGTGTGAACAAACAAATTGACGCTGTAATGAAAACAAGCAAAACTTACTGATCTTAATCCACTTTATTGAGACAAGAACTGAGTTCAGTAACGAGTAGATGATCCGAAAGTCTTGCAATCATGACCTTCCGCCTGTTATCCCAGTCTTGCAAATACCCAAACAATGGTTTTCTAAACAGATGAGGGTTAACTTGTGTGTTGTGCTCACTGGTGCAATTTTTGTTCTCAAGCATGACTGGTTTGATTATTGATCATTACCTATTGACTGTTTAGCACAGATAACGGTAATTTTGGCACATTTGATTTGTGACTTTGCCTCATTCTCATTCATGTGGACAAGTTCAGCAACATGTTATCACTGCAAATATGGTATAATTTTAAAGAAGAACACTTCAGCTTTCCATTGATATATAACATATATACAAAGAGGGTAATAAATAATAAAAATATACTTGATTAAAAAAGGGTTCCTAACTTTTTGTGAGTAGTTTAGTTAGATGGGAATTAAATCCCATAGATTCCCCAAATGGGGGCAATTCCTCAATATCAAAGTATGTGGTTGAGCCCTTTCTCGGTCTGAAAGGAGCCATGTTTCCCCGGTGCCATAGTCCGGTCTCCATACACATACAGAGAATGAGAATGAAACGTGGATAGATGAGTGCCCAATACCAACCTACTTTACCCTAGAGGGCGGACTATGGCTCCAACGGGCCACACTGGTCGTTTAATACCCTCGATGGAAACGTTATTCACACGAATCCTAAGTTACGTGTTCTTTCCCTGTTCCCTTCCCGTTCCTTTTATCTTCCTCTTCTCACCTTTACTTTTTTTCTTCTTTTTACTTTGTTTCCTTATTCCCCGGCCTTATTCCCTTTCATTTCATTTCCGTTCATATCCGGGGTTCATATCCTTTCCATTTCCTTCCTTTTTTCCCTTCCTCCCTTTCTTTTCCTATCTTCCATCTTCTCCATCCATCCCTTCATTTCGCCTTTTAACCCGGTAATCTGTTCTAGCCTTCCCGGTCGCGATGTTCGTTACCGTAAACAACATTTGATTCTTGACGAAGTAAAGCGCATAGCACATGTACATTGTACAGCAATACATTTATACTGTAAGTGTATACGGTTAATAAATTCGCTTCCCGGTCACCGCCATCCGACAGTGCTATTGCAACCCCGGGAGATACGCTTCTGGGTAGGGAGTTGTACTATTATTTACCTTGGATATACTAGGTTTCAGTTTGCCGTGGTTCTGAATCATCTGACCCATAATCATGCCGAGAAGGTATACGGATATTCGGCAGTATGGTTTCTGATTGATTTTCTGTCTTTGAAGGTCTCCGACTGCGTTTGTAGTTCTATATGGAGAAAAGAAATATACAACTTTACTACACTGCAAAAAGGTTGCTTAAATATTTACTCAACATTTTACACAACGTTGTTGAAGTATGCAACCGCTTAACAGTTGCGTAAAATTTACCCAACACATAACATGTTTTCACCAACAGTTGAACAATTCCAGTTACTCAGCAGTTGCACAATTTTAATTACACAGCAGTTGGGTATTATTAATTAACCATTTGTTGGGCATTTTGTGACTTTTGCTTAATTTGTGAATTGTTTTCATTATATATTGAGCATTTTTGTATAGCAACTGTTGCTTAATTTATCAAATATAGCCATATGTTGGGTATTTTATTTGCGTCAATTTTTTATTATATATTGAGCATTTTTGTACAGCAACACGCGGTAGGCAAATAATGTAAATTCTGGGCGATGCAGCAGAGCTACATACATCACTTCCTCCCGGTAGTGAACCGGTAACTTGTAATGGGAATTCTAGGCGATGCAGCAGAGCTACATACACTATTCCCGTTCGGTAGTGAATCCGTAATTTATTTTACCATGTTATTAAACTATAGTTTTATACACGATATCTGACATCTCTTATCAATGGTGTTTTTACTGTGAACGTTTGCCAAACGTAGTCTTGCTATCTGGGTATGAAGGTATAGTCCATATTATATATTACATAAACATATTTATGTGATTCTTTTGGTGCAAAATAGATCACATGACATGAACTATTCAGTATATGTCCATGTCGTGTATTTTTTGGCTATAAAAATCGACTATTCAATATTCATCGCTATTGACGTCGCTATAACACCGTTGAAATGATATTCATGAACAAATATATGTCAAACAAGGATGGCAATTTTAAACTATTTGTCAGTGTATTCCGTTTTGGATGCCAAGACAGAATAAATCTAATTGTGGTCCTGCGCTGCAAAAAGGTTGCTTAAATATTTACTCAACATTTTACACAACGTTGTTCAAGAATGCAACCGCTCAACTGTTAAGTAAAATTTGCCCAACACCCAACAGTTGAACAATTCTAGTTACTCAAAAGTTAGGCAATTATATTCACTCAACAGTTGTTCAAGTATGCAACAGCTCACGAAATTGGCTTTTTGGACAACAGTTGCCTAAAATTCACATGTGCGTAACTTGCATCAACTGTTGCGTGATTTTCCTCAATGCTCATGCAACAGTTGCCAAAGTGGAATATTTTTACGCAACATATTTTAGCAACAGAAACAGTTTCCACAAACATTTTAAGGACATTGTTTTCGACGAATTGCTCAACGCTGGGGATTTTTTACTTTTATACAACGCCTAACTTTCTACATATATTGAATGAATTTTAATCAACACGTCAACCAACGGATGATAAAAGTACTTTTAGCAACGTATTTTAAGCAACCTTTTTGCAGTGTACGAAGCCCTGTGGTTTTATACAAATATTTTCATACAGACAGGATGTCCAAAATTGATTAGTACCAATCGTTGCCCAAGGTTCAATAATGTTTTCATCATAAAAATCAATGAGATTTAGGTCCGTTGTTTTTCCATCATCTTTGACATACGGTACCCTTTCATTATGATTTTACATCATGAATATCGGCCAAATTTAACTGAGGTTACACTCCATTGTGTCAGACCTTTTTGGTCAAGTGCAACCAATGTTGGGTGTGTGTGTGCTGTGGGGGGGGGGGGGGGGGGGGGGTGGGGGGGTGGGGGGGGGGGGGTGGGGGGGTGGGGGGGGGGGTGGGGGGGTGGGGGGGGGGGGGTGGGGGGGTGGGGGGGGGGGGGTGGGGGTGGGGGGGTGGGGGGTGGGGGGTGGGGGTGGGGGGGTGGGGGGGTGGGGGGTGGGGGGTGGGGGGTGGGGGGTGGGGGGTGGGGGGTGGGGGTGGGGGTGGGGGGGGTAGTGGGGGTAGGGGGTGGGGGTAGGGGGTAGGGGGTAGGGGGGTAGGGGGGTAGGGGGGTAGGGGGGTAGGGGGGTAGGGGGGTAGGCTAGGGGGTTGGGGGGTGAAAACTTGTTTGACACAAACGCACTATTCTCTCAATCTCTAGTCTGCTATTATTCCTTTTTTAAATTTTTTAAACCGTTGTTTGTTATGGTTGTTCATATCATTTATAATTCTTCATTTTGATTCAATTTGAAGAGTAAAAATGGATCGGCACACGTGAGTGATTCCAAGCTTTGTGTCTATGAGCTCATTTTGAGGCTAAACTTGAGGGACATTTTAATAGGAAAAGAAGTGGCAAAGGGTATATTAGCAGTGGCTTATACTTCCTTTTTCATATTAGGTAGAGTTTCTTACAAATTAATAAAACTTTAACCTCACCATCAATGAAATCAAACCCACTCCCAATTCCCCCAATACACATCATTATATATTTTAAAGTCCCTGAACAAATGTCAAATAAAACAAAGGAAAGGGTCACTCACGTGTGACGAACTGTTTTTTACCCTTCAAATTGAATTAAAATGAAGAATGATTAAAGATATGAACAACCAACTATTTATGTTATTTAAAAAAGCTTTTTTTTTTTGCACTTTGTTGAAAAGATGAAATCATCATGTCTTGCACAATAGATTGTATCTTGAGTTTGATAAATCTAATAATCAATATCTAAAATTATAATGAAAGGGTTACAGTATGTCTCACTCACTCACTCAGACGTCGAACGTTATGGGGCCCTCACATGTATCCGTGTGAGCTTAGCGACCCCTTACCGTGTGAAAAATGGGTGCGGACGGCGGCACACACGGTGGGCCGTTTCCCGTCCGTTGAACACGTTCAGGGGACTTTGCCGGCCACCGGAGTTTTGAACATGCTCAAAACTCCTGGCGGGTGAGTAAAAGCGGCGGCGAACGATGAGAGGCCGGTATGAAGACGGTATAAGGACGGCGCACCCGTTCGCACCCGTTTCGCGCCCATTCACAGGGCGGTGATGGACGGTGGTGGACGTCGACCATATTAGCGACGGACTGCGAATGGCCGCATGCAGCCTAGTAACCGTTCGCTGAACGGACTCTCAGCAGGCATGTTGCAACTCTCTAAATGTAAAAGAGCTAAAACTCACTCTTTCGAGAGCTCTAGGAGGAACAGCTCTTTTTTTGGAGTGAAGTTCATTCTTAAAAGAGCGATTTTTACTCTAAAAAGAGTTAAAATCACTCTGAAAAAGTGGAAATCACTCTTAAAAGAGTGACAAATCACTCTTAAAAGAGTGACAAATCACTCTTAAAAGAGTGACAAATCACTCTTAAAAGAGTGACAAATCACTCTTAAAAGAGTGACAAATCACTCTTAAAAGAGTGACAAATCACTCTGAAAAGAGTGAACTTCACTTCTTGAAGTGAAAAGAGCCGTCCCTCCTAAAGCTCTCGAAAGAGTGAGGTTTAGCTCTTTTACATTTAGAGAGTATTATAGATGTTGGTTTAAGACCTGACAGGTCGTACGAATTCCGGAATGCAAATGAAGCGGCGACTTGAGCGCTCAGCTTGAAAAGGGCGGTTTGATGATGTAATCAAGACGTTTCGGCCGGTACCCAGGCGTTTCGACCGGTTAGGAACCGGTATGGAGGTGGTATGCACACGGTGAGGACACGGTGAGAACGGTAAGCTAGAACTGTATGAGGCCGGTGATCCCGGGACAAGGCCGGTGAGAACCCGGGACAGACCCGGTGTAGAACGGTATGGACCGAGGATCCGGTGAGGAGGTGTTATGCACCCGGTAAGAACGGTAAGCTAGAAATGTATGAGGACGGTGAGTCCGGTGAGCCCGGTACCCGACCGGTGAGGACCCGGTATAGACCCTGTATATAACGTTATGGACCCGGTAGCCACAAAAGATGAATGCGCCCGTTGACATTTTTTACTGATTGTTTGGACTCTGATTTTTTTCTATTAGACGGTAAGGTGGCCGCCTACCATTACCGCCCTGCGAACGGGCGCGAAACGGGTGCGCCGTCTGTATACCGTACTCAAACCGGGCTCTCACCGTTTGCCGCTGCTTTTACTCACCCGGCAGGAAACGGCAGGAGTTTTGAGCATGCTCAAAACTCCTGCCGAGCGCGGATGGCCGGCAATATCCCCGGCAACGTGTTCAACGGACGGGAAACGGCCCACCGTGTGACATCACCGTGTGACATCACCGTGTGCTACCGTCTGCATCAATTTGTCACACGGTAATGGGCCGGCCAGCTCACACGGATACATGTGAGTACGAATGTATTTTACAGACATTCCCGGAATGTGAGCGAAGCGGCGAGCTTGAGCGCTCAGCTTATACAGGGCAGTTTGATGACGTTATCAAGGCGGTTCGGTCGGTACCCAAGCGTTTCGGCCGGTGAGGACCTGGTGAGGAGGTGGTATGAGCCCGGTTCCAGGCCGATAAGGAACCGGTATAGAACAGTATGAACCCGGTGACAAAATAAAAATCAATGCGGCCGTTAACATGTTTTGCTGATTGTTCACCGTGTTGGACTCTGTTGTTTTCCTATAAGACGGTAAGGGGCCGCCCAGCTCACACGGATACATGTGAAGGCCCCATTAAGGGCCCTTCAAATGTATCCATATGAGCTGGGCGGCTTCTTACCGTGTTTAAATTGGTGCGGATGACGGCACACGGTGAGGTCACCGTTTCCCGTCCGTTGAACACGTTCAGGGGACTTTGCCGGCCATCCGCGAGTACAATTGCGATGAAACGGTAATAGGATGTTAACAGAATGTTCCGGAGACGTTATGAGACCGTCCACACGTTAACAGAATGTTACCCAGGCGTTATGTGGCAGGTACCGTGCAAACCCGTACGGTGTCACACTGCGAGCGCCCGGTGAGAGTCCGGACGGTTATCCAGGCGACATGCGCCCGTTTCAGCCGGCATCCACTACTCAAAATATTGACAAACCCATCTATTATCACACAAAAGTCGGGCAACCACAACTAAATGACCATCTTTTAGCAGCCCGTCGCTGAGATGGTCGACGTCCACCACCGTCCATCACTGCTCTGTGAACGGGGGCGCCGTCTTTATAAGGTCCTCATACCTGGCTCTCGCCGTTTGCAGCCACTTTTACTCACCCGGCAGGAGTTTGGAGCATGCGCGTCGCTGAGATGGTCGACGTCCACAACCGTCCATCACCGCTTAGTGAACGGATGCGCCGTCCATATAAGGTCCTTATACCGGGCTCTCACTTTCCGCACCAATTGTTCACACGGTTAGGGGCCGCCCAGCTCACACGGCTACATGTGACAAATACAGAGAAGTCGGAAATGCGAGTGAAGCGGCGAGCTTGAGCGCTCAGTTTATAAAGGGCGGTTTAATGACGTCATCAAGGCGGTTCGGCCGGTACCCAGGCGTTCCGGCAGGTGAGGACCTCGTGAGGAGGTGATATGATCTCGGTACCAGGCCGGTGAGGACCTGGTGTATAACGGTATGAACCCGGTGACAAAAGAAAATGCGGCCGTTGACATTTTTTGCTGATTGTTCACCGTGTTGGACTATGTTGTTTTCCTATTAGACGGTAGGGGGCCGCCAAGCTCACACGGATACATGTGAAGGGCCCATGATGGCTCTCCGGCCAGACACGCCTATCATCCATGCAGGTCTTCATCTCAGCAGATATCCACATAATCCCATTGATTTTGATGATGCAGAAAATCATTAACTTTAGGCATCGTCGTCTAATTTACAATTGTTTTTCCATGAGACGTGGTTCCTTAATTTTTCGCATATTATTGCTCAGAATATCGTCCACTGATCAATTCCTCCCATACTGTATTCGCGGAGATGCGTCCAAATGCATGAAATGCGCGAACAACTATGCACGCATGCGCGTGCTGATTTCACGATTGACCAGTAAGGGTTTAGAATGAATAAAAAAAGGATTTACCCGTAATCTCCAGTCAATGAAGCGCCGAATTCTTCCACATAACAATAGTTTTTGATGTTCGCAGCTAGCCCTGCGTACAATCCAAAACTGACAAGGCAAGTCATTAATATACAGACCAGACCAACGTTCCTGCGTCTGAAAAAGAAAGCAGTAAAGGGCTCATCATACTCCACAACGGTCTAATGCTGAGCGCAAACGTTGACCACCATTTTCAAATCAGGCTGCGCCATTTTGTTGTGGCGAAGCTACTAGTAAACTACACTGATATACAGTCCTCAAAATAAGTAACTGACCGGTGTATATTATGTTCTCAACTCCAAAACTATAGCTCTTACTTCAAAATATGAAATAATAAAGTTGTAAGGAAATCTCCTTTCTTTAATGTGAGATATTACACGTGAAGATTGAATGAATTATAAGTCAGTTACATGCATGTGCCAAAAACCAAAACAAAGTCCGTTTTTTCATTTTAACATTGTGTTCGTCTACACGGAGCCTTTGACTAGCAACAGGCAGATTATTGATTAACTGGTAGCTACAACTCACGGGTCGATAGTAAAATATGGATTGGGGATGCTTTAATTGATCAATGCAGCCCATACGCATACCTGTCCACAGTCCTGCGTGCTCAAAACCAAAGTGTGAACATGTAAACTGCACTTTGTTTTGGTTTTGGGCACATAACTGACTTAATATCCATTTAATCTTCACGTGTAATATCTCAAATTGAAGGGAATAGATTTCCTTACAACATGGATAGTTTATATTTAAGGATATAAAACAAAATATACCTGACCTTAATTGGTTAAACTCTGTAATTGATCCAATACAAACTTTTTGAAATACAAAGATTTTATTAGAGCGTGGTCAAAACCCATTTGTCCCACTTTTCATGGAACACCCCAATGTGTTGCAATTGCGCATTGTTGTGACTTCATCAAAGTTTTGCCTTTACATTCATTCTTTACAAAGACTTGGTCAGTAAACAAAATTATCTTGGTCATATTGCAATAATACAAGTTCATTATTTACATAAACATTAAAAAAAAAGTTCTTTGTTATAGTCCGAGTTATTGCTAAGTTCTCTCGGAGAATACCCCATGCCGGGAATACTGCACATACAGGGTGGTTCAATAAAACCTTGACAGTTTTTTGAAGCCATTTTTTTGAAATTCTGTAGATTTAAAAAAAAATCTTTTTCAATATTCATCAACTATATGATCTTGACCATCTATGCTGAAAATATCATTACAAATAACCTTACGGTTGCAAAATAACAGCTATTTGAACAAAGTCTGTCCCATTACACTCTGTCCACGGGTACTGATTTCGCGACGTTACAACCAGTGTGGTTCAATAAAACGTTGACAGTTTTTCAAAGCCATATTTTTAAAAATTGTGGGATTTGAGTGGTTTGTTTTACATATTCCTCAAAAATATCATCTTGGCCGTCTATGCTGAAAATGTCAATGTTAATAATGCTATGGCGGCAAAATGATAGCTATTTGAAGAGAATCTCTCCAAATCTCTATGCTCACGAGTAAGTCTACGGGAAATGCCCAGCAAGATAAAATTAAATGGCATCATCACTGTTAAGGCATAGAGCATAGACAAACACTTCCATCTATGAAAATCAATAATTCTAATTAGGGTCACTCGTGGTATTATTATTACGTATTGATTTCACACCTGAATAGATAGTTAAGATGTTAACAATTACCCTGGTTTCACCTGGCGGGATCTTCAAATCTTAGATTACTTGCATGCAATTCATCATTCAGTATTCAATGTAACGTCGCGAAATCAGTACCCGTGGACAGAGTGAAATGGGACAGACTTTGTTCAAATAGCTGTTATTATGCAACAGTAAGGTTATTTGTAATGATATTTTCAGCATAGATGGTCAAGATCATATAGTTGATGAATATTGAAAAAGATTTGTTTTTAAATCTACGGGATTTTAAAAAAAATGGCTTCAAAAAACTGTCAAGGTTTTATTGAACCACCCTGTAGAGCACAGTTTCATGCAACGCACGGATGGTTTATTCCTTAAATCGGGACACAAGGGTTCTGACCACGCTCTATACAAATCTTTGTATTTCAAAAAGTTTACATTGGATTGGTCTCCGAATTTACCCAATTAAGGTCGGTATATTTTGTTTGCGCAAACTTTTGATCCCAGTTTTTTGGGACACGCTGTGGTGCGTTTATAGAGTCGAACTACATATAGACATGTATGTAATAATACCAGTTAAGAGGCTCTCCTCACACATTGCTGACCGTGCAAAAGTGAATAGGTCGATTACAGGGTAATTAGTTTATGCATGGAAGGAATACAATACCAAACACCTGTTAAATGATATTTGACGTGAGACTTGATGGTAGGATCGCAACAGGTCATATTAACCCTAACCCCCCTGAGTGCTAAAAAATGCTAATCCAAAGTCCCTCTCCAAACGCATGCGCCGTCGGTTTTCGATGACGTGGCTTAGTGGTGGAAGGTGGGGCTTGAGAACGGAGGGTCCCCGGATCGAATCCCGGCAGGTTCCCGGAGATTTAGTTGGTGTTTTTTCCTCGAAAATTGTGATCCCGGTCAAAAATCCTAAACCGGGGTTAGGGTTATGGTAAAAAAAAAAAAGTTTTTTTTTGTGTTCTATTAACCCTAACCCCCCTGAGTGCTAAAAAATGCTAATCCAAAGTCCCTCTCCAAACGCATGCGCCGTCGGTTTTCGATGACGTAGTCAACCGAGCCTATATAATGAGTGCAGTATACTGCACGAATGTGTAGCTGAGGGCCGTGGCTTAGTGGTGGGAAGGTGGGGCTTGAGAACGGAGGGTCCCCGGATCGAATCCCGGCAGGTTCCCGGAGATTTAGTTGGTGTTTTTTCCTCGAAAATTGTGATCCCGGTCAAAAATCCTAAACCGGGGTTAGGGTTAACAGCGTAATGAAAACGTGATAAGCGAGATAGGAACGTACTATAAAAGCTATCTTGTTTGAAGGGAAGTGTCAACCCTCTTTGGCGCCAAATTTATCAAGCACTGTAACTTTTAAACCAATATTGTAATGTACATAAAAGTATACATTTTTTTGTTAATGAAATGAGTCAGAGAATCCATTTTTGGTATCAAATTTCATTTAAAATAGTGATTTTCAAATTTTACGGTCAACCTAACTAGATCAGTTTTAGGTCAATAATTCCAAAATTTCACCAAAATCATCCAAAGGCAAATATATCTAGGAACGCATTTTTTTTTTGGCTTAACAAATTTAAGTTTTGAAATGATTGATTTTTTTATTATTGAAAATTGATTTTTATCTCAAAATTCACTGTTTGACACATTTTGGTCAATTTTTTCAAAACTAAAAAAATGTAAGCCAAAAAAAAATGTGTTCCTAGATATTTGACTTTGGATGATTTTGGTGAAATTTTGGAATTTTTGACCCACAACTAATTTAGTTAGGTTGACCGTAACATTTTGGCGCCAAAAAGTGTTTTTGGGGCAGAAAATTGAAAATCACTATTTTTAGTGAAATTTGATACCAGAAATGGATTTTCTGACTCATTTCATTTTAAAAATGTATACTTTTATGTACATTACATTATTAATTTAAAAGTTACAGTGCTTGCTATATTTCAAAAAAAAGGGTTGACACTTCCCTTAAATATTTTACAACTGTGGACATCTTTCGGGCACTTCCTGTACATTCTTCATTATGTTGATGCTTTTGACTTTTACAGCGCAATACACGTGTCTTAACACTTTCCATGCGGCAGGCGGCTGCAGACGACATTCCAAAGTTGCCCAAAATATTTCAAAAATGGCAACATTATTGAATGTCATCACCATATTTGTAATCACTATGTGAAATGCATTGAAATAAGTACAAGCATGCCTAGTATTGGTTCAGTAATCCTCGAGATAGACTTTGAAATTTGAGAAAGGTTTCTGAAAAATCTGTTTTGTATGTGGTAAAAGGAATAGCCGCGTGGAAAGTCTTAGAGACCTTACTGCGTTTGGTCTGGCGCTTTGATACTTTCGATACTGTTATTGCGCAATGCCAGCGCAAGGCCAGATCGCCGGAGGCGTGGAAGCCCTATGAAATGAAAAATATCAGAATTAATCAAGAAGAAAAAGTACGTGAAAGAACAACATTAGTAGTACAGGGTGAGTCAAAAAGAAGTTTACCCGGATTGGTGATGTTTTAAAAACCAAACAAATGACACTCAAAAGTTCAGTAAAGTATATATTTAACAAGCATTCTCTCCTGCTTATTAGGAAAAAAGAATGACACAAATTGAGCATTGCTAAGAGGAGTTATGCCTATTTTAATAAAGTAATCATTTTGCAAGCTGTCCACGGAATACTTGACAAAACAAATGTAAATTAGTAAGCATTTTAGCTGTGTACTTACCTTCAAACATGAGCGCTTTCAGTAAAACAGGCATAACTTCTCTTAGTTAGTAAGATCGAATAAAAAAATACGAATTTTTAAATTCGTGCGGCGGATTCATGGAGGCCGCCATTTTTAAAATTACGTCATTAAAGTTGCTGCTAATAATGACTTTTCTTGAATGGAGTGCCCAGTTCATCATTAAATAAACTAAATTTGACTTAAACTCGATTCCAGATGATATTTTGTGCGTTCAATTGACCCCGAAAAACAAATGACGTCATTTTTAATGACAAAACCACCTCTTACACGAACGAATTTGTTCCATTTTTTTGGTTTAAAATCACTTTTTACTCCTTTTCCCGTCTATAGATTTTGCTTGTCGTCGGTGAAAAGTTAGTAAATACATTTAACTATCGGATTCACAAGACAGTTTAAACATACCCCCGAATTAATCAAATTACCCCGCAACCAAAAAAATGTAATTGCTATATTCTTAACTGTGTACATCCGTGACACTAATATACTTTTAGAACAAAATGGCGGCCCCCATAGTCGGACACGAATTTAAAAATTCGCATATTTTAATTCGATCTTACTGACTAGGAATGATCAATTTGCTTCATTGATTTTCTCTAATAAGCAGCAGAGTATGTTTGATAAATAAATGCTTTACTGAACTTTTAAATGTCATTTATTTGTTTTGAAAAACATCACCAATCTCGGTCAATAGGGAAGTACGCAGCTAAAATGCATACTTTACATTTGTTTGGTCAAGTATTCCGTGGACAGCTTGCAAAATGAGTACCTTTATTAAAATAGACATAACTCCTCTTAGCAATGCTCAATTTGTGTCATTCTTTTTTCCTAATAAGCAGGAGAGAATGCTTGTTAAATATATGCTTTACTGAACTCTCGAGTGTCATTTGTTTGTTTTTTAAAACATCACCAATCCGGGTAAACTTCTTTTTGACTCACCCTGTAGTAACAGGTCACGTGCCATGAGTTGGGACCCCTTAAATTTCTGTGGCAAATGCGAAACCTTGTCAAGTTTCAAACATTTATATACCATGTGTACAGCCTTAAATTACACAATGGGAGTGTGGGAACAGTTTACATTTTCTGAAAGCATATTATACGGCAATTCATATTGTTACACCTTCGCAACATTTGGGGTCCAAATAATTCGGGTTGCACGACCATTACATTTACCAAACCGGTGAGGAGAAGATTGTGAGGAGTCCAGACGCATTTCCTCAAACAGTCAAAGTATGGGGTGGCTGACTGATTCCGAGATGAAATCCTTTGATAACATCTGAAACTCCTGATTCCGAGATGAAATCCTTTGATAAAATCTGAAATTCCTGATTCCGAGATGAAATCCTTTGATAAAATCTGAAATTCCTGATTCCGAGATGAAATCCTTTGACAAAATCTGAAATTCCTGATTCCGAGATAAAATCCTTTGATAAAATCTGAAATTCCTGATTCCGAGATGAAATCCTTTGATAAAATCTGAAATTCCTGATTCCGAGATGAAATCCTTTGATAACATCTGAAATTCCTAATTCCGAGATGAAATCCTTTGATAAAATCTGAAATTCCTGATTCCGAGATGAAATCCTTTGATAAAATCTGAAATTCCAGGCGTCAACTATTGAAAATAAATTGTGTGTGGGGGTTGCATTTTTTCCTTTCTTTCTGGATTAGCCCATTATGCGAGAATGTTGTTTTAGTGTCGCTATTAATTTAAGGGGGACTCAATTCGCGTATACAGTCATCAAAAAAGTAACTATACAGATAATAAATGGGCTTTTAACTCTCAAAATATATATCCTACCTAAAAATATTAAATCCTAAAGTTGTTACGAAATGTATCTTATTTAATATGGGATATTGCACGCTAGGATCGGTTGAATATTGAAGAATTGACAATCCAAGATGTAAGGTGAAGTCACAATTTCATTTTCACATTTTACATTTCAACACGGGGGAGAGTATGACAGGTACATTTGGTGTGTGGCGAATTGATCCATCGGAACAATACGGCCGACTATCCAACCTGCGCATGCATCCCCTAATTGCACTACCGGTAATCGATAATGTACCGTAGCTGCATGGGTCTGCGTGTAGAAAAGAAAAATGTGAAAATGAAAATCGGACTTCACCTTACATTTTGGAGTTTCACTTCCTCAAGAGTCACCCGATCCTAGCGTGCGATATCTCATATTAAAGAAGTTAAATTTCTCAACAACTTAATAATTTCATATTTTTAGGAAGGATATATATTTTTAGAGTTAGAAGCCCATTTATTACCTGTATAGTTACTCTTTTGATGACTGTATCTGCCTCGACCTCCAGTCCGGACGCCAACCATCTTCTTTCACACCGACGATTTCCACGCTTTTCATGATGTAAGGCATCACAAAACCACTATAGTCACGAAGAAGTGTGGCATATTTGATCAACAAATTAAATCAATTCATGAAATGGATCTGTTGACAGTGCAGAGGCTTGAATATCACTTTTGAGATGATCAATATTGACTTTGCGCAAATTACGTGACCGAATGGTGATCTTTACAGGTGATGGCCGTGAGATGTTAATGTATAATACAGTGTAATTTACACTTAACAGCATAGTGGTCGGAAGGAAGACCCCTCTTTACTGACAAATCAGAGACAAGATCTGCAGATTTTCGGAAGATCACGAGATGGTTCCATCGGTAGTTTTAATGGTCACCTGATCCTGTTGGTTAAACATTATGTATTTCCTTTTCTTGGCGTTCATGTGGAGGCCAACACGAAGAGCTGCCTTTGCATTACATTTCTCGTGGGGATTATAATTACGGTGAAGCAATTCAATAATTTCAATTGTTTTTGACCAATTGTGGTCTCTCTGTGTGTGTGTATAGCCAGGATTGACGGGGCTATCGATCGCACAGTGCAAATGCGTTGGGTCGTACGACATTGTTTGTGTTAACAATTGGTCGTTTTTTCTCGTGCTGTGTATTGGAAATGAGACTTTTGAAAATAGGATTTTTCCCCCCTCTTAATGGTGCTAATCATACAATACAATACAATACTGAAAGCATTAATTGCGCCATTTCCAAAAGGCTCAGAGCGCTTACAAGATAAAAACCTTAAAATTACAACTTAAACTACAAAATGTGAGTGTAACATGAGCATAGTACAATACATTATAGTAATTACAAAATAGATTAGAAACAAAATATAAACAGAAAAACTGTTGAAGGGAACAAATGAGTTTTAAGAGCTTTTTTGAACACACTTGTAGATGATGATTGTCTAATACAGATAGATCATGGTTGATCTTTGTTGTTATAGGGGGCAAATTTGGTATCAAATTATGCCTAAAAGATTTCTCTAAATGCCTATCTAGCCTGTGTGGTAAAAAAAAATGAATGTCACTCAAAATGACATAAACAAAGTGGTATACTTTCTTTTGTTGAACCCTTTATTACAACTTACTTGTATAGAAGAATGATGAAGATTGGACTGATAACGTAAAACTGCATGTCGAGTCCCAAATACCAAGTATGACTTGCACACTGAAAATTAAGTGTTTGAGATTTTTTTTTTTTAAATCGTTGCATAGGCCCTATATATGCATTTTGGGAAGGCATACGTTTGCAATTTATCGGCTATTCTATTCGAAATCCATACACCCCCTGTGGAAGATGATACATAACCTTAATGGTCCCCCACATGGAGTGTTTCAAACGGACAGGGTTGCACAAAGTTGTTTCTTCCCCAGGAGCAATGTTTTGAGCTTAACATTTCCCCACCTATAATTACAGGTATGATAACAATCAGATTACAATATTGGATTAGATTTTTTGTTAGAGGAGCATGGGGAAAAAAATGATTTGCGCAAAGCGCCCAAAAAAAATTGTGGCATTTTACGCTAAAATGGTCACATTTTGTCTAATTGAACGAAAATCTGCGCGAAGCGCGAAAAAAAAATTGCCTTTTTATGCTAAAATTGGCGATTTTTTTTCTAATTTTAACTAAATAGAATAGAGGGGTTGGGGCACACAAAAATATCTTTTGGGGAAATGCCCTCCCTTGCCCCCTGTAGCGTCGCCACTGGGGAAATACAATAAAATATACCTGCAACCACAGCTCATAACCAAAGTTTGCATTTTTTTCTCTTCATCTTTTTTCATGCCCTTTTCCCCAATACTTTTTCTTTTTCAACTTGGCATTTCCCAATTCTGCTCATTATTTCCCGGGAGCGGTGCTCCCTGCTCCCGCACTTTGTGCAACCCTGCATGATCCTCAATGCATGTTATTCACACTCCCTGTTGGGAAAATTAAGGTATTGTCTTCAATAGTAGTTGTACACTCAAAACAATAAAGGTGTCATTTGACAACTCTAAGGGCGTCGCATTTGGGTCCCCAGCTGAGCATGCTATGGTGTCTTTTTTGACACCTTTGGGGTTTAACAATGACACGTTATTGGAGTCACGATGACATCTTTATTAGGGTTTCATTTCAAATTGACACCACTGGGGTGCGTCTCAGGACCCGTTTTGAAAGGTGTCAAAATGACACCCTTCAAGTGTTTTGATGACACACTAAAGGTGTAATATGGACATCTTTAAGGTGTCACCTTGACACCTTTAGGGATTCATTTCAAATTGACACCACTGGGGGTGCGTCTCAGGACCCGTTTTGAAAGGTGTCAAACAAGTGTTTTGATGACACACTAAAGGTGTAATCTGGACATCTTTAAGGTGTTACCTTGATACCTGTAAGATGTCCAGATTACACCTTTAGTGTGTCAATCAAGAATGACATGTGAGTACATATCTTTATACTATCCTCTCCACATTTATAGACTCCTTTCCATCAAAATTACTACACTATAAAGAAAAACCTAATTAAGTTAGGCTAATCATGGTGTCATTTTCGTTACTTTTCACACACTGACAGATTTCCGTGGACCTCGCTAATGTAGGCTTCCCGGTAAGCTTATTATCATTATACATCCCACATAGCCCCGGATATTATCTCACGAGTTTTTAAGGAAATTCGAGTAACCAGCACTTCACTGAATACGCCACCGATATAGCCTAACTTAACTAGGTTATAGTTTAGTAATTTTGATGGTAAGGAGTCCACAAATACAAAGAAAACAGTATAAAAATATGTACTCGCATCACATGCGGCGCATCCACTAAACGATACAGACGAAAAAGACCAAAAACCCCGCAGACGAACTTCGTTGGCCTGCGCATGTGCACAACTTCGAAAACACCATCAAGGTGTCCAACGACACCATCAAGGTGTCCAACAGCGAAGCACTGCAAAAGTGTCGCTGGCATGATGCACGCAGCAGTACGCGTTTGGAGTGACAGTGACATTTGCCAAATTTGAAAAACACCGAGAGGGTGTCAGTAAACACCTAACATGACACTGCTTGGTTGTCAATTAACACGGCTTTGGTGTCAAATCAAGACAGCTTGTATAATAAAGGTGTAAACAGAGCACCCTAAGGTGTCAAATGAACACCACATTTATGAAGCGACACCTTTGTGACTTCAATTTGAGCTTTCAATGGTGTCATTTTGAGTGCGCTGCAGTGTCAAAAAACAAGTGACACTCGAAAAGTGTTTTAAAACACCCGTATTTATTTTGAGTGTATGGGATTCAAATACAATAGCACACAAACTGATTGGGTATTATACCCACCTTTGGCTTACTGCCTTACTTCAGCAATTGTGGTCTATATATATTTCTAAATAGAACATTTCTGGCACCTAAGATTTAACAGAAATAAACTGTGGGGATTCTTCGGATATCAAAATATTTCGATGTGAAAAAGAATCAGAAAAAAGTGATCAGAACATACACATTTAACGCATGTCAATAGTGGCCAATTTGTACAGCACAGCTTTCAGTTCGTAAATCCTATGTCACTTGTCTTAGCACGCTATATTCAGCTTAAAGGTATATTATGTGATCTTTCCAGGGAACGCCCTCAACATCGAAAAAAAAATAGAAAGCAGATTTTCTTGCAGATTTACATTTCTGATCATAAATCATGCATACATTCCAAGTTACAGGGCGATACGATTCTTAATTACTTCAAAATCATGGTTTTAGAGTGAAAATAAACTGTCGGAATCCCGACACTTTATATTTTTCACTCTAAATTCACTCTAAAACCATGATTTTGAGGTAATTAGGAATCGTATCGCTCTGTAACTTGGAATGTATGTATGATTTATGATTGGAAATGTAAATCTGCAAGAAAATCTACTTTCTAAAAAAAATCATGAATAGAGGGCGCCCTCTGGAAAAGATCACATAATATGCCTTTAATAGAGAAGGGAGGGATTCCCGTGTTACAGTGTCAGCAGCGCCAGATGGTTACGGACTCCGTTATTTTAAATAATTTTAGAAGCCTGGTCAAGGCTAATAGTTGGGCTGTTAGGGCATCACAGAGGAGGTTTGGTTCACATTCTTCTAAAAGCACACAATTTGGCCCATTTGTCATGTATGTTGCTCATAACATACTCTTTTGATTGTTGATGGATGCCACAATTTGAGCCTTCTGGGACACGGCCATATTGTCCAATTCCAACATGGTGTATGTGAAGCGACTTACCTGTTTCATGGGCGAGATGAAATTATTAATATGCAATGCATTAGTCCACCAATATTGTCTGCACATGTTCGCCTGCGATTCCATCTCCGGAAACCACGCTGGCCCGTCACCGAAATGGCGGGCCGCTATCGTCATGAGAACGGTAAATAACAACGCCGGTGCGAGTCTGTATTATAGGACATTTAAAAATAATGACATGAAAGCCGTTTGCAACTAAAAGAAAATCATTCTAAACATTGATTTCACTCCAACTCCATCACTACTACTTCTTTCAAACTTAAAAGCAAAAAGCAGAATATTTACACTTTCCGCGCGGCAGGCCGCTGCAGACGACTTTCCAAAATTTCACAAAATGATTCAAAAATGTCAAAATTATTGTATTTTATCATCATATTTGGAATCACCATGAGAAATGCATTAAAATAAGTACCAACATGGCTAGTATTGGTTCAGTAATTCTTAAGATGAGACTTAAAAATTTGGAAAGGTTTTCGAAAAATCTGTGTTGTATATTGCAAAACTAATTGCCACGTGGAAAGTGTTAACACTTTCCACGCTGCAATAGTTTTACCGTATACAAAACTATTTTTTTCAGAAAAACTTTTCCCAATTTTTGAAGTCTATCTCAATTATTACCTAACAAATATTAGGCATGTTTGTACTTAATAATTCAATGCATGTCTCATGGTGATTCCAAATATGGTTATGACTTGATGAAACTCTCGTGTAAACGACGACCGCGTGGAAAGTGTTAGTATAATTTATACAGTCATCAAAAAAAGAAACTTTTAAATACGCTCTTCACTCGACAACTATAATGGGCTATTCCAGATAATAATGACACCCCCCCCCCCCACCCCCCCTATAGAGGACAAACATTTTTTTATTTATTTTAGTCCGGAATTCCATGACTCCCTCTATGAAAAGTATATGGAATTCCAGATCAAATTCAAAAATTCATGAAGTCGTGAATGACACTCGCAGACAAATCAAAGAAATTAACCCCCCTACCCAGGGTAATGGGGTATGATTTTGTGCTGGAAAATCCCTAAAAATGGCCCCACTTTTTACAAATGGGTCGCACATTTTCGCGGAAATGTGCAAAAATTGGGTTTATTTTCGCGAAAATGTGCGAACATTTGGTCTATAAATGAAGCAAAATCCTTAGAAATGGGTACCGTTTTTTCCAAAATCACCCTTAAAAATGGGTAGGGGTTTTGAAACTCCAGCTGCACACCCCCGACAAAGGCAGGCGTCAATTTACCAAATAAAAGCTTACCACGCTTACTACGGCGCATTAAAAATAATCAGAAACGTTGAAAATGTTTTTAATCAATCTGTATAACTATCTTTTTATAATCAATATGAAGATATACATTTATGTATCAATCCAAGATGGCTACCACATCCTCTTTTAATCATGCTATCTTTACAGCTACTAGATGTGTATTGTCAAAAATAATCATCACATGATTTCAACGGTTTGAGAACATTTCATGATCAACTTGTTTTGAAATCCCCACTTATTGCCTTACATCTGACAATCAGTGTTTCAGTGGTTTAGTGTTGTGCCTTTGCTTAACCCTAACCCCCTAGGCCACTTTTTTTCAGAATTCTTATCCCGCGGCGATAAGTGACCCAAAATATCGCCGCTTAACACTTTCCACGCGGCTATTAGTTTACCATATACAAAACAGATTTTTCAGAAAACTTTCCTAAATGGCAAGGTCTATCTGAAGTATTACTGAACCAATACTAGGCATGTTTGTACTTATGTCAATGCATTTCTCATGGTGGTTCCAAATATGGTAATGAAATTCAATAATTTTGACATTTTTTAAACATTTTGTGAAATTTTGGAGTGTCGTCTGCAGCCGCATGCCGCGTGGGAAGTGTTAACCCTCGTCCTGTAAGAAATTTCGCCGGTGGCGCCAAAAATGAGGAGTGGGTTGTTGACACCTTACAATATTTCAAAATCGCCATTTTGTGAAAAAGAAATCTTATGTTAGAAACATCATTTCTCTCATGTATAAGCCAAAAACTTCGTGTCTGTGAAGCCAGATGTGAAAATCGAAATCGAACTTGACCTTTAAATTTGAATGAATCAATCATTTCCAATGTGCAATATATCAAATTAGAGAGGAGCACTTTCTCAACAACTTAATACTAAAAAGTATGTTTAAGTAAGAGTTATATGCATTTACTTTTGTTTATGACTGTAGTCCGTTTCACGTCTGTCAGATCGACATTGATGACGTAACCCTGGTCGTCTGCAACATGTAACACTTCCCACGCGGCATGCGGCTGCAGACGACAATCCAACATTTCACAAAATATTTTAAAAATTTAAAAATTATTGAATTTCATCCCCATATTTGAAATCACCAAAAGAAATGCATTAAAATAAGTACAAACATGCCTAGTATTGGTTCAGTAATCCTTGCGATAAACTTTGAAAAATGGGAAAGGTTTCTGAAAAGTCTGTTTTGTGTATGGTAAAAAAATAATACTTAATAGCCGCGTGGAAAGTGTTAAGTCATGCAAGTCGCAGCAAGTGTATCATGTACCCGTATCTACCATATTTTTGTACGCGCATGCGTATACGATAACACGTCGACTTTTATGTAAATGACACCGTGACATCATCGTCTGGTGGCAGTGGCGTAACTAGACTTTTTTCATTTGGGGGGGCAAGAAGAGGCAGTGACATGAAATGGGGGGGCTCCTAAGATTTTTTGAGTAAAGAGATGCGCGCGCAGCGCGCGAACATTTTCGACTTGACAGCTATTTTTTGGACAACTGAGCTACATTTTGGCTCTAAACAAGCTTACCAAAGAATATTTCATTTTGGGAAGACATATGCGCGCGTAGCGCGCGAAATTTTTTCATATGTGTACTTTTGACCATCATAATTCCATGATTCCTTTCGTCAAATGAACCGACAGTGCCAATCTCAACCGACACGATGTCATTATTGGGGGGATTTGGTGTGTACTTTGTTTGTAAATTTCATTTACAGCCGTACTTGATTTCATTTGGGGGGGGGGGCAAGCGGGGGGGGGGGGCAAGGGTTCCAAGTGTGGGGGGGGGGGGGTCTGGTGGAAGTGAAATAGGCTTACCTCCAATATCGGTGAAAATAAAACCTCAGCCACGATATTCTACCATTGTTTGCCTGCATACGGTTGAGGGTTCCTAATGTGACCAACATTCCACTGTGAAAACAAACCAGCAATGTTCAGATAAATTATACATAGCCTAACTATTTAAGGGTACACTACACTAAATGGGGCATCCCCTACCCTTAAGGACGGTGTTTAATTTAAAACTAAAATCGGAAAGTATGCATCACAAATTCCTCAATTAAAAAGACTTGACAGTAATACCATTGCGTACATGCCTATGATTTATGATAAATGGGACATCACCTATTTGCACCCTGACTATAAACTGTGAATATCATCTAGGTAAATTTGGAGAGATCTTTTAAATGTGTGCTTTTTACTGGAAACATTGGCGATGACGGCGACATTTCGAAGCTCGTCAGAGAGGTAGTCAACTCCATGGGCATATTTTGGAAAATCAAGCTACCTATTTTTTTCACTTTTTGGTGGGGAAATGTGATCATCTTTAAGAAAAAAATGACTCTACGGGGTCTAATTTCGCAATGTAGTGGTCTAAAACAGAGTTTTATATCAGTGTTTTTGTACATATCCCTATGGAACTCTATTTAGTGGTGTGACCCCTTAAAAGGAAATCCGTGCCATCGAACTTTAGCGCTCATGTAGCATTATTATTATACAAACCACATCTGTAGGATAAAAGTTTTTATTAAAAGTACCGCGTAAAAACAAAATCGGCTTTAGAAAGGAAAAAAACGCCTGTATGGACGTCGCCATATTGATTGAAGCTATGACCATGATGACGAAACAGTTACGAGATTTCCACATCTCTGTTTCATGCATTGAATTCATGCGTGATTACGTGCAGCGACCTGTTGTTGATGAGTCAGTTTTAGTAACGATGACGTCACAATATTGGGTGTAGCTATCCCAACAGCACTTTCGACACAGACAACCGGGCGCGAATTTTAAATAATCACAGGTTGAGGGTTCGGCGAACATGTAAAGGGGTATACCAAATTAGAAATGTTACCTTAATAGGAGAAAAGTGTCAACCACGTAGCCTCCATTTAATAGGGCATACAGCACATTGGCATTCATGCCTACTGGTGGTATGTTATCTGTAAAGATACAAGAGAATCAGGATTTTGAATAGATGGTGTCATCTACTTACACATGGGACGCCCGCTGTTGTTTCACTGCAGCCAGAATAGTACAGTAAAGTAATAACGCAGATTTATTTCTGTAAAATTAAATATAGCCTGCCATGCGTTCTGTTTTGGTTTTTTAAAAAATCCATAATACAGAGGGCGTCCAAATGACAGCCAGTGTGACATCGTTTATAATATATAGAGTGAACGTCTTATCAATACTGTAAGCCTAATAGACAAGTCGAAGTCGCCTTATATTTATTTGGAAACCTGGACATTTGACCTATACAGCTGGTGTTTCGTTCCAACATGCTAAGTAAGAATTCAATCGCCACCAAAAAATGCACATACTCAGTTTGAATTTTTTTACTGTTGGGACACTCAAAAATCAGCCATCGTATATAATTCCTAAAAATGCTATTATAGAGCTAATAGTATACAACCCTACTAGACACAATACAATGCAACGTGGATTATATTTGACCAGGGTTTCTGATTGACCGATAAATATATTGGCTTTTCTCATAAAAACGAACCCAGTACCATCTCAGAAACTGGAAAAAAATTGGGATGCAAACCACTTTATTTTATGTATTTTGTGTTAGCAAACAATTCATCAATCATGGAATAATGAAAATAGTGAACACCGCTATTCTCATATTTTAACATCAAGCATCTTAGGTCGTCCGTAGTCCGTAGTCCGTATATAGGATAGACCTTACGACCATATTTTTCATTTGGTCACACAAAGTTAAAAAATAACCATGATAGTATTGGAAGGTTTTACAACTTGAATTTATGGTTTTTGTAAAAATGATGACTTATATGGTTGTGTTTTGTTTGCGGGTTGTTTTTTTTTCCTTTTTTTTTCTGTAATCCACTTAGATTATGCCATAGTCGGTTTTGGTGTTAACCTTGTTTATCCTTGTCTTTCTCTTCTTTTACTTTTCTCTTCTTTTCTTTTACCTTTTTTCTTTCCTTTTTACTTCTCCCCTTTTTTAACACTTTCCACGCGGCAGGCGTCTGCAGACGACATTCCAAAATGTCTCAAACTTTTTAAAAAATGTTAAAATTGTGAAATTTCATCACCATATTTGGAATCACCGTATTTGGAATCACCATGTGAAATGCATTGAAATAAGTACAAACATGCCTCGTATTGGTTCAGTAATCCTTGAGATAGACTTTGAAAATTGGGAAAGGTTTCTGAAAATCTGTTTTATATATGGTAAATAGCCGCGTGGAAAGTGTTAAGTGTCTGACCTGTTGTCTAATGTTCCTAACGTTCCTAATGACAATGCCAGTGGTCGCAAATTTCTAATGTTCCCAATGAGGGCAGTATTGACAGAGAGTTCCTTTTCGTCCAGACGACGCTGGACACGGGCGTATTCACGAGTATTCAGGTTAAAATATGCGAACGAGGTTACGCGATCAAGTGAATAGGACGAACGCTTTACAACGGTTTAAATTTTTTTTAAATGATACTGACACTGCGGGTGGTTAGCCACCCACAACGGTTTTGGATTGGAAACATTTTCTTCTAACCTATGATGAATTTTTCAAAATGATTAGATCAACATTCGCGATTACGTGTTATTCCAATACGAATTCAAAATTTAGGTTTTCGCGTGTCCATCGTCGTCTGTTTTCCACTGGACGTATTGAGGCATGGAAGTTTTTCGAGAAGAAAAAAACTTGACCCACTATCAAAACGTATAAAAACAACTTGACCCACTGACGAGTAAAAAAAAAATCTTGTCCACCCAACTCAAAATAAAGGAAAACTTTAAAAATGGAGAAAATACCTCCACCGTCTTCGGCAGCCAAAAGCTTCCATGTCCCCCCCCCCCCCCCCCCCCCCCCCCCCTCCCCCGGGTATAAAATGGTGCGTCCCTTAATAGCGTGGAACTTCGCTCCAAATAGCAAATGTTGGCGAGTGTATGAAGCTAACGGTGGGTGACAAGTAGGGGCGCCCTCACTTTGCAACTCCATAATACTGCGGCGCCCATGTATAGGCTATGTTAAACATGACTCGTAAGGGTTTTAGGTACTACACTGCAATGATTAATATTGATTCATGACTGTAAACTTCACTTTAATTATGTGTGAACATTTCTCAAATATAACAACCAAGAAATACAAAATAGCCTACACTGCAAAAAGGTTGCTTAAAATACGTTGCTAAAAGTACTTTTATCATCCGTTGGTTGACGTGTTGATTAAAATTCATTCAATATACACTGAGCCAAAAAAGAAACTTATAAAAAAAAAGAAACTTATAAAATTTTAACAGATCACCAAATAAAATTCTGTGCATGGAAATGTACCAAATTTAAATACAATATTACTGTCATTTGCAGTAATATTGTATCCAAATTTGGTACATTTTCATGCACAGAATTTTATTTGGTGATCTGTTAAAATTTTATAAGTTTCTTTTTTTTAATAAGTTTCTTTTTTGGTTCAGTGTATGTAGAAAGTTAGGCGTTGTATAAAAGTAAAAAATCCCCAGCGTTGAGCAATTCATCGAAAACAATGTCCACAAAATGTTGGTGGAAACTGTTTCTGTTGCTAAAATATGTTGCGTAAAAATATTCCACTCTGGCAACTGTTGCATGAGCATTGAGGACAATCACGCAACAGTTGATGCAAGTTACGCACATGTGAATTTTAGGCAACTGTTGTCCAAAAAAGCCAATTTTGTGAGCTGTTGCATACTTGAACAACTGTTGAGTGAATATAATTGCCTAACTTTTGAGTAACTAGAATTGTTCAACTGTTGGTGAAAACATGTTCAACAACTCCCCCATACCTTAAGTACAGCAACAAGGCGTTGTTGATTTGAGATAAACCCACTGTTCATATGCAAATTACTAGGATAGCGAACCTTATTTGGAAACCGCAAAAATTGTAAACAAACAAAAATTTTCGCAAAAATTTGTTCATTTTTTCGGCGTATAAATGCATTTCGCCATGCAATCCTTAAAGTTAGCAAATAGCTTTACATACCGAAATGTAGCTATACCCCTGAGGAAAATATTCTTGGCGAGGGCCATATGTAAAGGTTCACTTCTAAAGCCACAATTTTAGCAGAACCGTCGCTACCTGAGCACAAGAGAATCGTCATTTTTGCATCATCGCGGCGAAATGTGTTCGCTTTGATCTCCAGGACCGTATCACTATTGAAACGGAGGGGTGTGTTTTGATTTTATACAAATATTCTATAAACATGTATCAAAATGTGTTGTGTAAATTAAACGCATTCTTGATTTAATTTTTCTCTGAATGTTAAAATTGGTGTGTGAATAAAATGCTATATACAAAATATTTTAATTTCACAATTACTTGCGAAATAATTTTTTCTTCTCTCATGTTTACCTTTTGTAACCCAGCCCATTCTGAAGTTCCATCGCCCATTTACGGGGAACGGACGATGTCCAAATAAGGGCCTAATTATAATAAACGTAAACTTTTTTTTCTCGATTTTTAAAGAGCAGCTATTTTTTTTATGTCAAATTAAGCCTATTAAAACAAGTTTTTGTACTTGTTTTCATTAATTATCCAAAACGATATTCACATTTGAATGATGTAAATATGTTTGGTCGTTGTTGAACGGGGTTCAACAAGGTCTTCGTCGTTGTTTATCTTGAATCGACAACGGTAAGACGGGTTTATTTTGCTCGGGCAAAATAAACCCGTCTTACCGTTGTCGATTCAAGATAAACAACTCCGAAACCTTATTGAACCCCTAATTATCCAACGGTTTACTTAACAGTTGAGCGGTTGCATACTTGAACAACGTTGTGTAAAATGTTGTGTAAATATTTAAGCAACTTTTTTGCAGCGCAGGACCACAATTAGATTTATTCTGTATTGGCATCCAAAACGGAATACACTGACAAATAGTTTAAAATTGCCATCCTTGTTTGACATATATTTGTTTATGAATATCATTTCAACGGTATTATAGCGACGTCACTAGCGATGACTATTGAATAGTCGATTATTATTGCCAAAAATACACGACAACGACATGGACATATACTGAATAGTTCATGTCATGTGATCTATTTTGCACCAAAAGAATCACATAAATATGTTTATGTATTATATAATACTAGGCGGTCACCCGGGGTTTGTCGGTTCTCGGGTTTGGTGGTTTGTAGAATACATGCATAAAGCCCGATCGGACAAACTTTGAAAATTCGACCCTTAGACGACCTTTGACCCCGGAAGACCCGACAAACGCTAACCCGTTTTATTTTTTCCACGCTCGACTCGTATTCGGGCTTCCCGTCACCGAGTTTAAGCCCGATCGGACAAGTTTTGAAAATGTGACCCCTAGACGACCTTTGACCCCGGAAGACCCGACAAACGCTAACCCGTTTTATTTTTGCCACGCTCGTCTCGCATCGAGCATTGTGATCACCGAGTTTAAGCACGATCCGAACAACTTCAAAAAGTTGACCCCTAGATGACCTTTGACCTCGTATGCTCTAGCGAATGCGAACTTGCTCTTGCGGGGACCGAACAAACAGATCACCGAGTTTCTCATCACCGAGTTTAAGCCCGATCGGACAAACTTTAAAAAATCGACCCCTAGATGACCTTTGACCCCGGACGACCCAAGAAAAGCAAAGGCGTTTTATTTTTTCCACGCTCGACTCGTACTCGGGCTTCCCGTCACCGAGTTTAAGCTCGATCGGACAAATTTGAAAATTCGATCCCTAGACGACCTTTGACCCCGGTAGACCCGACAAACGCCAACCCGTTTTATTTTTGCCACGCTCGCCTCGCATCGAGCATTGCGATCACCCAGTTTAAGCACGATCCGACCAACTTCAAAAAGTTGACCCCTAGATGACCTTTGACCTCGTATGCTCTAGCGAATGCAAACTTGCTCTTTCGGGGACCGAGCTGCACCCACCCACCGAGTTTGAACGCCGCCCGACCCCGGTAAGGCGACGAAAAAGCGCGCACAGACAGACAAACAAACAGACGGACAGAGAGTAGCGTATTATAATATAGATGGACTATTTATACCTTCATACCCAGATAGCAAGACTACGTTTGGCAAACGTTCACAGTAAAAACACCATTGATAAGAGATGTCAGATATTATGTATAAGCCTATAGTTTAATACCATGATAAAATAAATTACAGATTCACTACCGAACGGGAATAGTGTATGTAGCTGTATCGCCTAGAATTCCCATTACAAGTTACCGGTTCACTACTGGGTGGAAGTGATGTATGTAGCTCTGTTGCATCGCCCAGAATTCACATTATTTTGCCTACCGCGTGTTACTATACAAAAATGCTCAATATATAATAAAAACTTGACACAAATAAAATACCAAACATATGGCTATATTTGATAAATTAAGCAACAGTTGCTATACAAAAATGCTCAATATATAATGAAAACAATTCACAAATTAAGCAACAGTCACAAATTGCCCAACAAATGGTTAATTAATAATACCCAACTGTTGTGTAATTAAAATTGTGCAACTGCTGAGTAACTGTGTTGGGTAAATTTTACGCAACTGTTAAGCGGTTGCATACTTCAACAATGTTGTGTAAAATGTTGAGTAAATATTTAAGCAACTTTTTTGCAGTGTAGGTAATGCATTTTGGGAATAATAATGAATACGAATACGCTGAAAAATAATCAGAAACAAATGGGATAGAAAAAAGAACGAGTAAGAAAGAGTAAAGAGTAGTCTAATCCCCTCTGTATGAGCGGCTTCTTCGATCTAAACTGCTCACAAAAAGTTAGGAAACTTTTTATTTATTACCCACTTGAATTATGTTGCATATCAATGGAAAGCTGAAGTGTTTTTCTTTAAAATGATACCAAATTTGCAATGAGGACATGTTGCTGGACTTGGCCACATTAATGAGAATGAGACAAAGTCACAAATCAAATGTGCCAAAATTAGCAATGTTGTGTTACTGTATGAACCAATGACCCGGGTTATCTCCAAATCTGTTAAACGCAGCATATTGAAAGTGCAAAACGTTTACCATGTCTCAGAAACGTTTATAGGCCTAAACCTTTCATCACTTACCTTCATGACCTTCCACCTGGAGTCATTGTTAATAACCCAGTCTTGAAAATACCCAAACAATGGTTTTCTAAAGAGATGAGGGTTAACTTGTGTGTGTTGTGCTCACTGGTGCAAATCTTTGTGTAAACCATTCATGGTTCTCAAGCATGACCGGTTTGATTATTGATCATTACCTATTGACTGTTTAGCACAGATAACGGTAATTTTGGCACATTTGATTTGTGACTTTGCGTCATTCTCATTCATGTGGCCAAGTTCAGCAATATGTAATCATTGCAAATGTGGTATAATTCTAAAGAGGAACACTTCAGCTTTCCATTGATATATAACATATACAAAGAGGGTAATAAATAATAAAAAATATACTTGATTAAAAAAAGTTTCCTAACTTTTTGTGAGCAGTTTATGTTCAGATTTACTGCACTTCAGCTAGTTCACTTACCTACCAACAATGTTCGATACACGTTGAAGTACATGTGATATGTAATGATCCAAAACATACTGAGTACACGTATACCGTTCAAACAAAGAATGCTGCGCTCGCTCTGGTTGGTGTTTAGTAGTTTGACCAAGTTCCGATTGAGAGCAAAACATAGTAGAAACCGACAGACTAGAGACCGTGATGGCTGTTTCATCAATGCATTGTCCGCCGGGGTTTTCCCGTTTGAATCTGCAATAATTAAAACGTCATATTAGGCGCCATCAAATCATTGAAATAGTAGGAAGAAAGAACAACAACGAGATAACCTAAGGCCAAACAAAGAAGAAGGTCTGTCTCAGAAACATTGTGCAAATAAGCTAAGTGCTGTGCTTTTTTTCTGCTTTTTTTTAGAAAATAGGCTATGAGGTATGCGATTTTTTATTTTTTTTTTGCTATTTTTTTGTTGTTGCTTATCCAAGCATACGGAGAACTTTTTTAATTTAATTTTTTTAAATCAAAAATCAAAAATCAAAAAAAAAAATCAAAAAAAAATCACCCCCCCCCCCCAAAAAAACACGTTTTTTAGCCCCCAGCGCATAGACCTACGCGCCGTAGCTCATTTCACATACCAATGCGGGCGGGCTTCTGAGACAGACCTTCTTCTTTGTTTGGCCTAATCCGACTATTCAACTTTATAACTGATTGGACATTGCTACGTATACCATGTGTTGAATCATTGCCAACAATAAGCAATTTGAAAGTTGTTCATACATATTTTGCTTTATACATTTTAATGTCAAATAAATTCTTTACATTTGCAACGGTTAAAGTTTATATACTTATGTACTATATGAACAAATATTGTGAATGTTTAATTAGCCCTAACCCTGCCGGCCACTTTTTCCCCGCGGTGAAAAATGACCTAACGGCGAAAAATGACCCAAAATATCGCCCCCCCCCCCCCCCCCCCCCCCCTCATTTGGGATTTGAACACGGGGCAAGGGATTTTCCAGTACACCACGGGAGTCAAGGCTACTTGTATACTGCGCCAAGTATATAGGCTGGGGCTGCGATATCCGTCGCAAACATTTCACGCCGGGTTATACAAACAAGCTGGCTCGTTGGATTTGGCAGGGTTGGGGTTATTAAACACATACCATGGTAATTGCTGTAACAGTTGTCTATTAAGAGTACTGTATACTGTTTCACCCAGTCACTACAATATCACTAAACATGGCCGACATTAATAATGAGTTAGGATTCCTGTAATTTCGAAGACCACAGATTTTCAAAACGTGAATTTTCCAACATTTTACGACATAAATTTGGTCACAAAACGTGTTTAATACTATACATTTTACCGTTCTGCAGATGATATTGACCCTACTCTAAAATTCTACATGATTTTTAATACGTTTCTCAGTTTTTGAGATGCTCAAATAGACCATTTCCCGAAGCTATTTCTAGCAAATATTGCAGTCACTGAGACTCCATTGTTTTCTTGTGTTCAACAAAATCTGACATGCAGCGTGACCTCTCTGCTGACTGTGGTTGATACTGGACAACCCCTTCCAATGCTCGCGCACACCGAGAGGCAAGCTTTTGTTTGTTTGGCTGCTGATGTGACGTTACAGGTATCAAATGTTGTTTACGGTAACAAATATTGCTACGTGTTCCAACATCTGGGATTAGACGAGATTCGCGTGAAGTGCGTTTTTTACCCTATGCACTCTCAGAACAGAATTTCGATTAAAAAGTATATACTACATTGTTTAGAAATTAAGCGTTGGTTAAAAATTACTTTTAATACTCCGCGTTGGTTAAAGATTAAAAATAAAGTTCATTTTTGGTTTATTCAACGTTGGTTAGGGCATCATAATTTAACCAACAATAGGTCAAAACAAGATTCCCGCCAAAGAATTTCAATGTCGGGAAAATATTTTGTGCAAATTATCAAATTGTTGGATACATTTTAATCAACATTGATTTTGTTAGCACGTTCTTTCATTGAAGGTTTGAAAGCCTTACACTTTTCATGCGGCTATTATTTTGACCATATACAATTATACATCTTCCCTACTTCAAGAATTACTAAACCAATACTAGGCATGTTTGTACTTATTTTAACGCAATTCTCATGTTGATTCCATTCAATGATGTTGGCATTTTTGAAACATTTTGTGAAATTGTTGAACTGTCGTCTGCAGACGACTGCTGCATGGAAAGTGGTAAAGCGAATACCCCGCCCAGATCTTATTACAATAGATGGTGTGACCGGTGACGTCATGTATTAACAAATGGGACACCCTCTGTTGATTCCCTCCAGGCAGAATATACAGTAAAGTTAATGAAGACAACATGAAAATTTCTTTCTAATGAATTGTAAAACTCATTTTTTTTTTTTTTTTGTGTGAAATGCGATAGCTTATAGCATTCCTAAGCAAGTTTAAAGACAGTTTTGATAACAATTTGCTGTAACACCACAATCTAGTTAGAAAACCTGATCTGGCCTATGTAAACTATAGGAACTCTTGCCCGGTGTGTTTTGTCTCAAATCAACAGAGGGCGTTCTAAATGTAAACAACGGTCACCTCATCTATACGTTACGAGGTTACCTTGCTTGGCTGTTAAAAGAGGGACTTCTTCTTCGTCCAATTTCTTCGACAAATTCGGACCTGTTTCTTGCGCTCTACTACGGAGGTACACATCTACTGCATAGCCAACTAGCATCAGGCAAATTAGAACGACGCTCAGGACACTAAGTTGTGAAATTATAATAACAAAATCATTAGGCGACGAAAATACGGTGTTCTGTCAATCAGCATGACATAAATTGCCCGCTTAGGAGCGCTATTAATTCGGTCTGGTAAACCTATTGTTATCAATTACTTCGAGAGGATTGCCCAGTGCGCGCGTACAACCAGGCATTCATATTTAAATTCGGGGCGTGTACGAGCGGTACTGCTTGCTAACTGCATGGGTGAGTTTCAATTATGTTGCAGCCGGTTGGTTGCGCACGAGAATTATGTCATATAGCAACCAGCTTTGATGGAAGGCGAATATTTAAATTTGGTGACGGTTTTTAGGGCACCAATTTATAGCGCTGCTAAGCGGGCCTTGTAGCCGGCCTAATAGCGGTATTTTGGTTACGGACTCTAAAATTCTAAAAACAGACGGAAAGAGAAAGAAAGACCGATAGACACACACCCCTACACCCCTAGACAAAACAGACAAACACACACCGTATACTTACACCGTGAATACAAAAATGCCATCAGCCCACTTGTTAACGGGATCTGAACACTGGACATCAGTCACCTGTACTGGAAATGGCATGCGGACAAGACCCTCATCTACGATTTAAAGAGGGAATAATTATCATCATCATATTATCAGAGATAATTACTGGAACCAATCACGTGTGTCGTTACAATCACGTGCGTCGTTACATTGTATCGTCTTCCAACTAAGGCACCGCTCGACTTATGATCAGCCGAACTATTTGAGATATCGTTTGTCAAAAACCGGAGCAAGTTCAAATGTTGACCCCAAATGCAAAGGTCAATGACTTGTTCACGTTCTGCTCCATACCTCTGTAACCAAACATCGGAAGTGGGGCAAACTATACATTTTTAGAATCCTTGTGCTCAGACGAACAATGAGGTATGCTTGTCAGCTTAATTGAATGATGGCAGCCATTTTTAATAATTTACCACACAAGGGAATCGTGGGGAATTATGATATGGTGTTCTTAAAATCATTGGGGAACTATCCTGAGTAATTCAGCTTAGTACTATTTTTTCTGGGTCAAAATACTAAAATTCCTGGACTACTTACTTAGTAGTTGAGGAATGCCATTCAATACGTCAGCTTCATCGCAGGTAGCAGGAAAACACGTGCCCCACGATATAGGTAACTGTGGTAGTAAATCTTCCTGTTATATAATACATATAAATTCCATTTAAGGCGCTGCCATGCTCACACCTAGCCGACTTGGCTCGCCAGAGCTATACCGGAGCACAAATTTGATTTGTAGGAGATCGGTACTAGTGCGGTAACGTAACGGTATCACATCGCTAAGAACGGTAGTACATCGTCAGGACAACGTCAGGACATCGTCAGAACATCGGCGAAAAAAATTAGCAACGGCAGGCAACGGTGGACATTTTTGAACATGCTCAAATTGTCTGCCGTTGCGCTGCCGTAGCGAGCAACTGGACTACAAACGGGAGTACTCCGGTATGGCTTCGTTAATGTCGGTAGAGCACCGGTCGCGCCCCGTAATGTATCGACGGCTCTCCGGTGGCCTCAAAGTGTACCATACTGGTACCGATGTGATACCGACCGTAGTCCCTATACCGTTGTACTGACGATGTACTACCGTTCTTAGCGATCTGATACCATTGCGCTACCGTACTAGTACCGATCCCCGAATATCGCCCGTTTGTGCTCCGGTATAGCTCCGGCGAGCCGAATCGGCTAGGTGTGACAGCGCCTTTATTTTTCAAATACTTTCTCGACGGTCTCGCCGTTGTAATTGTGTGCTCCGGTTTAGTCCCGGCGAGGTACGTCGGCAGTGTGTTACAGCACCTTTACGCTTAACTACGGGCTTAAATACCTGCCGGCTGGTTCAAGTTCAGGATGTGCCAAATATTGTTCCAATGTTATTATTATTATTATTATTATGCAGATTTATAAAGCGCTTTTCCAAAACAGACTAAAGCGCTTTTCCAAAACAGACCAAAGCGCTGTACATATTAAAAACCAACATGCAAAAAATTACAACAACAATGCAGTAAGTACAAAACAGAGTTAATTATACACATTATAAAATAATAAAAATATAAGGACCCATTTCCTAAGGAAATAGGTATGTTTTGAACAGTTTTTTAAAAACATTTCACATTAGCGGCCTCACGCACATTTCTGGGCAATTTGTTCCATAACTTAGGCCCAATCACATTAAAGGACTTGTCAACGTAAGATCTTTTTGTTTTACAATATTACAATGTTTAAAAAAAGGGGTGAGGGATATTGAATCAGGCTATGACTGTCTCGGGATTAAACTCGGTCCAAAACGAGCGCCAGACAGACAACTCCAAAATTTTAAAGTTATTCTTCGCGATTTGACAGCCCACCAAATCGTCCCAAGATATTGACAGAGGATTAAGCGTGCGGTATCAGCATGAGCTAGCAATGTAGTGATTTGTACATGTATGTAGGATTCACACCACTAAATAAATAATAGAACAGTCCACGAAAGGCCTGTACAATTGGGTGGTGAAATATATAAATATGCTACACAAGTAGTGTTTTTGGCTAAAACTTTGATTGGATTGTTTTTAAATGAAGATTATCAAACAATATCAGTGCAAATTTTCCTCTTTTGACAAATTTTTGTATGATTTTATAGTCATTTTAAAGACTTCAATAATTGATTAGAATCGCTTAGACCTAAGTCTGGGTGTTCTAAAATCATTCGTATCTGCGCATATCTCGAAAATGTTGCCTTGACCTTATTTATTGTTGTTGTTTACAAGAAAGCCAAGACCATGATCTTCATCAAAAATGTAAAGTTGAAGCAACCAGTAGCCTATAATCGAGAAAATGGCTTTTAATTATGGCCCATTTTACACAATACTGTTACTGATGTTGGTGTTTTGAAGTTATTAAAGAAAACATATTTTTTCAAAAACCTTAAAAATCCATTCTGTGTATGGTTTTCAAGTTAACATGTTTAAATGTACATTATGAAGCTATTTAAAAGTCATCTGAAATTTTCCTACAAATTGCACAATTTACATTTAAAATGTCAGTTATCTTGTTTTGTCTTAGGTTTTCCCCAAAAATTAACTGATATCTCCGACAGAAACAACATTTCAAAAATCAAAACACATACACGATATGGTAAATTTCATAATTTGTGGTCATACAAACTTACAAAATTGGATTACGTCACTCTGTAATGTTTTATTTTAATCAAAATAGAAAGCATAATCAGTTTTATCTATGTCTGACAAATTTCAGCCATAAGTACTCTGTGCTGTTATATCATTTTGTCATGGGGTTTACAGAGAAATATTGATGTTAAGGGGGGACTTAAAGGCATATTATGTGATCTTTTCCAGAGAGCGCCCTCTATTCATTATTATTTTTAGAAAGTAGATTTTCTTGCAGATTTACATTTCTGATCATAAATCATACATACATTCCAAGTTACAGAGCGATACGATTCTTAATTACTTCAAAATCATGATTTTAGAGTGAAAATAAACAGTCGGATTATCCGACAGTTTATATTTTTCACTCTAAATTCACTCTAAAACCATGATTTTGAGGTAATTAGGAATCGTATCGCTCTGTAACTTGGAATGTATGTATGATTTATGATCAGAAATGTAAATCTGCAAGAAAATCTACTTTCTAAAAAAAATAATGAATAGAGGGCGCTCTCTGGAAAATATCACATAATATGCCTTTAATGGCCCATTTTACACAGTAGGTATAGGGATTTAGTGGTGTGTATCCTGTAGGGATGTGTACATGTAGTGTTAAACCGAAGGAAGCAGCATCTACGGGCCCGACCGAAGAATATTATTCTAATTTTAATCTTATATTTATTTATTTTTTAATTTAATTTGTTTATTAGGCCTATTTATCATTTTATAAATGTATGTATCTTTTTGTGTGTGATGGTATTAGCACTGCAATTTCACTAGTTTTGAGCATCATAATTAGGCCTAAAACAAAAGGTTTGATTGGCGTAACATAGAGAAAAAAAATAGGATAGGTAGGTCGGATTTTTTTTTAAATCTGTAAAACGTCTATGAAATTGTATATACCAGCACACATATACCATACAGACATAAACAAATGGCACAAATACATATTTTCACTGTTTTTATTTCTTTTTCTCACACACAATTTTTATTTTATTTTATTTTTTAATTTAAAAAAAAGAAAAAAGTTTAGGGTCGGGGGTTAAAATAGGGTCGGTCGGGTTACGCCAATCAAACCTTTTTTTTTAGGCCTTAGCAACGGCAAATCAATGACGATTACTTACCATTGGATCTGGAGGCGTGGTATCTGATATTGCTTTGATCTTTGCTACACAATAATGGAACTTCTCCAGGCCTTGACACTCCTCGTAGGCACCTATCCAAACCGTGTTTCCAACAAGCATTCCAGATCCGGGCTTGCCGAAGGCATCAAGAGCTATATTAAAAAGGAAAATAAATATGTTTGCATTATTGACGCAACTGCAGAATACAACATATATTTGTATAAAGACTAGATACCAATCTTGATTAAGTAAACAGTGGACTTGTTTCGGGGTAAGTCCCATGTGGCATGGCAATTATGCCCATTGCTGAGGGTCTCAATTCTATTTCATTTTGCATCAATTCATAAGTAATAAATACTTGGAAGTGGCAAGTGCGGGTATCACTTTTGATGAAAAACTCATGCCTCAAAAAAAAAAAATCGCCTTTACACCTATTTTTGGCACGATCGAGGTACAGTTTGGCTCTAAACAAGCTTGTAGCAAAGAATGTTGCATTTTTTTGGGACACATGCGCGCGTTTCAAAGGTCAGGAAGCTATACCGCTAATATGTAACGACCTTTGACCTTGTTATACATTACACCATAATCTGAGCAGTTTTGCAATTTGACCCAAGCAGTATTTTAGGGGGGTCTGGGGCCTAGACCCAGCAAGGGGTCATTCTGAAATAATGTCGTACATGACCTAGCTTTCATTAGTATCTCTCACTTTATCGCTACGTCTCTGAACCATGTCAGTGTTTGATAACAATTGTAAAAATTGATAGCAAGGAGAGTTTCAAGTCACCCATCAGGCAAGTTAAAACCCAACGGTCGGCCCTCTGAATCCCCGCCAACGGCATTCCCCCACCACCAGTGGCGTAACCAGGAGGCCACAGCACCCCACCCCCCCCCCCCCCCCCCCCTTGACAAAAGAAGTAACGAGCATAGACAGTGCAAGCGGGGAGGGGAGGGGGCACGCCCCCATCATTTTCACAGTGGGGACGATTCCCCCTCAAAAGAAGCCATTTTTTGCCCGAAATTAGTTTCAATGTTTAATGGTTTCAGGAACGTTTTCTAGACCATTTTAGTAAAAGAAACTAGACATATTTGCGCGCTTCGCGCGAATTAGTT
Source organism: Ophiura sarsii (assembly GCA_035610835.1). Taxonomy (NCBI): domain Eukaryota; kingdom Metazoa; phylum Echinodermata; class Ophiuroidea; order Amphilepidida; family Ophiuridae; genus Ophiura; species Ophiura sarsii. The sequence goes on along the minus strand of CM069455.1, from coordinate 62,592,287 downwards.
TTAATTTTCATTATTCAAGTTCATAACTTAAAGAACGTTTTTCTGGACCATTTTAGTTTAAAAAACTGACAGTTTGTACGCGTAAATTATTCAAGCATAAAACATGATTGCTCAGGAACGTTTTTTCTGGATTTTTTTAGTGTTAAAATAGCAATTTTTTGCGCGCTTCGCGCGAATTGGTTTCAATATTTATTATTCAAGCTTTATAACAACATATTTTAGCAACGTTTTCTGGACCATTACAGGGTGAATCAAAAAACCATTGTTCACGATTTGAAATGGCCATTTGACCTTGATGCGTGCATTGAAACATGGAATTTTTGTTAATGCGTTATTAATCTACGTTATTATTCTACGAGGGTCATTCAATAAGTTCTACCTAAGTCCTATCTTATAACTTTACTATTATATAAGCTAGTGGTATGAAATCTTCCACAAATGTAGCTTTGAATCTCAGCTACAAATTCATAGTAAATTGGTCTGAGTACTGATTGTACTTTTCTGGTGATGCAGTAAAATCCAAACGTCCATTTAGTGCGACGGAAACGGGTATAAAACAACAAAATGTCTCATAAGCATGATAAGTGCTATTCATTTGGTCATTTCTAAGAGACAAAACGTACCTATCGGTCAATTAAATCCATTCTGAATTATATATCTGGAAAGACTATAAACAATAAAAGTGGCTGATTTCTTTTGGGAAAATACCCTCTAATTAGCCAGAATCAGACCAGGACAACCATTAATATTAACCCTACCCTAGAGAACAACTGCAAAAGTCATATTTGCTTTTCATAAGAGCTACACACACAGAAATTTTGCGCATGTTAAGTAAAATAACGTAATGTAAAGTAAAAGTATGCAAAAAGTACACAATGCGAGGCATTCTTTATTACTAAACTATTTTGTAACTTTTAAAATTACATTTTTGAAATGTATCGGAGATAATTACCGGGGTTTGTAGATATTTTATCGAAATTAAGTAAAACAAAAATTCTAAAATACAATTTAATCGGTAAAAGGTGATTTCGCCCAACGTGTTAAGTAAAGAATTATCGATATGATTGGTGAAAGTCGTAATCTTTCCCTAATCGCCGGGTAAAATCTCCTCGTGTAATTATACAAGATGGCGAGCGTTAGAGAAACACTCAGCCGGTGGGGAGTTCCTCCGGAATACATTGACAAATTTGAAGGTAAGGAAGTAGTATATCTTTCCACTTTTGGTGATGCCTTTATGTCCTTGTTTTCATGATGTTAGTTTTTAGAGATTCACAGAAAAAAGTGAAACTTGTGTTGGCACCGAGCGTCGTACTCGGGGTCGTATACTACACCGTGCATACGTTGCGTTTGCATGCATCATTTCATAGCGGCTCATTTGTACATGTGGCCATGTGAAACGTGATTAGGGCGTATGAAGTATGTACATAGGTCAAAATACAACGATGCAAGATTGATTGATTGATTGATTGATTGATTGATTGATTGATTGATTGATTGATTGATTGATTGATTGATTGATTGATTGATTGATTGATTGATTGATTGATTGATTGATTGATTGATTGATTGATTGATTGATTGATTGATTGATTGATTGATTGATTGATTGATTGATTGATTGATTGATTGATTGATTGATTGATTGATTGATTGATTGATTGATTGATTTTTGTTAATGATTTTCAGATGACTTCAAAAACATCATGAAAACAAGGACATAAAGGCATTACCAAAAGTGGAAAGATATACTACTTCCTTACCTTCAAAAACTCCCTTGAAATGACCTAAAACTTACATCTAAATTCAGTAAAAAATACCCAGCAATTGTGTAAACAATTGCCTAAAAAATAAATCAAAATTCAGTCAAAAATACCCGGTGATTGTGTAAACAATCACCTTAAGGGGGGTGTGGACTCTCAGGTACAGCCTCCGTAAAACTGCCGTAACTTCTTCAATATTCATTTAATCTTTATAAACGTATACAGTTTTTTTGCAGGAAAGGGTTCAATGAATCCAACCATGATAATGAAATTGACCAATTTGGAAAAAATTATAAAAAACACGTTTTTTGACCCATTTTAGGTTTGGAAAAGATAACTCAAAATATATTTTGTTAAATTTTGTCATACTAGTTTTATGATAATCCTGATCAAATTCACCAGGAGCGTTTTTTTATTTTTATTAAATAATCGATTATTTTTTGAGTTATAGACCAAAAAGTGCCAAAAAATGTGACTTTTTTCCCAAAAATGTGATTTTCATGATTTTGGCGGTAAAAAATCACGTTTTTTGGCACTTTTTGGTCTGTAACTCAAAAAATAATTGATTATTTAATAAAAATAAAAAAACGCTCCTGGGGAATGTTATCAGGATTATCATAAAACTAGTATGACAAAATGTAACAAAATAAATTTTGAGTTATCTTTTCCAAACCTAAAATGGGTCAAGAAACGTGTTTTTTATAATTTTTTCCAAAATGGTCAATTTCATTATCATGGTTGGATTCATTGAACCCTTTTCTGCAAAAAACTGTATACATTTATAAAGATTAAATGAATATTGAAGAAGTTACGGCAGTTTACGGAGACTGTACCTGAGAGTCCACAGCCCCCTTAAACCTACATTCAAATTCAGTAAAAAATACCTAGTCATTTTGTCAATATTTACTAAAAATTAAGCAAAATTTCCCATAATGTTGTGGTTTTTTTACATAACATGTGGTAAAATATTACAAAGCATTTACGTTAAAAAAATGCGTAACTAGTTAAGTAAAATTTATACCTAGCCACTGTGCAAAATAAATACCTAGTAAAATTGCATTTTTATACATAGGGCCTAATAGTTTGGTTTTTTTACCAAACAGAGTTTATGTAAAATGTTACCAAATTGTTTTGGTGTTCTATACGTGCTTCACATTTATGTAAAATTTTACATAACTTAGGTAAACATTTCTGTGTGTGTTAGAGATCTTCTATATACAGGACTAAATGGATAGATTTCAAGTCCCTCAAAGAGATAATTTTCTCCCACTGACTACCTGATTATCAAAAGGTTGCATATAAGGAACACTCATAAAGTGACAATCACGTTAAGATTTAACATTCGAGGCGTCACTGTGGCTTGACTTGTAACAATGACAATTTGACTGAATAGCAGTACTCCAGTATGCTAAAGACGTAGGAATACATTCAAGTTGATATTATAATATTGGCAAGCCTACAAAGTTTAGTATTGCCTACAATCTGATTTACATGTCAATACAGTATTATATTCAGAAATCATCCATTGTGTTCTATTTCCAGTACTTAGGCCAAATTAAATTAATTGTTTGTCTCAAAGCTCCCGCGCGCGTTAGTTTATTGATGCGCATTAGAAAAACAAAAATCTGAAAAACCCTTTTTTTTTCTTCTTCTTTTTTTTTTCAAAAAAAAACAAAAATCCCAACATTTCACCGATTTTTCAGATTTTCATTGATCACATCATCTTAAATACAAAAGTTCACTTTTACAAGGATTTCAATATTTTATAATTACAATTTTTTTTTTTAAAAATTGAAAAAAAAACCCGCATTCCGCATTAGTTTTACAACAAGAGAGGAGCTTTGAGACAAACAATTAATTTAATTTGGCCTTATTATTTCAGGATACTTATAAAGAGCATTTCCCATGGACCAATGCGCTGTACATTAAAACACAATCTAAAATACAATATAAACTGCTCACAAAAAGTTAGGAAACTTTTTTGAATCAAGTATATTTTTTATTATTTATTACCCTCTTTGTATATGTCATATATCAATGAAAAGCTGAAGTGTTCCCCTTTAAAATGATACCACATTTGCAATGATTACATGTTGCTGAACTTGGCCACATGAATGAGATTGAGGCAAAGTCACAAATCAAATGTGCCAAAATTACCGTTATCTGTGCTAAACAGTCAATAGGTTATGATCAATAATCAAACCGGTCATGCTTGAGAATGGTTTATACACAAAGATTTGCATTAGTGAGCACAACACACACAATCCAACCCTCATCTCTTTAGAAAAACATTGCTAGGGTATTATCATCTTAAAGAAGAACACTTCGGCTTTCCATTGATATGCAACATAATACAAGAGGGTAAAAATAATAAAAATATACTTGATTAAAAAAAGTGTCCTAACATTTTGTGAGCAGTTACAGCATGCAATAAAATAATGACACATGATAAAATACATGACCTACTTATTACATCAGCAATTATGATAAAAAACAGATATATATAAATATACAATTAAGAAACCAAAAAAATATGCACAATGACTAGCAATTAATTTAGGGAAAAGGTAGGTTTTTAAGAGCTTTTTAAAAAGCTTTCACATTGGGAGCATCGCGTACATTATTTGGTAAGCTGTTCCACAACTTAGGACCATAAGCCGAAAATTATCTATCCCCATAAGCTCTTTTTGTTTTGGGGATTTCTAATCGGGGAAAGATCTTTCATGGACCTACATTGTAAGGCAAGTCACGGTACGGTTACACCCATATTTGTGCAGCCGATCCTGTAAATATGAAGGACATGAGTCATGAAGACAGTTGTACACATGCCCCAAGATCTTGAAATCTATCCTCTGCTGGACAGGCAACCAATGCAACTCGCGCAAGAGCGGCGCGGCACTAGTACGCTTACTAACTTGAAAAAATAGACGCGCCGCGCGATTTTGAAGCTTTTGGAGACGTTGCACTGCCTGATTTGGACGACCGCATAAAAGCGAGTTGCCATAGTCCAGCCGAGATAGGATCAGAGATCTTGCTGCATGTGCTCAAGTAGTTTGGTCACAGACTTAAATCATTCTGTGATATCTGATCATGCAATACGGAGAGAAAACGAAAAACATGTAATTATCTTTCGGCTAATTTTCCGTGTCCGATGTCCAAATTCTCTCTCTGGTTTTGATCGCATTTTAACAAAAGTCAAACAGATATCAATTATTATTTACTATAGATGTGTAGCTATGATTCAGAGCTATAATAATGACAAATGCCATGAGGCTGACATTTATATTAGCGATGTTATAAGTGAAGAGGCAGAACTTATTTAATGACCCTCGTAGTTTATCCTCCAAAAAGATGAAAGTAATCGATGTTTTGTAAACTTTCCGGGTTTTCGCCATTCCAATGGCATCTACACACAGTAAATTGGTTTTGCTAAATTGGTCATTATAATCACATCAATTGTCAAAATGTTCCTAAAATATTTATTCTTTTAACTCTGGGAAAAGCAGTTAATCTTCTGATACCAGTGTCAAATGAAAAAAACAAATCTGAATACCTGCATCAGTGACAGATGATGCTGCATCACCAGTCAACCGTCAAGAAGTGGAGGCACGTGTCATGCTAACTGTGTAAATCCATTGGAATCGCGAAAAACGCGTGTCGCAGTTTGCTTATTTTTCAGTCGATTTCTTCATTTTTTCGGAGGATAAACTAGATTAACACCGCTTTATACAAACAACAAAAATTCCATGGTTCAATGCATGCATCAAGGTCAAATGGACGTTTCAAATCGTGCACAAGGGTTTTTTGATTCACCCTGTATAGTTAGAAAACTAGACCTTTTGCACATTTAGAACAAGGTATAGTCTATCCATCTGAGACCGATCTTCCAACCACGTGACTCGGCCGTTCCATTGACTGGGAGAGGAGGCTATTTTCTGACAAAAATATCGATGGAATCAGTAGAGTGAAAAACGGCCACAATAAAAAATAATTATGTTATCCACCTACTTTTATCATCATAACCCAAGTTGTGCCATGAGAGTCAGTTTAATTGACGTTGCAAAGACAGGTAGCTTTCCCTTCCCAATTTCTCCATTTCAAAAAATGCTTTCAATTTGGCAAGCACTGGCTGCATCTCATCTTTAATGGTGTTATTTGGTGCCATTTTAAGCTCTACTGTACTACAGGCCTCTATGAACAGGTACATGTAGAGTGATAGACCCCGATGAAGACAACCTTTCATTTTATAAGTCAGAAAATAAACTTTATTTAGTTTGTCAACGTTCAAATTGTATAATACATGTAGGGCCTATTTGTTTGAATATGAAAATCATACCTTTCAATATTGATACCATATCATTGTTTTGTAAGCGTATTTGTTTCTTTCTATACTTAACAAGGAAATCTGATTGATTCGGACATGCAGACAGAACATAGGGATACGGAGATTCATATCATTTTACAACCATCTTACTATAGGCCCGGCCAATCCGAGTGAAAATATACATTATTTACTGTTGGAAACATTACAAGATAGCAAATAAAAATTAAATGTGGCCTCCTACAATATGCTAAATGTTAAAAAGTCCATCACTTTCGATCTTTTTTTCAGCTTTGTGATTCTATTCATATGCCGAAATCACAGGTGACGATTATGGTAAATGTTCAAAGTCCATCACTTTCGATCTTTTCCAGCTTTGTGATATATTCATAGGCCGAAATCACAGGTGACGATTTCAAAGCCTTTTGATTTCAGATAATGCGCAAATGGTTCGATATTTGTCTCTCTTTGAATGGTACACTAGACGTAGCTGCTATGTGCATGTGTGTGATGAGAATATGCATTGGAACAGTGTTGTGTGTGTTTGCATAAGGCAGCTTAGTTGTTTCAATTCACATTATAGATGAGGTTCGACCGGAGGTTGGAATAAAACGGGATCCTTCGACAACTAGCAAATATACGCCAGAAGACAGCACATCTTATTTTTACTCATCTCCCCTGCCCATCCGAGCACCAAAGATCGCTCTCAGATGGATAGACTATAGTTTGAATGGGGTTTTTGTCAAGCTTAACAAGATGGCCTTCAGAAACGTTTTTCTGGACCTTTTTTAATGTAACAATAGGTCATTTTTGTTCACACTACGCGCGAATTATTTTCAATGTGTTATAAACAAGTTGGCTTCAGGAACGTTTTCAGGACCATTTTAGTATTAAAATAACCAATTCTTGCAATTTAATTTCAATGATTTATTATAAAAGCTTAACAAGATTGCTTTTGAAACGTTACAATAGCCAATCTGTTAGCGCTCCGCGCGAATTATTTTTAATATTTTGCGTTTGGTAGTATTATTTTTTGAATAGAACAACTCCGCCTGCGCTGGCTTTATTTTACTTAAAATAATACTATCGTCCGCATTTATGTCAGACAATATAACACGCGGGTACGGTCTAAAAACAATACCTTTATTCTCTAATTCTTGTTCAGAAGTGGTCAAAGTGGGATTCACATGTAAGGGATGACATTTGATGTGATGATACACTGTATTTGGCAGAGGACTTATATTTTATTTAATACAATACACACTTACTTAGGGACGAATTCCTCATTATTACCTACACAGAGAAAACGATGTACAAAATATCGCTGTTCAATTTCGGTTGTACACTTTTTCAAACAACAGATGTGTAAAAGTTATACATCGTTGTTTAAAGAAGACAACATTTTTTTAAACAGGTGTTGTTTACAGTATAAAGAACGCCGTTCACATCAATACAAAGTGATCTTGAACAACGTTGTTTACTTGTGACGTCACAAGTCACGTGTCACAATGATTCGTTTGCGATGCTTCAAATTAATGGCCGCCGTATTTCATTCGGTAAACAAATTTCGATTTTAAATCATAATTTTAAAGATTTTGCTGACAAGATGGGGAAATACAATCAAGAAAATAATGAAATATGATGACCAAAGAACCGATATAGTTTGATGATAGACGGCGAAGATGGATATTTTTTGCACAAATATAATTTTAATTTCGCGATTTTGCTCCACAGACAGAAGGCATCCGAATTCGACAGTTCTGCCGTTCTGTCTGTGTACTTCAACACAAGAAATTCAAGTCTTCAAATCGTGCTGGAATTTAAAACAACTACCATTAAACAACCCTGTTTTTTTAACAACCATCATTTAAACAACCCTGCAGTTTTAAACAACCACCATTAAACAACCCTGGTTATTTAAACAGGCCAATTTCATCCATGAGGATTGAACAACTTTCTTTGAACAACCCAAGATGATTGAACAACTTTCTTTGAACAACCCAAGATGATTGAACAACTTTCTTTGAACAACCCAAGATGATTGAACAACTTTCTTTGAACAACCCATGAGGATTGAACAACTTTCTTTAAACAACCCTTGAAAATTGAACAACAATTTTTAAACAACACCAATGTGTAAAATCTGATTTTAAACATGTTGTTTAAAAAGTTAAACAACTAGGTGTTTAAAACTTTAAACAACCCCAGATGTTTAATATTTTGAGCAACAAGTTGCTCAGCTCACCCGTCAAACAGCAGTTGTTCAATTTTTTAAACATGTTGTTCACTTTTTTTTTTACTGTGTAAACTTACATTCCTTGAAATTTTGACTAAAAAGTGCCAAAAATAAGTTTCCATTGCATTCTTTTTGACTTTTTTAGAACTTCTTGGTTAAAATTTTCAGAAATGAGATATTCGTCCCTAAGTTAGTGTCTTTCCATCATAATCAAGCGATTTGGGTATTTTTGGGGGTCAAAAAAATGAATTTTGTGATTGTCTCAAGAAATCAACATTTTTTTGTCAAAATTGACGCCACTGGCAAATTTATATTCAGTGATCTATTTCCTTTCCAAAAAAGTATACTTTTATATGCATTTAATTAATTGTTCAATAATTACAGCACTCACAAAATTCAACAAATCAAATCAAAAACTTCCTTGAGTTCCCCCTATAATACCGAGTATTAACGTTACCATAGCTCGAATCTCCGCTGCTATTCTGTAAAAGCAGCTCATTCAAGTCTAGCTGACACTGTTGCGTAATAGGATGAATCCCTGCCACCATCATAGATTCGTCATCACTGGGTCGATCGGGAAACCATGATGATTTGTCGATAGAGTGTTGATACTGATTGGTGGCAGCAGCAACAACGCCAAATCCACTGTCAAAAATGGTGTTGACATTGTATACAATACAGGCGACAAGGAGAAAACCAAGTGTACTTGTCATGCTGGGAATAATGTTGCTATAAAACGCGACGATACACAAAATAACAGACCCACAATATCATCCGGGTCCGTTCAGGTATATGGTCAGCATGGTCAGGTGTATACATACTCAAAGTAAAGGCGGAAACCACATCTCCATAAATTGTCTAAGCCCCGATCTAAGCTTTCTTAGAAAATTCTCGGCGCATTGTCTAAAAACCACAGCGAAAAATCTCGAAGACGTGGGTCAGTGGTTTCTTTATTATTAAGTCATTGGACTGTGCGAAATTGGTTTCATTTTTAAATTCACATCACTTTATAAGCATCATATAGACCAGACCTACACATTCAAAATCGATACATAATAGTAATAGGAAAAAAATGTAAATCCCAGATCAGTTCTCCATTTAGATGGACGGACGCAGGGATAATGCATTGCACTGTTATTCTCAAATGTAAAACAAGATATTTACAAAAAGTTGGTCAACGTCCTAGAATGAATTAACAGAGGACAAAGGAAATATGAAAAAGAAGATTTAGACAGTGTGTATGATGTATTGTTAACAAAAAAACTTTAATTCAACCATATGTAATATATCATTTTAATAAAGTAAGTTTTTGGTTAAAAAAATGGCGAAATTGCACCAACATTATTGTTGTGGTAAAAAATCAATCACTTTTTAGTCGAAAATTAAAAAAAACTAAGAATGTTTTAAGGTTATGAATATTAAATAAGCATAAGTCTGGGTTGATTAAATTAAAAACTGGTCAAAGTCGGATAAATAAATGGGGAGAGGATACAGGTAAATAAGAGTACGAAAATATTGTTATTAAAACATCAACACTCGTAAATACAAATTGAACAAGGAATAACAATATAAGTAATGTTACATTTTATATTAAATGTAGAGATGATATTGGAATGTTTGGAATGTGTCATATTAAGATAAATATAACGTGATTGTAGTAAAATATTGTTTCAATTTTTATACATTTGTAAAACATTTTGACTGTTGAAACCGTGAAAAGTCCTACCAAAAGTCGAGGGTTTTATTTTAATTATCATAATTCGCAGAGAACAAAAATGATTTGTACACTTTTACAGCCATTAATGTTAAACTAAATGAATAATGTAATTTATGACAAATTGTATAGGAAAACAAGAAAAGAGGACCATCCGGGCCGGGCTCGAACTCCCGTAAATGTTTCTAAAATGATATCAAGACCAAGGTCTTCCACTCGGCCACCAATCCAAACGTACTTATAAACCAAACATAATACAGTAAACACCACGAATATCGCAGATTTTGCAAAACTCTATCATTTGTTTTATATTATTTAAACCATTTCTCCACAATTGTAACAACATGTGTTCATATTTTCGTATCAAGATCTCATATACATTTTAAAGACATCTGGGTACAAATACTGATTTAAGATACATGAAAGCAATTCATAGACTCCAACACACAAAGCCTGAATCTGAATTCAAATTTAATGTCAACGTCGACAAAAACGTTGTGTAGAAAGATTTTTAAACAACCATGTGTGATTATTAAACAAGGTTGTGTAATCATACCCAATTGTGTTAATACTAGGTTGTGTAATTTTTTTTTTTTAAATCTAATCCAATATTTTTTGAAATTTTGACAAAAAAGTGTACAAAAAAATTAACTTCTTATTAGGAAAAAAAGAATGACACAAGAATGACACAAATTGATCATTGCTAAGAGGAGTTATGCCTATTTTAATAAAGGTACTCATTTTGCAAGCTGTCCACGGAATACTTGACAAAACAATATGAAGTAAGCATTCCATAGACAGCTACAAACATGAGCGCTTTCAGACAAAACAGGCATAACTTCTCTTAGGAATGATCAATTTGCTTCATTGATTTTCTCTAATAAGCAGCAGAGTATGTTTGGTAAATAAATGCTTTACTGAACTTTTAAGTGTCATATATTTGTTTTGAAAAACATCACCAATCTCGGTCAATCGGGAAGTACGCAGCTAAAATGCATACTTTACATTTGTTTGGTCAAGTATTCCGCCGTGGACAGCTTGCAAAATGAGTACCTTTATTAAAATACACATAACTCCTCTTAGCAATGCTCAATGTGTGTCATTCCTTTTTCCTAATAAGCAGGAGAGAATGCTTTTTAAAAATATGCTTTACTGAACTCTCGAGTGTCATTTGTTTGTTTTTTAAAACATCACCAATCCGGGTAAACTTCTTTTTGACTCACCCTGTAGGACGACGGTTGACGACGGATTAAAAAATGACACTGACATTGAAGTTGATCCAACTCAGCCTAAAATGAAACAATTTAGTTCCAACAGATGAATTCGTCGTTATAATCAAAATCTATTTTACATTGAAATCAACGAAGACTCCAAATCTACGGCCATTCGTGTTCACCGTGTCGTATGAGATAAAATCGTATTGCTTTTTCGAGTCAAGCGACCAAACCCGTATCAATATTCTGCACATATATATTCATTTTTTTTATAATACGTGTATAAAATTCAACATTGTTTTTTTTTATGACACTATAAACTAGTGCACATACACATGACCATCGGCTGCTTGTCATTATTGTGTTGTTGTATGTGCATGAATACGTAGTCTCGTGCGCATACATTATGTACTTTAATCTCTACTATACGTGAACAAGTCTGCGTCTGCGTCTGCTTTCGTGTCTGGTCTAAACAACGTATTTGCATAAATCAAGAATCGAAACAAGCACTTCCCTTACCTGCTGCCGCGTGTCAATGAATGGTCTGCTGCCCTCAACAATATATGATACCGCTTAACATGCGTAATGGAGATATTTCGTCTCTATTTTCATAACATAAATGAAAGTTCCCATTCTTCTACATTATTATTTAGAGTGTTCACATAATGTTGCTTAATGATTTCAAAATATTGTTTCATTGAATGGATGCACCGCTCAGTTTACGTGTGTCACCGGTATAAAACAAATTATAATAATAAATGAAAAAACACCATTGAAAGTAAATCCGCCTTGAAATACTGTCGGAATTTCCACTCGTAAATCATTAAGACCGTACTTTTAAGGATCATTTCTAAAGTATGTGTCATCATGCTATCAAATACAATTGATGGCTGCCATACACCACGATGATGAGTCGTAGTGTTCTTCTCTGAGCGTGAAGCGGACCAGGGACGTTGCCTTCTGGGCATCTTGTCACTGGTCATTGATGACCGTTCCTTTTCCTTCATTAGTGGGGAAAAGGAGGAGAGGAACACATTCAGAGCGGTGTCTGACGTTCATTAATTAATACAAAAGAAGAAATGGTAGATTTAATAGAGCTCGAAAACTATTCTGTCCCTTCCGAAACTAATATTCTTATTAAATATCCTATTCATGAAGTTTCGTGATTTATCGAGAGATTCGTTATACAAACAGACTGAGTGGCGTGTCACTTTTAATTTTGTCCATGATATTATACTATAGTAAAAGAAGGTTTGGGTGGTTAATAACTTCTGAGGATAACACACCACTTTTTCGCGTATAACATATAAAGGAAGCATCTCTCGGGTCTAACATTTTGATGGGGTGATGAGAAACGTGGTCTTTATTGTGAGACATCTTAATTTTGATGCGAAAAGTGATTGGTTCACATTTACAACAACTTCAATAGACGGCGGCGTCGTTGTTGCACTTAAACTAATACTTACATGCTCATTTATGTCAGACAATATACCACGGTTACGGTCTAAAAACAATACTTTTAATCTCCAAATATAAATATCATACAATGTGTGCGATATATCATCAAGCAATCGCATGAGGCCTAAAAAAAAAGTTTGATTGGCGTAACCCGACCGACCCTAAATACATCGCCGACCCTGAATATTTTTTATTATTTTGAGGGCCGGGAAAAAAAATATATATATATATTTATAAAAATTGAACAAAGTATTCAAGTTTTTGACTGTTTGCTTTCATTTTCGGCTATTTTAAGTCCCCATCGAAATGATATATTGTTGAACACAACAGTACTGTGCAATGTCTACACATAGCTCTAGTGTATTTAATTGCCGGGCAAAAATGTATCGTTGTGTTCAACGATGTGTTCAAAAGTATATAGGTGATTTAAAAAATAAAATAAAAAATAAAAATAAAAATAAATCCCGACCGACCTACCCTATTTGTTTTGGTCATGTTACGCCAATCAAACTTCTTTTTTTTTAGGCCTAAGTATTAACATTTTCCACGCGGCAGGCAGCTGCAGACGACATTCCAAAACTTCACAAAATGTCAAAATTATTGAATTTCATATTTGGAATCACCATGAGAAATGCATTGAAATAAGTACAAACATGCTCTGTAATCCTTGAGATAGACCTTGAAAGTTGGGAAAGGTTTCTGACAAATATGTTTTGTATATGGTAAAACAAATAGCCACGTGGAAAGTGTTAATAGAACTGCACTTTGCATCATTTACACCAATTATAACTTTATTCTCTAAATATAAATATCATGCAATGTGTGCGATGTATAACTTCATGCAATCGCATAGTAGGCTATATAACTGCACTTTACATCCTTCATGCATAACTGCAAGCTGTACATGTGGAACAAGACTTACGATAAAGACAAAGTACAACAAGCTCAATGAAGTGAAGTAGAGGTCGTATCTTCAACTATAATAAAATCAATACAACTAATTTAATCCAAAACTACATTTTAATATTTTATTATGCGTTTCAAGTATCATAATAGGACATTTAACATGTTTAAAGATGATTTGGTAAAAAGTAACTGTAATTATTACTTAGTTTATAATTGTTCACTTTATTGTGACTTAATAAAGAATAAAGTATTTTTGGATCCCGAAGATCACCATTTATCTCCAAGAAAATTAAGACACCCATGAACTTCCATTTTAGATGAAACTTCATATTATTTCATTCCGCAAATGAATTAATTAGTGAATGACATAGTATGAAAATAAGGATCAATGATAAAGCCAAATATAACTTTGAGATTGACGCATGAAAGTATAACATATAAACGTCGCACAAAATATCGAACAAGTCGCCCCCATGGTACAATACGACTATTTGTACGCTCAAGGTTGTGATTTCAGCTCTAGAGACACCTTGTTTACAGTGGAAAAATTGGACATATTCAGCTTGTACATGATTCATGTACCTGAATTGATGTCAAACAGACACTGCTTAAACATGTTAAATACCCTACTCAAAAACCAAAAAATCCACATATAATTTATACCAGAGAAATTAAGCGATAGAGTAATAACAAACTTAGCCAGATCAACCACCAAACAAGGGCAATGCAGTGATGACAGATGGATATGTCTGGCCAAAAATCCTGTAAATATACACACTTAAAAAATAAGTAGTCAATAATAATTTCTTGTCAAGGTTCAACTATGGACCAACTGAAAGAAGGGTTAAATATGACATTTTCCAGTTAAGTGTGTATTTATTTAATGGTAGTCCACAGTGGCTAGTCACAAACCAAGAGAAACATGACCTCATTAATCAAGGTATCAGGACGGTACACAATGGTTGGTCTGTAACTTAATACCAGCCTGTTTTTATGGAGTGTACCAGTCCAGTCTGTTGGTATTGAAATCATAACAACTTGGTGAACCCTCATAACTCCAGTTTGACACAGTGGGACTATTAGCCGGGTAGGCGTACAAATAAATTGTTACAACATTTACGTATTGATAGTGTTCAACCAAAGTACCCGAAAGCGACCAATACTAAAAAAGGCATACCAAAATGGGAGTGACTATATAATACACTCCCGTCTTGTAGCGATTTTCTATAGACTATATACACGACGGCTTATAAATCCTCGTAAATTCTCGCGTGATTCCTGTTCAGAGGGTTTGCGACTGCGGGAAAGACGGTAAGACCGTCGTGTAAGAGATAGACTTGGGACCAGTCCTTGTGTGACTTCACTTCTTGTTGTCCTTTTCGAGTCCTCATACATTTTACTTGCTTCGGGTGAGAGCCCGAGGGCCGAGGGAGGGTGGGTGCCGGTGCCGGATGGGTGGATGTTTGTTAAAGCAGAGAGATGTTAATACTAAACCTCCCTGGTTAAAGTGAAGCTAACATTGTCCTATAAATAATCTAATTTATCAAAATTAATTAATTACTATTTTAGGTGCGCTGTGAAAAGCAGAAATGTGTGGCTTGAGACTAAAATACGGTAAAAAAACCCTACCCCCCGCCCCCCCCAAAAAAATACCTAAGGTATTTTAGACTTAAACTGCGGCTCACACAATGTGACATAGGTCTAGTCGTGACAACATTGAACACAAGCAGTAGTGAATGGAGTGATGATATCGATTTCCTTTGTGTAAAACGGAAATGATGTTGAAGTTTATTGAATTAATTGTTTAACAATCGATTATTTTGCTTAGAGCTTTTAAAATTATAAGGCCATATAAAATTAGACATGTTTAGCATCCCGCCCCTCATATTTTTTGACTTGCTTCAATTTTCTTCATTTACGGTCATAACCTTTTTGTTCAGAGTGTTTCAAAGTTTGAGATTGTTTGCTTCACTCCACATCCGACCGTTTAGGCCCGGGCGTTTAGCCTCCAATACACCCTAACTAGATAGGGGTGTTTGTATATTTGGTAATGGGTCCAAACGGGTCCAAATGGATCTAAATGTATCCAAATGTATCCAAATGGGTACAAACGGGTCCAATATAGATCCAAATGGGTCCAAATAGATCGAAACGGGTCTAAATGTAACACAGTTTGTCCAGGAAATGCAAAAAAGGAAGGTAAATATACAAACACGTGCGATATATATATTATTTGCAGCTCGTCCACCACGGGCATTTCTGGTTTTAGGGTTGGGCGTATCGATAAAATGCGTCCCAATCAGAGGTGGGGTGTGTGTACAGGGTATATAACGGGTCATGACTTCGTATAAAGTAATTCCAGTAACCACGTTGGGGTGGGGTGGGGGAAATAGTATAGTATAGTATTAGTTGAGGATACAGGGGGGGGTAGTATAGTATAGTATGAGTGGCGGATACAGAGGGGGCGGGCGCCCCCTTAAAATTTGACAATAATAAAAAAATATTTAAAAAAAATAATTTAAAAAATAATTTAAAAATATTTTAAAAATATTTAAAAAATATGAAAAAAATATGAAAAAAATAATAATAATAATAATAATAATAATAATAAAAAAAAATTAAAAAAAATTAAAAAAATATATATTTTTTTTTATTGTTCTGCCATTTTACGCTAACATTGTGAAAAGTGGTCTACTTCTAACTAATTTGGTAGGAAAACTCGCGCGTGCTTTGTTTTATGCTTAAATTGTCAATATTTGGTCTAGCGTAGGCCTAATCTAATTTGGTAAGAAAATACGCGGACAAATTGCCAATTTGTTTCAAATGTTAAGTATTTTTGTTTATTTTTATTTTTATTTTTTTTTTTTGGGGGGGGGGGGGCAAAGTGAAGGGCAACAAATGTGTTAGGTGGGGAATGCCTGCCAACCCCCCAATCCCCACCCCTACCCCTTGCCCCAAGTTTAGCGCCGCCACTGAGCCCATAACAAACAGCTGAATATATTGCATGTTCGTCAAATTGAATCAGTGGCGCATGGCCTCATAGATAATGTAGATGAGAAACACGTGGGTGGCGAACCTGTCAAATTCGAGACTCATATGTCAAAATTACCTACCCCTCCCCCTACAGCTGAAACTGAAAATTACATGACCCCCTGCTAACCAATAAATAGCTTTTTACACCCCCCCCCCCCCCCCCGAATTTTGTTCACGGATACGTTGGCAAATTTTGTTTGTGCCCTAAAGTCTGAACGGCCAATAATGATAGATGCCCCTTCTTTATTGTGTGAAATTAGTATGGTGAGCGCTTTTTAAGATTTCAGCTGCTGGCGGGAATAAATTGGTAACTTTTACGATTTTCTCGGCGGTACATCATGCCTATCGTCGGTTACAACTATACCGTGCCCCATCCCCCCCACCCCCCGCCCCCAGTTTCCAAAAGCTGGGTACGCCACATGTGAATCACTGCCAAAGGTGGGTAACCACCAGCCAGTTTGTGGGTATACACCACCATAGTCGCTTCCATTGAAACGTGCGTTAGAAACCCGATGTTCAATCGCTTCTCCTGGGGTCCCTCTCCTTAGCTGGGATATTTATTTTTGTTGTAAAATCTTCGTAATTTTGTTTTCTTTAATATTATCAACATTTCACATATGATCGACAGTCCCAGTTTTTCAGAAATTTTGAATGTCGCAAATCACTAGCTTTTATAGTGCGTAAAAATCAGGAAAATCAGAGTTTCGGGCCGCTTTACACGTGTGATCAAGACTCACGCCCAAGAATAATTCGTGACTTTTTACATTTCAGATTACAATCGTGAAGGTTTCAACTTCTTAATAAAACAAAATCTAAGACCTATGGTGATAATCTCGTCAAAATATTCACATTTGAAGCAGCAATCAAAGTTTTTTTAGGGACTTTAGTACCCCTGCACCCTGGCCCGCGGAAGGTTATGGTGGTGTGTACTCTTGTGTACTACTCAATGGGCACATTTCTTGAGACCTGCTTCTAAAAGAGGGAACTCAAACTTTTGGAATGTGGCAATTTTAAGGATGACTTCTCATGTAAAATAGGAAACATCGAGTTGAAATTCGGGCCAGCAATCAGAACATCTACCTTTAAAGGCATATTATGTGATTGTCCAGGGGGCGCCCTCTATTCATGATTTTTTTTTTAAAGTAGATGTTCTTGCAGATTTACACTCTGATAAGGAATCATAAATACTTTCTTTAGACACAAAGCGATACGATTCCTAATTACTTCAGAATCATGGTTTAAAGAGTGAAAATAACCTGACTGATAGTCAGTGGTGGTGTTATGTTTTAAAATTAGCAATAAGTGTCATAGCGTGACCAGTAGGCTATATGGTGTTCACACGGGTGTGTGTGGGGAGGGGGGGGGGGGGGGGGGTCTTGTTACATCCTGGATCATTTGATAGCGGGAGAAGGGGGGGGGGGGGGCATTGTGGCACACTTTTCCCCACACCCACTACAGGGATAGCACTGGATCAAAAATGTGAGAGGTCCCATGACATTTTTCAGGACCCCGTAGGACTTCAAAAAACAAATTTAAGAGGTCCCCCAAGAAATTGAGGGGTCCTGAAGTTTGGGTATTTGAAAATTTTACTTTTTTTACGGGCAGTTTTAATGAATTTATATGGTGAGCAAAGGATATATAAGTAATTTACAGAATTTCTAAGGTTTCCATTTCCATACATCGTCAAATGTAAGGGGTCCCTTCAATTTTGATCGGGACCCGCAAGTCTTTCCCATTTGATAGCTGACGCGTCACTATTAGAAAGTGAGAGGTCTAGGACGCGCAGACGCGTCAGAATGCGACCCCTGACCCACTATCCTCTCACTAATCTAATCTTAAATAGAATATAGATAATACTGTAAAACCAATTAATTTCGCGAGGTATTTAATTTCGCGAAACTGAACATTTTGTATTGGAAGTAACATGCCAGATCCGCGAAACTTAATGCCCGCTAAGATAGCAGTCATTTTAAATTCGAAAAATTAAGTATCCGCGAAATTATAGTGTTATACAGAAATTTAGAAATCGTGAATAAAAGAATAATGTTGCAGACAAACCCCGTTAAAGGTAGATGTTCCGATTTTCAACTTGAAGTTTTCTATTCTACATGAAAGGTCATCCTTAAAAACGTCGTGTCCCAAAATTTGAGATGCATAGCTATTATGGTTCTTATTTTAGACGCACAAGATGCTGTGAACTGTACCCGCATTGCGTAGTACACAAACTATATCGGTGGTAACCACCGTCCATTGGGCTATTCCAGATAAATCATGCCCTCCCCCCATAGAGGATCGCGGATTTCCGAACTTTTCCAACATAATTTTGGTCAGGATTTCCGGAAAATTCTCACCAGGGACAGGATTTCCGGTAAAAATTCATAGAGGAATATCAGGAAATCCATGTTTTTTTTCCCAACGTAGACAGGATTTACGGGAAAAAATTCAGTCAATTTTACAATTACCAACCATTGACCCCATAGAGGAATCAGGAAATCCAGTTTTTTTTTATCACCGGGGACAGGATTTCCGATTTTTTCATAGAGGAATCAGGAAATCCATGTGTATTTTTTCCACCGGAGACAGGATTTCCGAAAAAAAATTATCACCGGGGAACAGGATTTCTGATTTTTTTCATAGAGGAATCAGGAAATCCATGTTTTTTTTCCACCGGAGACAGGATTTCCGGAAACATTTTCAGTCACTTTTACAATTAAAAAAGTGGGGTGACGGGGATGAGACGCAACCTGAAATCTAATATCCAGAATTCATGAGATACTAAGAGATATTACTAAAGGCCCTGTCACACCATAGCGTATGGCCTGAACGTGGCTTGAACGTATGCCGACGTATTCAAAAAATAGCTCGAAAATTGTCAGAGTCCGAGAACGTCCAAGAACGTCCAACTTCCCAACGAATTGCGTCAACATCGGTGATGGAATGGACGTATCCATAGCGTATTAAACGCATACATAGCGTATGACTAACGTATTGATAGCGTATCACTAACTTATAACAAACTTATGACAGCGTATCACAGCGTATGCGATCGGCGAGCGTATGACCAACGTATTCGTAGCGTATGTCTGCCGTGCTTGACGTATCCTCAGCGTATTCTCGGCGTACAACGAACACGTGACTTATGCCGTTGCAGAAATTGAGTTTCGTACACGGCGGGACAAGTGTTGCCAGTTCAAGTAAACGCAGCCTAGATGATAACTATTAAAATATCTAGAAGGGTAAATCCATATGTCCAACCTATAACTTAAGACGATTAACGTACCTCTAACGTATGTCAGCGTATGTCTAACGTATGTCAGCGTTTGTAAACGTATGTCTAACGTACCACGAACCTATCGGGAACTTATGCAGAACGTAAGTTAAGCACACGTTGAGTACGTCGAGAAATTTTGAACATGCTCAATAATTTTTCGCGGGCTCGACGTGTTCCAAATTTTCACAACGTATCACAGCGTGCTCTTAACGTATACGACGTATCCCAAACTTACCCCTAACTTGAATCAGCGTACACCAACGTACACCAACGTACGCCAACGTATTTTTCGATATTTCGCATACGTTGTTATACGTTCAGGCGATACGCCATGGTGTGACAGGGCTACCGTACAGCTAGCGCGCATTCGGCGTTTTGGGAACTTATGGAGGGTTTGAGTATATAAATGGGTCCCTTGAGTATCTCATCCCACTTCTTCATGGTCTGTCGTGCTGAACACATAAACCCATCATCATACGCTACAAATACGCTACGCTACGTTAAGTATACGTTAAGCATACGTCAGTCATACGCTCGCATACGCTGTCATAAGTATGTTATAAGTTAGTGATACGCTATCAATACGTTAGTCATACGCAATGTATTCGTTCAATACGCTATGGATACGCTATGGATACATGACAGGGCCTTACCCGATCGCCCGGCATAAGGTGAATACGTGAGAATACGTCGAAACTCGTTGGAAATACGTCAGGCATACGTTAGACATACGGCACATATACGTTATCAACTCGTTATCACTACGTTGGCTGTGCGTTTCCCCGTCAGCCTACGTTCATCAACGTATACCAACTTACGAGTAACGTACGAGTAACGTACCACTGACGTATGTCAACGTATATTTAACGTACAACAAACTTACCGGGAACTTATGCAGAACGTGTTAAGCACACGTTGAGTACGTCGAGAAATTTTGAGCATGCTCAATATTTTTTCGTGGTCCAAATTGTCACAGCGTATCACAGCGTGCTCTTAACGTAAACGACGTATCCCCAACGTACCCCTACATTATATCAGCGTACACCAACGTACACCAACGTATTTTTCGATATTTCGCATACGTTGGCATACGTTGAGGCGATACGTTATGGTGTGACAGGGCCTTAACACAACAATCAGTTGTTGAAAGATATCAACGTGTCATAGACGGGAGCCACTGTAACAACTATCAATATTGTTCAGTTATATAAAAGTATAGAGTGTCATGCTGGGGTTGAGTAAGGGACTACAATGGGCTATTCCAGATAAAATCCGCACCCCCCTATAGAGGAATAATATTTTGTTTCAAAAAACGTCTGGAATTCCAAGCGTTAATAGTATTGGAAAGGGGTATAGAGGAATAGTGATAATGAAAAGTTGTCTGAATTTCCAGGGCCTGACTATTAAAAAATGTCTGGAATCCCAAGCGTTAATAGTATGGGAAATGGGTATAGAGGAATAGTGATAATGAAAAGTTGTCTGAATTTCCAGTGCCTTGACTATGGAAAAATGTTTGAAATTCCAAAACCATCTGTAATTCCAAGCGTTAATAGTATGGGAAAATGGGTATAGAGGAATAGTGATAACTAAAATTTGTCTGGATTTCCAAGGCCTTGACTATTGAAAAATGTTTGGAATTCCAAAAAATATGTTTGGAATATCAAAAAACGTCTGGAATTCCAAAAGTTATGCTACCGATCCAAAACCGAACATTAGTTGGGAAATTCCTTTTTCATGGGCAGCGCCGTAATGACGCGTGGTGTCTTGGCTGAATTAATCAAACTTTCATTCGGGTTTCACCCAAATCTATGCGTAGGTTTCAGATCTGTAGTTTATTTTTTCGCAATAGGCACAAATTGTCGGTTTTACAAAGAAATGGGGGGGGGGGGGGTGGGGGTAAAGTGATATGTTGCGGACAGTTTATACTTGACTCCTATATGTAAAAAGGAATTGCCTCCTTTTGGTTGGTCCAGAATTTAGCAAACTGCGCATTATGGTTCAAATTTTGCAATAAGTCCAAATTGTCGGGTGTTACTAAAACCGGGGTGGGAGTGGTATAGTGATCTGTTGCGGACATTTTATTCTTGACTCTGGAAACTCTCAGAGGACACCGCCTGTTGACTTATTTAATTTATGCTAGTTCAATATTATGACTTATCAAAATCAGTTAAATCAGCCGAAACACTTTCCAAATTTACGCTTTAGATCTAATAATATCACGTATCCATGTTTTATATGATGTAGGTTCAATAGTGTTTTATTATCCCCAATAGATATGATTTGCCAAACGAACCAAAACCGAACCATAGTTGGGATATTCCTTTTTCATGGGCAGCGCCGTTTTGACGCGTGGTGTCTTTGGGTGAATTAGTCAAACTTTCAGTCGGGTTTCCCCCAAATCTATGCGTAGGTTTCTGATCTGTAGTTTATTTTTTTCGCAATAGGCCCAAATTGTCGGGTTTTACAAAGACATGGGAGGGGTGTATATAGTTATCTGTTGCGGACAGTTGGCTGAATTTATCAAACTTCCATGGCGAATCAAATCGTGTCAAGTAACCACAAATTGGACACTCGTCACATGCCAGCCACATGCTCATCTTTACCTCCACAGACAAAATGAATGTAATTCAACATATTTCACTTATGTTAGTTCAACATTATCATGATTATCAGTGACTGGTCAAAATCGGTTCGATTTGACTCCAACAAATTTGAATTTACTTGGGTGTAAATGTCGGGTTTCACCCAAATCTATGCGTAGGTTTCAGAGTGTAGTTTATTTTTTGCAATAGGCCCAAATTGTCGGGTTTTACTAAGACCGGGGTGGGGGGATGGGGGAGGTATAGTGATATGTTGCGGACATTTTATACTTGACCGGAAACTCTCAGAGGATCAGCCGACGCAATTTCCAAATTTATGCTACCGATCCAAAACCGAACAAAACCGAACCATAGTTGGGAAATTCCTTTTTCATGGGCAGCGCCGTATTGACGCGTGGTGTCTTTGGCTGAATTAGTCAAATTTTCAGTCGGGTTTCACCCAAATCTATGCGTATCAGATCTGTAGTTTATTTTTTCGCAATAGGCCCAAATTGTCGGTTTTACAAAGAAATGGGGGTGGGGGTAAAGTGATATGCTGCGGACAGTTTATACTTGACTCATATGTAAAAAGGAATTGTCTCCATTTGGTTGGTCCAGAATTTAGCAAATTGCGCATGTTCAAATTTTGCAATAGGTCCAAATTATCGGGTTTTACTAAGTCCGGGGGGGGGGGGGTATAGTGATCCGTTGCGGACATTTTATACTTGACTCTGGAAACTCTCAGAGGACACCGCCTGTTGACTTATTTAATTTATGCTAGTTTAATAGTATTAATGACTGATCAAAATCGCTTGGATTTGACTCCAAAAAAGTTGAAATTTCCTTGAGTGTAAAAGTCGGGTTTTACCAAAATCTATGCGTAGGTTTCAGATCTGTAGTTTATTTTTGGCAATAGGCCCAAATTGTCGGGTTTTACAAAGACCGGGGGTATAGTGATCTGTTGCGGACATTTTACTTTTAGGCTAATGAAAGTTGATCTGCAAAATTGGCATTTGTAATTACACTTAAATGGTCCAGTATGACTCCTTTTCTCTTCCTTTTTTAAAACTCTTTTGTTAAAACTGTTTGCCAATGGGGGTGGTCATCTCCCCCGCCCCATGGATAAGCCACTGCGACTTGTGATCTTTGGCGCTGAGTCTGCATCGTTTTACACCCGCGTCGGTTTACGCATGAGTCCGCGTCGGTTTACACAGTGTTCGCATCGGTTTACACCGGTCCGCATCGGTTTTTAGAGGCACGCATCGATGTTTACTGACACGCTGTGGCCATATCTCAAATTTCGCAACGGGTGTTTGGACACCATTGACTGACTAAATGTTCATTTGCACTAACCTCCACCCGGAGCAGGTAGAATATAAGCCGTAGATCCATTACTAGAATACGCAGTTACGTCACTGTCTCTTGATGGCGAAATAGACTATAGAGGTACAGTGACTTAACTGAATACATGCTATTCGAAAGCAAATCATTCATCGCTGAGCGCCAATTTTAAAAGCACCTACCCTTATGGTGCGTACGCATGCAATCGTACGCACGCCTCCGGGCAACCATATTTAGTACTTTGCCTCTCATTGTGCTTAGAAATGCAGACAATGACTAATGCACGTGCTACACCATGAATAATGATCAATCAAGTGTGGTTTATTTTACAATGAAAAAGAAGTTTGGAATTCCATAGACATGTTGGTACAATGTAAATATGACATGTTAGTAAAACTATATAACTCGCCGCACATACATGTTGGTAACTTATCTCGCCGCAGATACATGTTGGTAACTTATCTCGCCGCAGATACATGTTGGTAAATCTATAACTCGCTGCACATAGAAATGGTGGAAAAACTATAACTCGCAAAATATCTCGTCACACAGACATGTTGGCAAAACTATAATATACCACACAAAGTATGTTAGAAAAATATAACTTGCGGCATGGACATGTTGGACAAATTTATCTTGCCTGTTTCCGAACTCTCCTATTTTAAAACTCACTTTACCCATTCTCATCTGTGTGTTTGATAATCTTCACATGGCAAACCTTTTTTTTAAAGACTCGTTGATTGAGTTTAATGTCATTTATAGGGGGTCAAGGGAAGTGCGCCCCTCTGACAATAAATTGAACGAAATAATCGGAAGGCAATTCTTAGGGAAAGGGGAAGAAAACGGAGAAAGAGAAGAAAAATGGAAAGGAGGAAGAGGAAAATGAAAAAACCGAAAAGGAAGTGAGGAAAATGAAAATGAAAATACACAAAATAGCCATAGAAACATGTTTACCGGGCAGAAAGAAAGCAGTTTCACAGGGAAAAAGTAGAAATGTTTTTTTGACCAAAATGTTATCAAAGACAAACGAAAAATACGATCAACTTCAATTTTTCACACAAAATTACGAATAAATACATAATTCTTGCAACGTTTAAAAAGTTTTAATGGTTTCGAAAACAAAATGACTTCTTTCCACTATTGCAGTCTTTTTTACTCACCCTGTATACTGATATATATATCATGGTTTAAGTGTAGATGGTTTAAAAGGTCGAACATGGGGAGTCTGAGGGGGGGGGGGGATGTGCCCCCTGAGAAGTAGAATTTTTTTCAATTTTCGAACTAATTTGGTGCGATTTGGTGTATACTTTTGACCCAAATGTTATCGAAAAGCCACCTCTTAATTTCCAATAAATATTTTGGTTTTTATCAATGCACGAAAGAAGTTGAGCATATACTGATATATTTCATGGTTTAAGTATGGTTTCAAAGGTCGGACAGGGGGGAGTCTGAGGAGGGATGTGCCCCCTCAGAAGTAGATTTGTTTTAAATTTTCGAACTCATTTGGTGCGATTTGATGTATACTTTTGACCAAAATGTTATCGAAAAGCCACCACTTCATTTCCAATAAATATTTTGGTTTTTATCAAAGCACGAAAGAAGTTGAGCATACTGATATATTTCATGGTTTAAGTGTAGATGGTTTAAAAGGTCGAACAAGGGGGAGTCTGAGGGGGGATGTGCCCCCCTCATAAGTAGAATCTTTTTCAATTTTCGAACTCATATGGTGCGATTTGGTATGTAGGCCTACTTTTGAGCAATATTTTATTTTAAAGCAATCACTTTATTTCCTATCAATATTGGCTTTTTATCATGTTTATATAGGCCTATACCTTTTGTATCCTGACCAACTTCCAATAAACTTCAAACAATATTATGTTCCTCGTATGCCTACCCTCCCGCCTTGTTGTACTCCCCTCACTCCTCCCCACCCTTGTCTTTTTGTTTGTCCCCTCTTCTTCCTCTCTCTTCACCTTTTTCCATCCCCCCCCCCCTTTTTTCTTCATTTTTTTTCTTCATTTCCCCCCTTTTTTGGTGGAGGTGGGGGGCGGGCCCGTCGAGCCCCCCCCCACCCCCCCCCCCCCCCCCCCCCCTGTATCCGCGCCTATCGGGCCCCACACGCCCTTAACAATCGACAATGCTGACTTCCCCCACTCCCTTAACAATCGACAATCTACAATGCTGTCAAAATTACATCCAAGTTAACTTAAAATAGGTCAATTTAAGCTATTTTTAAGCAATTGTGAAATTAAAAGCCAAAGGTTTCAAACCCGGGTCAAATATTCTGACGCCCCAGCCCCCCCCCCCCCCCCCCCCCACCCCACCCCCCCCCCCCCCCCCCCCCTTCCACCCCCTTCCACCCCTTTATCAACTCGTTCAGGCCTACGGACTCATCCAGCGAGAGATTTACAATAATTACTTTTTGAAAATAGTCCCAACCTGATTCTTATCATGAAAATAAATTATATTTAGTTTTGTTGTTTTTAAATCTACAACCTTTCATATTAGAGTTTTAGATCATGGACATCGAACCTGTCAAACTGAAGATACATCCCATTGTGTAAAAATGGTGATTTCACCCTTTCGGCAAAGTGCAACAAAATGTGTGTTTTATAAGTGTTTAAAATAAACAAGATAATCTCAACCTTTTGTTCCCTTAGTTAGGCCTATCATTTTTATTTTTATTATTTTATTATTTTTATTTGGCTAGTTTTGAGGATTATTTGAGGGATATATATATAAACAGGTAAGAAGTGGTCTTAGGTGAGCAGTGGCTTTGATTTTTTTAAATTTATATATCTGGGATGCAGTTCCTGACATGGACAACATCGGTAAGCATTTAGATATTCCATTATATTTTGAACTCGCAAAGTCATCAAATACCATTTCATTAGCTATTTAAAAGTGCCTAAACACTGATAAAATAGAACAATGCTTCACGATCTGAAACAGAGTATGAAATCACTCAAGCATGACGAACACTGTTTACCCTTAAAATTGAATTAATATACAGAATAACTAGTTATAATATGAAAAACCCTAACTTATGACAGGTATAGACAGAGAAAGGAACAAAAGGCTACATTAGGTAGACGAGGGGATATATTTGTTTATTTTAAACAAATTTTATATCTTTTTTGTAATTTGACGAAATGGTGAAATCACCATCCCTACACAATGGGATCCCTACACAATGATTAGTCAATCATGCATGCTCAATGAAATTTATTTGCACGCTTAGGATTACTTTTTGCACAAACAAATCTTTAATTTACATAGGCCATAACCAAACCCAGCATGTAATAACCTATCCCAACTCAAACTGGACGGTGGCAGTGTGTTACGTGCGCTGTACTCCACGTGGTCCAGTTCAGCGCACGCTCTGTGCCTATAGGGGAGATGCGCGAGAGTTGAGCCACCGGGAGTGTTGAGCCACCCCCTATAACTCGAAAAGTAGTAACTTACTAAAATTTATATTTGCATATATTGTTTATAGCATCAATACGACATTCTTAGTGTTAAACTCTACTGTCATGTGTGATCAGTATCAAAGATACCTAAACAAAATCTTTCTTTTTTTCACTTTTGAGTGAAAAATAGAAAAATAAATGTTTTATCTTTTTTCCCATAGCAAGACTTAGACTATAATGGCGGTAATTTGTTTATTGAAGGGGGTATAAATGACCATTATTTTAGAGAACTATTGTAAACTACCAAAAGTTCTACACCAGACAGGATTGGGTTATTTACAAAATGGTCACCATGAGGAGAGTTGAGCCATTGGTCATGGGGAGAGTTGAGCATAGGGAAAACATGTAGTAACATTTTGATTTTTGGACTAAAAAGGTGAAAAAGTATAATAAATGACAGAAAATGTTATTTTGTGCCATGATAATAACAATTGAGCACCATATTTACTTTAAGGATTAATAAATCAAAAGTTGAAAAAATATGATTTTGTTTTTTCACCAGCCATTGACTTATCATGCTGGCTCAACTCTCTTGTAATAGTGGCTCAACTCTCCCATAGGGAGAGTTGAGCCACTTTACCAATTTTTTTCAAACCTTTTATATAAATAAGCCTTAACTGCTATCCCAAATGTTATTGTTTCACAACGAAAACAACACTCTAAAGTTTATCTTACACTCATTTTTTACAGGTTTGTACTTTTCTTCCGCATATGGTGACACAAAATATAAAAATTGGCTCAACTCTCCGCATCTCCCCTACATTTCAACAGACATGACAGAGCCGTAACTTTTGTTATGATTTGGAGACATTCTGGAGTTGTTTTGAATTACCGTGTGATTGATGTGAATAAAATATGGATTTGTTCGCCTCTTTATTGGATAATTTTATGACATGCAGTGATGGCTGAGATAACAAGAAAATGGTAAAAAATAAATCGCCCGATGATAGTATACTAAACCAAAAGCAACTTTTTGTTTTTTATTTATACATTCAATTATAATAATATTAAATGGTACATTTTCCATAGGCCATACATCCATCTGCTGAAAAAAAGAAGGTTTAAGTATAGTTTTACGGGTGTTAACCTCCCTGGTTTTACTGACAAATAATCAGAACGCAAGCAAATAATTAGATACATACATTTGCTTGGACGTTCTAACAGACTATGGTTTTCCTTTTATTCGCGAACCTAAT
>CM069455.1:62417745-62563688 GCA_035610835.1 Ophiura sarsii | reverse complement strand
CTCACGTGCAAGAATACTCCCTATTAGGTCTATATCAAGTAACTTGCATCTCAATTAAAGAGTTGATTATCTCATTTTCAAGTTCAAAGCTTTATTTAGAGTTTAGCACTCTCATTTAGGTTAACGAGTTGTCAAAATTCATATTTGGCCCCACATTGGCTCAAAAAAGAGCAACAAATCGTTAAAATTGTACATTTAATGCTTAACACAATACCCTAAGGGTAATATCGTGACAAAAATGTAATTGTGCGTTTGCCTACTAGGTAATTATAATACTATAAGTAAACAAATGGCTTTTAGAAGCTTTATTGTCCTATAAATACGAGGGTCTTCCCCCCCCCCCCCCCCCCCGCATAATTTCACCATTAATGGCATACAGGATCTCTGCAATGAATACGGCGTGATATAGTGATTATATGATTAAGTTATCATGTTTGTCGATAATTAAATGTGTCATATATGCTATTAACATATAATTTATACAATGTAAACAATGTCAAATCTAAAAATACACGTTTTGGTCATGAAAGCAGACTTTAAATGTAACAATTTTGGGCAAAAACTGGCTAAAAAGTGAGAAAAATTGGGTATTTTGGGTATAGAGTAAAATCTATTTTGTGACATAATTCCAGTTAGGAGTAGAATTTGAATTTTTTGAGTGACACTTTTTCATGATGCTATATGATGATTCCAAAAATGCAAAAAAAATAATTTAGATTTTTGTTAAAGGGAGCACTGTACCAAATCAATGCGCAATTCGTGTAATCCTATAATAGTTCCGGAAAAGCACGAAGACTAGGCTTGTAAATGTGAGGTTTTCGGGCAATTTGTTTCTCCGGGGATGGTATGTTTGTATTTAAATGAACGAATGGGACCTACCCGTTGCACCTACAATGATAAAATACGATATTTTTAATTTATCGACCTAAATAGTGCCCAGGGCGTAAGCACCTGCCTAAATGGTAAACAGGCATGCCAGAAAACGTGAAAAAGTGAGGGCGCTATGTGCAGGTCCGTAGCAGAAAATTTAGCTTAATAACCCCTCATGGAACAAGGCTTAAATTAAAGTTGAGATGTTACTGAAAATGGTCATAGGTGACAAGTATGCCATAAATGTAACCGGAGGGTAGAAAAGGTGTCTTGAAATATGGCACTTTTACACGTATTTCAATGAGAAAGATATTTGGTGTGGTGCTCCCACCAAAACAGCATTCCCGTTGATTTTCAAACTGGCTATGAGCATTCGATTAAGTTACAAGTAATAAAAATTCCATTAAAATGGAAAGTTGGCGGTCAAAAGGAAATTGCGATATAAGGCAAATAGAAAGAGCAAAAATAGCAACATTTGTAAATACGGCTTTAAATGTATCCATTCATATTGAGTTGGGTGGGGGTAGAACTTTTTTTTTTTTTTTACTCATCAGGGGGTGAATATTTTTTTTTTGCCTGCATTTAATAGCACTCATCGACAGTGACTATTTTAGTGATGATTTATGTGGCAGAGTTCTACCCTACACATCAGATACACACCACTTGCACAGTAGGACACTTCTCACTCACCCAGACGCCCAGACTTAGGCAATCATTTACTAAACACACACACACACACCCCAAGTTGGGTAATATGGCAGAAGTCTGTTTACAATGCCATGCACAGTAGGACACCTCAATCAACTAATCTGACAGTACTAGAATTAGTGCTGATTTATGTGGCATAACTCTGTTTTACAATTCTATGCACAGTAGGACACCCCAATATATAATGCACACCACTTTCACAGTAGGACACCTCTTACAGTTGGACTGTTTTTGCTGTTTCATCCATGCATGGCTTTTGCTGAGCTGTTGTGTTTACATTGGCTAAAAACCTACCACTCATGTTGATTAAATTCACATGTGAATCACAATTGATCACACATAATACTTTTATTTTACACTCATCTTTATTTAATGTATTATAAAATCAAGACAATAAAATCAAGACAATTACTTTTCTGTTAATGCATATAATTTGGGTTGTGACTCGCAACACTTTCCTCATTTTAAAATGATATAATTTGACAAAAATATTTAGATGATAATGATGGCATAATTCTATAAAGCAAGATAATAATGATGGTATAAAATTAATGCTATAAATCAAGACAATTACGTTTCTTTTTATACATTATTTTGGTTGTGACACGCAACGCTTTCCTCATTTTAAAACTATATGATTTGACAGAAATATTTAGATGATAATGATGGTATAATTCTATAAATCAAGACAATTACTTTTCTTTATATACATTATAGAAGTTTTAAGTTTGAATTCAAGCAACACTGATAAAGATAAAATCATCATCTACACACCACTTTCACAGTAGGACACCTCTCACTCAGCAGGACTTATAAACAATCATCCCAGACCATGAAAGTAACAGACCCCAGACTTAGACAATCATCTACTAAACACACACACACCAAGTTGGCTAATAATTGCAGCGCTGTAATTAATCAGGTTATTTACGATGTAAAATTATCAGCAGTCTGTCAAATTATCATTGAATCATCAAGGCTAAACAAATATAGCTTTGACTCCATCACAGACTGCAGGCCTGTTAAAATAAACTGCATAGGTACATGTAATTTACAAAGACTGCAAAATAATTTAGACAATTTTCCA
Source organism: Ophiura sarsii (assembly GCA_035610835.1). Taxonomy (NCBI): domain Eukaryota; kingdom Metazoa; phylum Echinodermata; class Ophiuroidea; order Amphilepidida; family Ophiuridae; genus Ophiura; species Ophiura sarsii. The sequence goes on along the minus strand of CM069455.1, from coordinate 62,561,023 downwards.
TATACTAAAAACAAAATGGCAGCCTCCATGTATATGTAGAAAGACCTAAATGTCCAAGAATATGCAATCTGATGCTATAAGGTTGGCAGTTGCCCCGCCAACCAAAAAGAAGAGACAAAATGTTTTACTTTGTTTTCTCAGTGGTAAAGTGTGTGTAACTTAACTATAGAAGTTCGATTTCTGTGGGATTTGGACCATACTGTAGCTAGGCCTATATATAGCATTTTCACCTGCTTTTAAATGATGGACAAATATCAAAATTCAAAACTGCTGACATGTGACTCATTTCTCTTGATCACGTCACCATTACCAAGCATAATGCTTTCTCATGACTTCCCATGCTTTGTCATGTGAAGCTGGCGCGATTCCATCATCAGATCATGTGATGGAATCGCGCCAGCTTCATGGTCCTACCATCTACATGCAGGGGCGTAGCAAGGTACCTGTACATGTACCAAAAAGTGGGGCGGCCATTAATGTTGAAAAGTGTAAGGTAATTGAGCTGGTACCATCTGAGCGGTGTACCGCCCTCTGGTATATGCCCCCTCAGAATTGGATTTTTTTCAATTTTCGAACCCATTTGGTGCGATTTTGTGTGTACTTTTGACCAATATTTTATTGAACAGCAATCCCTTTCCCCCGTTACTTCTCTTTTCTTCCCCTTCTTTTTTTTTCTTTGCAAAAAAGTATGGCGGCCATGATCGCCCCTGCCCCGGTTGCAACATTGATAGACATTGTCACTAACTTGGCTGATAAGATAATCACCAGTGCAGCTGACAAAATGTGTCAGAAAATAGACGAACAAAATGCAAAGACCATGGAAAGGTCAAAAATGAAGTCCAGAAACAAGAGTGGAAACTTGATACATTGGAGCAGTATACACGCAGGGAAAGTGTCAAGATTTTTGGGATTGAATCAAAAGCAAATGAGAACACCACAGACATTGTTGTCGAACTTGCTAAATCAATTGGGGTTGATTTAACAGCTGCAGACATATCTGTGAGTCACAGGTTACCCTCTCGATCGGCGACCAAACCTATCATCGCCAAGTTTGTCCGTAGAGAGACCAAAGACAAACTTATGAAGGAGAAGAAGAAACTAAAAGGCAAAAGCAAGCCTATCTTCATTTTTGAAGATCTTACCCCCCTCAGGAGCAAGCTATTGAGAGTTGTTAAGGAAGACCCAAAAATAAAGAGTGCGTTCACCCTCAATGGAAAAATCATATGCTACACCAAAGATGACAACAAGATTACACTAAACAATCCTGATGATCTGATTCAGCTGGACTGGACAGAACAGCAAATTCGCAACGCAGGCCTACACTTAAACCTGGACTAGGACAGGCAAGGCCCCTCAGATACTTATTATGCAACTGAACTTGATCATGATTACTGTGCTAAACTACCATCCAAAATAATCAACATTGCCTCAATCAACATTTGTGGACTAAAAGCAAGCTTAACCATTCCATATTGGACGACTACATACATGAATTTGACATTGTTTGCCTATGTGAAACAAAATTCAACGCCAAACATGTGGATTGTGATAACATTATACCCGGATATTAATATTTTTCGATGCCTAAGACTGATGACACTAACAGCACGTACGCTGGATTTTACGGAATTGGAGTATTTATTAAAACTGAATTAGGGAAATTTGTCACCGTTTTACCATGTTTTACCAATGTGCGTTTCAGAATCTGTGTTTTGGCTTAAGATTGACTTCGGTGATTTGCCCGGGGCTACCTTGATATTAGGCGCTGTTTACTTACTTCATGAAGATTCCATTCACCACGATCAATCAATTTTTGACAATCTTGAAACGGAGTTAACAGCCATACATAGCAACTTTATCAACCCTAAGGCCTAAAAAAAAAAAGGTTTGTTTGCCCAAACAAGAGTTGAAAAAAGTGGGTCGGTAGGTCGATTACCTTTTTTTTTTTTTTTTTTTTTTTTTGTTGGGCTATGGACACTTTTAGAGAAGAAAAAGACTATACAAGTTGATGTTAATACACTTGAATGTTCTTTAAAACCCTAACCTTCCTACACTCCGATTCACTAAAGCAAAAAACAATGTCCACGCGCATTCTATAGCATATGATTCGATGACGTCATCAACTGCCCAGGTGAGCGTTACCAGGTTAGCCGAGTGATTAGGGACGCGGCGCGGTGATCAGAGGTTCTGGGGGTCAATTCCAAGGGGTTTCACAGCGATTATTTGGTTTAAAATCATACTTTGTCCCCTTCCCCCAGTTTCCACACCGTACGAACATAGCCTGGCTGGTTAGGGCTAATACATGTATTTTGTTTTAATAGGGCAGCTGGCAGCCTGTAGTACAAACCTTCAGATAGTGGTAGGATCTTGGATTTGCATCTCCTTAGTGTTTTAAAGGGTGGATATGTGGGAATAAGTAAATAACAGGGCAGTGTAGTTGATTAGTTTGGCAAATTAGTATGAAAATATCATTTAATACATATATTTTTCAACATAAAACATTATTTTAAAAAAATTAAATCTCAAAAAAAAAAAAAAAAAAAAAAGGCATGGGGTTTTGAGATTTTATGGGTCGGTCGTGTTTGGGCAAACAAACCTCTTTTTTTTAAGGCCTAACATATGTCTCATCGGTGATTTTAACTCACGAACTGGATTATTGACAGATTTTATTGACACTGATGCGAATAGTGATCTCACATGTGCTTCAATCCTAGACAGCTCAAATGTTTTCACTTCTAAATCTAACCTTGAAGCTTTAAACTGTTTAACGGACAGGTTTAACCAAGACAAAAAGACTAACAATAATGGCTTCAAATTGGTTGATGTCTGCAAATCATTTGATCTGAAAATACTCAATGGTAGATTTGGTAATGACAGTAAACTTGGTGACTTTACTTGTGTTAGTAAATCTGGTTCTAGTACTGTCGACTATGCTATTTTGTCATCAACTTTACTTCCAAGAGTAAAGGATTTTGTAGTTGATGTATATGATGCTGGGCTATCAGATAAGCACAAACCAATAAGTGTTAAACTCTGTTTACCAAATAATGACAATGTTAAATTAAATGGCAATACCTATACTGACTATGATGAAAATACTACCTATTGCAATGAAACCGGTCTCAATACAAAATGGGATAAGAACAAATCCCATGAGTACACTCTCAGTTTTGATGATGATGACATAAACAAAGTGTTGAAAAGGTTAAATGATTTGAATTCTGATAATGTTAACCAAGATTGTATGGATGATGTTTGCAAAGATGTGTGTAACATCTTTACTTCTGCAGCGTTAAAAACTGGTATTTCCAATTTGAGAATGCAAGGTAATTTCTCAAAAAACAACAGAATAACCGATCCGAAGAAAAGGTGTAATAAGCCTTGGTTTAACATTGAGTGTGCCACCAAAAGAAGGGAGTACTATAGAGTGAAGAACACGCTCAAGAAAATATCAAGTACGAATGTCGCTTTAAAGTGTATTAAATTAGAATTTAAAAAGTACAAAAAATGTATCAAGAAAGTTAAGAAACAATATTATGATGATGTACACACCAAGCTCAGGTTACTCAAATCTACTGACCCAAAACAATACTGGAATATGATCAACAACTCTTGTAAATCTACAAAAAGAATCAATATTTCTCCTGATATATTATTTCAATATTTCAAAGATTTAAGCTCTGACAGTGGTAATGGTAACCACAACGAGTCATCTTTTGACCCTCGCAAAGTAGATCACTCTATCAGCAATGATATTAATATCAATATATCACGCGATGAAGTTACTGACGCTATCAAGAAATTGAAAAATGGTAAATCAAGTGGTCCTGATGATATCTTAAATGAATTCCTTAAGAATAGTTCGACACAGGTTATAAATGTTTTAATGAACTTGTTCAATGTAATCTTAGAAACGGGTATCGTTCCTAAAATATGGTGTATTGGTAGCATCACACCAATATACAAAAACAAAGGATCCCCTGAGGATCCAAGTAATTATCGTGGTATCACCATTATTAAGTTGTGTTGGTAAATTGTTTACTGCCATTATTAATACAAGATTGACAAACTATCTGGATGAAAGAGGCATCTTAGGTGATGAACAAGCTGGTTTTAGGGCTAATTACTCTACTACTGATCATGTTTTTGTGTTACATAATCTTATTGATATCTACCTGAGTAAAAAGAAAAAAACTTTACTGCGCATTTGTTGATTATTAAAAAGCGTTCGACTTAATTAATAGATCTGCTCTGTGGGCAAAAATGATTTCAAATGGCATTAACGGTAAAATTATCAAAGTTGTTTATAATATGTATGATAATGCAAAATCATGTGTCAAACTCAATGGTCATTTTTCTGAGCTGTTTGATTGCAACATTGGTGTTCGACAAGGTGAGAATCTTTCTCCTCTATTGTTTGCTATCTTTTTGAATGATCTTGAATTTTTTCTCAGCAAACATTACAAAGGTCTGGAAGACATCAAAAATGACATTAATGATTACCTTAGCAATGATGACATTGAAATTTTCCTTAGACTTTATATCCTCCTATATGCTGATGATACCATACTTTTAGCTGAAAATCCTGATGATTTACAGAAAGGTCTTGATGCTATGAATAATTATTGTAAAATGTGGGATTTAAGTATTAATGCTAGCAAAACTAAAGTTGTGATATTTTCCCGGGGTAAAACCAGACGTAAACATTATTTCAAATTTGGTGATAACGACTTGGAAGTCACTGATGATTACACTTATCTTGGTATTATATTTAATTACAATGGTAGATTTAACAAGGCAATTAGTAAGCAGATTTCCCAAGCCAGAGGTGCAATGTTCAGCCTTATCGCTAAAGCAACCAAACTTTGTTTACCACTTGATATTACTTTTCGACAGATTGGTATTGCCTATTTTACTCTATGGTAGTGAAGTTTGGGGATTTGATAACTTAAAACAAATTGATGTCTTTTACAGAAAATTCCTTAAGCGATTACTAAAAGTCAATAAGTATACTATCAATTGTTCTGTATATCGTGAAATGGGTAAATGTTGTTTAAATAGTACAGTTTCAAAAAGAATGATTATCTTTTGGGCAAAAATCATCTCTGGCAATGAAAACAAATTAACTTACCGCATATATAATCTCATCAAATGTATGCATGATGACAATGGCAATACTTTCAAGTCCAAGTGGTTAACCAAAATTCAAGATATCTTGAACACAAGTGGCTTAAGTGATATTTGGATTAATCAAAGTGGTATACTAAATACAAAACAGCTGAACAATATTATTAGTTATAGATTAAATGATATTGATAGACATAATTGGCAGACTGAAGTATCTAACAATAGCCAAAGTATTTTATATAGGATAATTAAAACAGAGTTTCAGTTTGAACCTTACCTATTATTATTAGACACCAACGATAGAATTAGTCTTTGTAAATTTAGATGTAGAAACCATAAATTACCTTGTATGTTAGATAGATTTGATACAAGTCTTGCAGATGATATTGCCGACAAGTGCTGCAAATTATGTAGTCTTAATATTATTGGTGATGAATTTCATTACCTGTTTGAATGTGACTTTTCAATAACGATAGAACAAAATACCTGTCTTCATACTTCAGAAATCGTCCAAACACTTTTAAAATGAACCAACTATTTAACTCTAACAACTTCCTGGTGCTAAAAAAACTTGCTCACTTTGTAAGAAATATTATGTTCAAATTTGTGTAACTAGCTTTTTCTAAGTTCCTATTTATGTACATGTTTTAATACATTCTATTTTATCCATTGTATTTGTATTATTATGTTATTGTTGTATCTCTGTTACCCTGATGGGGTCTAACGAGATTAATAAAAAACTAAAAAAAACCTAAAAAAAACCGCGCCTGTCTACATGTACTTCCATGCCTCTTAACAGAAGCGGAGTTATAGTAAATCAACATGTTTCAATCCAGAGATATAGGGTGTGTTTTAAAAAAAAAGTTTACAGGTTATGCACTTTCCACGCGGCTATTGGTTTTATCATACAAAACAGATTTGTCAGAAACCTTTCCCAACTTTCAAGGTCTATCTCAAGAATTACTGAACCAATACTAGGCATGTTTGTACTTATTGTAATGCATTTCTCATGGTGATTCCAAATATGGTAATTAAATTCAATAATTTTGACATTTTTGAAACATTTTGTGAAAGTTTGAAATGTTGTCTGCAGACGCCTGCCGCGTGGAAAGCGTTAAAGACAGCTGGCTTATAACGACGCTACATCCCACTCTTTATTATAAACAGAAAACACATTGAACTTAAAACGAGTTAAAGCTATAGACGCAATTAACATTATATAAATTAAAAAGTCATGCATGGGATCGGGAAAATCATGGATTGTGGATTGTAATGTATAGGCCTACTCTCAAAAATAATGGTTCTCAATGGGTTCTGAAGCTATATGGAACCTAAATGGTTCTCCATCGAACCAGAAAGTGTTCATAAACAACCACATTTGGTTCATCTAGTACCCTTTAGGGTTCCTAAATTTTCAAGAACCATTTTTGCGGGTTCGTTTCTTAAAGCTTTCCACGCGGCTATTATTATTACCACGGCATGTTATTACCATACACAAAACAGATTTTTCAGAAACCTTTCATAATTTTCAAAATCTATCTCAAAGATTACTGACCAAACACTAGGCATGTTTGTACTTATTTCAATGCATTTCTCATGGTGATTCCAAATATGGTATTGAAATACAGTAATTTTGACATTTTTGAAACATTTTGTGAAATTTTGGAATGTCGTCTGTGCCTGGCGCGTGGAAAGTGTTAAAGGCGATCTACTAATCTGGGTTACTAGCCACATTCAGTTCTCTTGGGGATTTAACAAGGTTACAATTTCTCCATGTTAACTCTGTACTGTCTGTCATCAAGTGAACAGGTGTATGGCCAGTTCGTCATAAAAAGGTTAGGCCTATACGTTGAACTATTAGTATTCTTTCTGAGAGTGTGGTCATGCATGTATAAGTTAAGGATGGATAATCAGACGACGGTGGACGCGAACGGCCGTTAATTTTGAATTTCCGTTGATTTCAATGTAACAATGGATTTTGATTATATGACCCCATAAAATTCATCACACGTTGGAACTAAATTATTTCATCCTAAAACCACTGAGGATGGCTAACCATCCACAGTGTCAGTATCATTTTTTGAATTTAAACCGTTGTTAAGCGTTCGTCCCATTCACTTGATCACGTAACCTCGTTCGCATATTTTAACCTGGATATTCGTGAATACGCCCGTGTCCAGCGTCGTCTGTGGATAATGATCTATCCATGCCCGCCCTCACTTGGTACATGGTATAAGCCCTCTCACAATGAACTGGCAACGGGGGCGCTTTATCACTAGTCCCATTGGATCAGACGATGCCTGACACGGGCTCGTTGACGAATATTCAAGGTTAAATTATGCGTAGGAGGTTACGTGATCAAACGAATGATTAACGGCGGATTAAATTCATAAAATGATCGACACTGGAGTTGGTTATCCAACTCCAGCGGTTTTAGGATAAATTATTTAGTTCCAACGTGTATTGAATGTTCTTGGGGTCATATTATTCGAAACCCATTTTTACATTAAAACCAACGTCTGTATTGGATTACACCGAAATCGGCACAAATCTGTAAAATTTTACAATATCCTGAACAAAGTACAAGTGATATCTTTCATTTTATTTATATCATGCTACCCTCACGCCAAACTGATTCCCAAGGACTCCAAATTATAGCGTATTATTAAGGTCCCGATGCAGGCGCGTAGCCAGCCCAGCCATTCCGAGGGGGCAAGATCCCCATAGATCCCCATAACGGTCCCTATTTCATTAATCGAAGCAAATAACCAAGTGCATAATATTGTTCTGCGTATTTTGACACCTCGATCGTTGAGATACGATGTTGCGGAGCGGAGTTATTGTTATTTCAATGATCGTGGGTCCAGTTTCAAAAGTGACAATCATCCTATAGAAAGAGGTTTGCATTACTGTTTAGAATGATCAGATTCGTGCTTTTCAATAGGGATGAGTGTCACTTTTGAAACTGGACCCACGATCATTGAAATAACAATAACTCCGCTCCGCAACATCGTATCTCAACGATCGAGGTGTCAAAATACGCAGAACAATATTATGCACTTGGTTATTTGCTTCGATTAATGCATACCTTTTCGAGCCGTTATATATTGGATCATTTCTAAGTGTTTCGATACTTTTTGTGAGCAGTTTATATACATGTCGCGCCTGTATAGGCCCAAATATATATACATGTATATCACGAACCGACATACAACGTTATTTTATTCACCAATCAGTCACTCAATTAAAGGCTCTTTCTCCCTTTCTCTCCCCCTTCCCCCTTTCCTCTCCCCTCTCTTTTCTTTTTTTCCTTTCCTTTTTTCCCTTTTTACCGGGGGCGCACGGGTCCGCGCCTGTATAAACAGCTTACTACTATATCACTGGCACTTCTGTACTGACCATACCAACTGCTCATATTACTAAGGGATCACGTCAAAACTCGACCGCCCGGCAACCGCAGGTTACGGCCGGCTCCGTTCGGTTCTCACAAAACGTGTCGTCTGTTATAATATACACACATAATGAGGTCAAATAGTAACACTCTGGTGAACACGACCGGTTGAAAGTGCCTCGTCACACACGTGAGCAATAACATCTTGAAGTAATGGGCTCTTTCAAGACTTAAAAGTCTCAGTTGACCAGTACAATACAGCTATTGATTTTCGCTGGGGTTGGCTTTTTCAATCTGTTTATAGCTCAATTAACTTTTTAAAATCAATACCGAAAGTCTATGAATGGTTTTTTTTTATAGAACGATTATAGAGAGAGCTATTATGACCGCAAAGTAACAGATTGATAGTGTAAATTGGTCAGATTACAGCATTAAGTCAACCGGCGGTTGTTCAGTGTTGCATGCGCGAATATTCATATACCAGTAAAACATTTGACCTGAAAGAACCGGGCGGAACCGCCCGTAACCGGCAGTCAACGGGCGGTCGAGTTTTGACGTCTCCCCTAAGGCCTAAAAAAAAAGAGAGGTTTGTTTGCCCAAACAAGAGTTGAAAAAAGTGGGTCGGTAGGTCGATTACCTTTTTCTTTTTCTTTTTTTGTTCTTCTTTTTTTGGCTATGGACACTTTTAGAGAAGAAAAAGACTATACAATTTGATGTTAATACAATTGAATGTTCTTTAAAACCCTAACCTTCCTACACTACGATTCACTAAAGCAAAAAACCAATGTCCACGCGCATTCTATAGCATATGATTCGGTGACGTCATCAACCAAGCTGATGTGTGTACAAAATCGCTGCTCAGGTGAGCGTTGGCAGGTTAGCCGAGTGGTTAGGGACGCGGCGCGGTGATCAGAGGTTCCGGTGGTCAATTCCAAGGAGTTTCACAGCGATTGTTTGGTTTAAAAAATCATACTTTGTCCCCCTCCCCAGGTTTCCACACCGTACGAACATAGCCTGGCTGGTTAGGGCTAATACATGTATTTTGTTTTTAATACATAGTGCAGCTGGCAGCCTGTAGTACAAACCTTCAGACCATGCTGGATGGTCTGACATGTTCTGTTTTTCACTAGATAGTGGTTGGATCTTGGATTTGCATCTCCTTAGTGTTTTTAAGGGTGGATATGTGGGAATAAGTAAATTACAGGGCAGTTTAGTTGATTAGTTTGGCAAATTAAGCTGAAAATATCATTTAATACATATATTTTTCAACATAAAACATTATTTAAAAAAAAAATGAAATCTCAAAAAAAAAAAAAAAAAAAAAAAGGCATGGGGTTTTGAGATTTTATGGGTCGGTCGTGTTTGGGCAAACAAACTTCTTCTTTTTTTAGGCCTAATATCTGCCAAATCTGAAAACTCTAATATCAGAACACATCACACACAGCGGTATGGACCATCTGGTGAATGCATAGAGAGAGTGATGAGTGTTGGTAGATAATTGACCAGTGTTTCTAGAAATTGGATTCAAGTATAGTACTATTTAATAGTACTATATTTGAATCCAATTTCTAATGTGAATTCTAGTTTCTAGCGATGCCAGCTAAGGTTAGGGACGCACCATTAGATACTCAGGGGGGGGGGGGGGGGGGATGGTAGTTTTTAAAATATAAAAAAACGTTGCCCACTATCCAGGAAAAGAAAAAAAAACTTTGCCCACCAACCAGGAAAAAATAAATAAATGACCCACTGCTGAGTAAAAAAAAAAAGGAAAGATGACTCACCCAAAAGGCCCAACTCAATGTAAAGAAAACCATTAAAACATAAAAAAAAAACCCTTTGCCGGCTTTGCTAAAAAAAAAAAATACTTGCCGCCTTCGGCAGCAAAATAAAATATATTCCGCCTACTTCGGTGGCGAAAAAAAAATATTCCGCCCGACCCCAACTTCGATGCCCCCCTGAAAATGAAATGGTGCGTACCTTATACCATCAACTTCTGATATTATTTTGCGACAAACACCACTCTGAATGTGTTCCTCTCCTCCTCTTCCCCACTAATGGAGGAAAAGGAACGGTCATCAATGACCAGTGACAAGATGCCCAGAAGGCAACGTCCCTGATCCGCTTCACGCTCAGAGAAGGACACTACAGGGATATTAATAATTATGGGATAAGAAACTCCAGATCTGTGCCTGTAATCAAATTGGTTCATGTACACAGCGCCCCCTTTAACAGTTGCGACATGCCGCATAAGGTAAGCAGTGGTTGGCTTCGACCATGTTATAGCGCCAACTAGACCAGTTGCGACAAACTATTAAGGTCAAGAGAATCGGGGTTTTATCTACCATGTTACCTACGCCTGGACACTACGACTCATCATCGTGGTGTATGGCAGCCATCAATTGTATTTGATAGCATGATGACACATACTTTAGAAATGATCCTTAAAAGTACGGTCTTAAAGTGAGATAGATGGAAATTCGGTCAGTATTTCAAGGCGGATTTACTTTCAATGGTGTTTTTTCATTTATTATTATTGTTTTATCGGTGACACACGTAAACTGAGCGGTGCATCCATTCAATGAAACTATATTTTGAAATCATTAGGCAACATTATGTGCACTCTAAATAATAATGTAGAAGAATGGAAACTTTCATTTATGTTTAACTTCAGTGATGAAAATAGAGACTAGTGTAAGACGAAATAGCGCCATATTACTCATGTCAAGCGGTAGCATATATTGTTGAGGGCAGCAGACCATCCATTGACATGTGGCAGCAGGTAAGGGAAGTGTGGGTTGATTCTTGATTTATGCAAATACGTTGTTTAGACCAGACACGAAAGCAGACCTTAGACTTGTGCACGGATAGTAGGGATTAAAGTACATAATACATGTGCACAACATAATAATGAAGCAGCCGATGGTCATGTGTATGTGCACTAGTTTATAGTATCATTCATTTCCCCGACATTTTATGACGTTATATAAAAAGAACCCAATGTTGAATTTTATACACGTACTATAAAAACGAATATATAATATGTACAAAACATTGATTGTTTTGGTCACTTGACTAAAAAAAGCAATACAATTTTATCTCATACGACACGGTTAACATGAATGGCCGTAAATTTGGAATCTTCGTTGGTTTCAATGTAAAATGGATTTTGATTATATCTCCGAATTCATCACACTTACTAAATTGTTTCATATTAAAACCGCTGCCTAGGCTGAGTTGGATCAACTTCAATGTCAGTGTCAATTTGTAAATAATTTAAAGGCACATTATTCGATCTTTTCGATAGGACGCAAAATCATGGTTTAAAGAGGTTAAAAATAGATTGTCCTGCTAGGACGCGCTTCAGGACAGTTTATTTGCATTCTAAATTCACTCTGAAACCATGATTTTGAAGTAATTAGGAATCGTATCACCCTGTAACTCAGACAAACTGCCAAAAAACGGCAACCTATCGTATCTGGCAGCATACTGCCGAATCCGTGCTGCCAGATTCGATAGGTTGCCGTTTTTGGCAGTTTGCCATGACTGATAATACAGTGCTATGAAAAGGTGACGAGCCCAAATGTTATTTTATAATATGATATATGTAAAAAAAACCCGTGCAAATAATTTCAATTTTTTTAAAATTAAAATTGTACCGAAACATTCGTGAAGCCAACTTGCGTGAAAAATTGAGCTTATTCAAGCTTACATTGATGAAACGTTGAACAAATTTGCGCGAAGCGTGCAAAATTGGCAATTTTAACACTAGTAATTATGGTCTAGTCCACAATGGTCTAGTCCACATGACGTTAACAATACGTCACATGTATTTTTTTTTTTTGGGGGGGGGGGGGGTGTCAGGTCACCCATAATATTTTAGGGGACCCCCACCCCTCGCTTGCGCTGTCTATGATAGCTCTTATACGTAAAAACATCCAATCATCCAATTGCTTTCATTTGAGATATTGCACGTGAAGATTTAACAAGATGTGTCAAAAACCCAAAACAGAGTACGATTTTTTTAAGCATTTCTAAAACCGATTCAGTGCGAAAATGCACTTATGTCTCATTTAGACTGTGACTCTCAGTCGCCCTGTTACTCGCTATCTTGCAGGCTCCTATTATTTAGTACAGCTTCAGCGACCGTACGGTAATATTGAAGACTGGGGGATGTAGTCTATGTCTCATTATTTTCGGTGTAGCGTTCATAACTGTTAACCGATCTTCGCAAACATTAACAATATCTCAAATTGAAGAGGAGAAATTGATCCCTAATTTTGTGTACGGGTGTACGGAGCTCTATAACCGCTACACAAAACTGTGGTTTTTTTGCTCATGCCTCATGATATAATAATATTCAGATATTGTACCATTATTTCATGTTTATTAGCATTTGTGTTGCCGATCCGAGAGGCGATATTTCTTAATGCAGCCATGACGTTATGCATAGAGCACAGACTACAGACCATATACATTACATGGTATGACTAGCATACCCCAAATAACATGATTACGTCACCGAATATAATTTGTCGATTGCATCATCATCGTTGAAAGATGTGCCGATGTCGAGTATTTTTATAGTGCTAAAAAATAACTTACCATGTACATTAAATAGGCAAATGACAAAATTATGGATCAATTTCTCCTCTTCAATTTGAGATATAATGTTCGCGAAGATCGGTTAACAGTTATGAACGCTACAACGATAAGTCATCTGGACTGGACCATCATAGTCTTAAAATTGCCAATTTTGCAGGCTTCGCGCAAATTTGTCCAATGTTTCATCAATTTAAACTTGAATAATCTTGATTTGTCACGCAAGTTGGCTTCAAGAATGTTTACGGTACAATTTTAATTAAAAATTTGAAAACATTTGCGCGCTCTTTTTTACATGTATCATATTATAAAATAACATTCGGGCTCGTCGTCACTGCATACATAGTTTTTTGTGTTACGAGCACATTTATTACTATTTTAGTTAGTCACTTTTTTCGGAGCACTGTATTATTCCGTTGGGGAATTCCCGGGATGCTTAATTCATTTATATGTTGCCATACTTACAACCACGACTCATTTCAGTGTGTAAAATTGAATAAAAGAGATCGTCTTATTACACAGTTGAATAGCGCTCTGCAATTACGAATACAGTAAGCTGCATGTTACGTGATCGTCAGTTTAATACGCTACATCATAGTCAAAGTCGATTATAAATGATAACAATGTATTTAACAACACCATCGTATCTTACGCGAAAACAAGGTGTATTTAGATATATTTGTTTGTTTGTTTGTTTGTTTCTTAGTTTTTCGTGGTGAACGTGTAAAAAGCAGTACTAATAGTGTACAAAGCAAGCGCAATTTTCGACTGCACGTTTATTAGATAAAACGGTATGAACCTAGTTAAATGATTACATGGTTGTGATATTCAGACGCCCCATACATTTGTCTATATATACCCTTTTCTTTAATGATTTTATTTACTTCATATAATCATCATTTAGTACTTATAATAAACCACCTTGATATTTAGCCAGCTTTTCATGTTACAGGGGAAGTTAGTCAATATGACAATGATGACCCAACGGTTAATATACACAAAAAGCAGTGGATAAAATACATAAATCATGATATTTCGTCATAGCAAATACCTTTGCAGACACCATTCAAAATATAATAAAGATGTAATTCATAATACCGAGGTTTTAAACCATTCTAAAGCAATTTCATGTCATATTGTAATCCTTCAATAGCAGAAATAGTGGTATTAGACCCGAAATGCCCCAAAATGTCGAAGAACTAGAAAGAATGTGAATTATTTCATATTCTATTCACATTTCAATACCGAGTCATGTTTAATTGACACTAACAACTAATTTTCAAAATGCATTTTACAATTTTGATTAAGTTTTTGCAGGCGGACCAGTAGTTGCCCCATACCCTTCGGACCACTTGCCCCAACAAATGACGTAGCACTTTGTAGAGATGAAACATTATTCAAACACCTGTGACGTAATAAATTTTACGCCAAAATGTTTTAAAACATACCACCATTTGTCATAATAATCAATAACTCCAATACATTTCATAAAAAAGGCAAAAATGCATTTTTGTTTTTAGCCATCATACAGATTTCTGTATCCAGCGAGTATCTTTGAATTCGCAAATATTACTGCGTTCGGGTCCTACAAGTAGACGAGTGTCTATAGATAAAATAAGAAATGGTGTACTTTGTTATTTGCAAATTCATAAACTAATAACTCTCCAAAATGAATACCCGTGATAATGATTTAAGTTGAAGCATTCTTTAAATGATAATATTGATCTGAAGTCCAAACCACCAATGTCCCAAGTTAGCAATATGCGCCATTTTACGGTCATTTCAACCACAACCTATGGTTTTAATCATATTTCGGAAAGTCCCTAAGCACACTAAAATATAGCATCCATCAAATGCAATATGCACCTAGCATCTTAAGACGACTGTACTGCATGTATATATTTACTGTTGCATATCTGTCAATCATATAAAGTACATTAAACATGATCTAAACCCATCTTCATATATCGCCCATACTATCTGTGAATTTTCAATCAGTCACTCAAGGAGTTGGCTTCAAAGATCCTGAGAAAATCACATGTGTAAATACCCTAAAGTTCCAAATGTTTTGGATTGTAGAAGGTAAGGATATATGTCAAGCATCAACAAAAGTCGTACTGTTCAAAAGAAAAGCAGTATGCCCATACAATTACAAAATCATTCATTTCGGACCACTTGCCCCACGGTCCAGTTGCCCCATATTCCCCTACTTTAACAATTATTTTAAAAGGGAAGTTATATGATATTTATACTAATTTGTGTACACTTTTGGGGTACGATGGGTTACTCGTCGCATAAGGGGTAAAATTGGGGATGGGTGGACTAAATTTAAATAAATAGATAAAAAGATAAAAAGATAATAGATAAATAGATAAATAGATAAATAGATAAATAGATAAATAGAAAACATAGATAGATAATAAATAAAAAGATAAATAAATAAATAGATAAATAGATAAATAAATAAACAGATAAATAGATATATAGATAATTATTGACAACCGTTTCTGGTTAGACTAGTCATTGAACAAAGTGCTATAGATAAATAGATAAATAGATTAAAAGATAAATAAATAAATAGATAAATAGATAAACAGATATAAAGATAAATAGATAAACAGATATATAGATATATAGATAAATAGATAAATAGGTAAATAGATAAATAGATAAATAGATAAATAGATAAATAGATAAATAGATAAATAGATAAATAGATAAATAGATAAATAGGTGAATAGATAAATAGCTGAATAAATGAATAGGTGAATAGGTGAATAGGTGAATAGGTGAATAGGTGAATAGATGAATAGGTGAATAGATGAATAGGTGAATAGATGAATAGATGAATAGATGAATAGATGACAGGATATTATATTTACATGGACACTAGAAGTACGAGCACGTATGATACAAAGCCTTTGTTGAGAGTCTCTAGCAGCCGAAATACATGTAGTAAATATTAACAATTTATAATGGCCTAAGCATGATTCTTGCAGAATCTATGACAAGTGAAATTCAATCAAATACACTCGAGGATCGAGCAAATGATACCTGCCGAGCAAGTGAAGTGAATAAATAATATATAGATTCGGACAAACCGGCGTGAATTAAATTAACAAAGACCTTATACCGCGTAAAATAATGATGACACTAGTCTTGGGATTACACGAACCCCCGTAAAATCCCTTGAAACGAGACATTATATCTCAGAATGTGACTGTTAGGTGTATTGAATGTTAAAACTGCAGTTGTTCATGGATCCAACCCCGAAGCTGTTGGAATATAGGGTTTTTAAAATCCGGTCGCTTCAATTGACCACATGATTTTATAAGAGCGCATTTTCCTGTTTCATACCGTGAAGATCCGTCTCCATAGAACATGTTTTTTCGCTATCTATTTCGAACTACAAAGGTATTATGAGCGTATTTTTCGCATACCAGGGTCTCCGTGCATCATACTAAACCCGGTCGGCGGTCGCCTCAACTGACCACATCATAATGCGCTTTTCTGTTTCATACCTTGAAGATCCGTCCCCATAGAACAGTTTTATTGCTATCTTTTTCGAGATGCATAGGTCTATAAATGTAACTTTTCCTATACCGGGATCTCCGTGCATCTTACTAATGCTGGTCTCCTTCATTTACCACATGTATGTATCAGCGTACATTTCCTGTTTTTATTTTTTGAAGGTCAGTCCTATAGAAGATGTTTTTCCACACAGGTATGAGTGTATCTTGTCCCATGCCGGGGTCTCTGTGCATCGTACTAAAGATGGTCGCATCACTTTACCATATGTGTGTATCAGCGTGCAGTTTCCTTTATCATACCTTTAAGGTCCGTCCTCATGGAATAATAAGTATGTGTTCGCCGCCTTAGTCAAGCGACTACACCCAGAAGGCAACAGTAATCGACATAACATTATTAAGCAAAAGTGCTGGGTGTATATTCATAGCCACCATATTATGACGCCTTTGTTTGCCATGGCTGTTCGCATCTGTTCGTCTTCATTTCTTTCCTACCGTTTTCCTTATTTCTGTTACTTTACAGTTAATCTGGGATGGAGAAGTTGTTTGAGCACCATAAAAGCCTTATTATAGTGTAATCAGTTCCAAATTGGCGAGAAACAGTGGTGGTTTTTTTTTATCTCTCCACGCGCAAGAAGTAATCCAAGCGTACGCTTGGCCATACGCATACGGTGTTGGCCCCACGTACGCGTCACGCATATGATGCACAGCGCGCTTGTTGCTTTCATGTGCGTCCGCGTCTTTCTGTATCCGTTCGCTGCTGCAATGATGCTTCGCCAATTTGGAACTGATAAAAGTATAATAAATTAGTAAAAACTTGTTTATACACAGTTGTTGCGCCTTAATTCGTCTTCCATATATTCTTAATCTTGACCAACTATTATTGTACAGGTCGTGTCGATGCTACCATATGTCAGTATAACCCGTGTCACAATGGAGGCACCTGTGTAGATCAAGATGGCTCCTTTATTTGTGTATGTATATCAGGCTATGGTGGAGATATATGCAAAGATAGTAAGTATAGTCGTCATTTATTCAAAAAGATTCAACAGAAAGCCATATCTCAACAAACCGTGGCTAGGAACCCACTAATTGTGAAAAATGTAACATTGTTTCAATTGACTCAAAGTACTATTCAGAGTCTACAACTTGCACGCAGTAAATAATATACAGAGATTTCTGGACGACAAAGCTCAGTTTATTATATTTCACCTTTCACAATTCGTCGTATATCTATGAATATGAAACACATCGATACCAAATTTTGGTATTAAACTAGACAATATATTGACTCATTTGAAGTTTAGTAATATTTCTTATAAATTCATTCACTACAAAAACAATCGTACAATTACTCAGAATGTCTTTTAATGAAAACGTGAAATTGTTAATCTGAAAAGTAAACATTATTTTCATATACTCTTACATATTCGATTCCGACCGAACAGTTTCGGTTCGAAAGCGGCCCACAAAAATCTATAAAGATCTATATATTGAATTATATGTGATATGCCTGTTTGAATAATATAAGGAGATTATTTCAATTATAGATGTTTTGAATGTACCAAACTTATAAAAAAATCTATTTGTAATGCTGGATGATTTGGTTATGTGATGCAAACATGGATTAATTTCTGAATTTGTGAATATATGTAATGTAATCATGCTATGGAAAATGTGTAAATGATGAATGAAAATAAATTTGAAAAAATCTATAGTTGACGAATGTTATTTTGTTCTTTCCATACAGAATCAGTAGCCGCAGGAACTATAGCTCTCATCGTAGTTGCGTGTGTTGTAGGGGTTATTGTTCTGGTGGTCCTGGTTTTCTGTATCCCTATGTGTGTGCGAAGAAAAAGGTAAGACTTGAATTACGTTGGGAAATTGATGGGTCATACAAATAATCATCCCTACGGCTCAAAATTGTAATATTTACCAGATTATAACATAGTTGTACAAAATACCCCATCATACTTGCCTAGATTGTTTTTGAATAGAGACCCGTGGAGAGAGTTAACAGTTTTCTTCCAAAGTTCAGCTATTTCCACATGAGGCAAACGGCTGTGGTGTAGAAAGGATTTGGAATGAGGGATCTAATTTGCATTCAGTTCGCTACAGCTGCTGATTTGACAACAATCTGCAGATTTACCGCAGACTTCTAATTGACCGACAGACAACTTACTTGTCGGCAGACGGCTGATTCACCGACAGACAATTTACTTTTCGACAGACTGCTGTTTCACCGTCACACCGTTGATTTTCTGACAGACCGACTATTTTCTGCCAGACCAATTTTTCGCCAATATAAAAATGTTATGAAACAGTTCCATTTATACTCGATACTCGATACGTTTTGGACTCGATGTATTGGGGCTCGATACGAGAGCCATACCACACCAGTAGTCATTAATACCCACCAGGATAATAATGTTTATGATAATATATCCGAATCCCGCGCCACGATGTCGCCACCACGGTCTTAAAGGTATATTATGTGATCTTTCCAGGAAACGCCCTCAACATCGACAAAAAAATTGAAAGCAGATTTTCTTGCAGATTTACATTTCTGATCATAAATCGTACATACATTCCAAGTTACAGGGCGATACGATTCTTAATTACTTCAAAATCATGGTTTTAGAGTGAAAATAAACTGTCGGATTGTCGATTTTTGTCCGACAACTTATTTTACTCTAGTCTTAATTCACTCTAAAACCATGATTTTGAGGTAATTAGGAATCGTATCGCTCTGTAACTTGATGTATGTCCGATTTATGATCAGAAATGTAAATCTGCAAGAAAATCTGCTTTCAATTTTTTTAGAAATGTAAATCTGCTAGAAAATCTACTTTCTAAAAAAAATCATGAATAGAGGGCGCTCTCTGGAAAAGATCACATAATATGCCTTTAAATGGTATGCACATGATCGGAGGTGGGTTGGGGAGATTTCTGTGGTCAGTGCAAAGGGTGATATCAATGATCGTGTCCAAAAATCATGTAATTAGTGAGTTTTTCCAAGACTGTTATTCAATAACGTCACATATTATAACTCCGGGATTTTGTTTTAAAGTCGCATATCCATTATCCGGTATAGCCTATACCGGATAATATCCATTATTCGGTATAGCCTATACCGGATAATATCCATTATCCGGTATTGCCTATACCGGATAATGGATGTGCAACATCATTGTTTGACTATACTTATATATTGTTCATTATAATCTTGCATACTTGCATGAATCGATACGATGGGACGATAATTAAAATTTACATACGCACCACTTGTCCTTGTTATATTTAGACAATGGGTATTATGCTGCACGATGAATAATCCCTTGCTGCTCGATACGTGGCTCGATATATTTTTCTTCAAATAAGGCTCGATGTATATGACAAACTCTTCCGGGCCCGATACAGTCCCGATAATTATATCGAGTATAAATGAAACTGTTCCTTTAGACGACTTAAAACAGTCTTGGAAGAAGTTTAGACACTCCATGCATATGGACAAAGATTGTTACAGGAACCATTACAGTCTATTGTAGTCGTATCCATCTTAAATTCAAACGTGTTTTTCCTAGCGTTCTGATTATTTTACTCTATACACTATTTGCAGACGTGCTGTAACTAAGAAGAAACCTCCTGCACCCAGGCACCGTGATCCCCCGCCACCATATTCGAAAACAGATAATGATCAATTTGCCAATGTCTCGCCAAGACAAATATCATGACATTGCACCATCGGCGCCACCGGTTGAGATAGAGGAGTAAATGCACATGGATTGACAATACCAAAATGATATAATGACATACACATTAAGGGCACATGGGAAGGTTTTATCCCGTCATATTAGTGATATGGCATAACGCATATCATCGTATAGAGATGTTATAAGAACTTATAATATTTGAACTGGATCCTGGTACTCACTAATATTCGTCGTGGTTTAATTTCGCAGTGCTGCAAATCCCGTGTTTCACGAAATATATTGCTATTGTGGGATCTTTATAAAACGTCATCATGATAAATGTTAAATAGATTTCGATTGTATTGAACCACAGACGTGATTGAACTTGATTTGTCTCTATCTCGTGTCTTAAATCGAACACAGCATTTTTTCATTCATAATTCATAATATTTATTAACAAAATCCAACATATAACAATCAAGAAAAGTATTATGTAATAGATAAAACTATACGATATAAAGTGTAAAGAGTAGATATTAAGGATTATACAATAATTTGCATGAAAAACTTATGGTGATGGAAGCGAGTGCGAAAAACCCAGAATTGTGGGGTTTGAAAGTGTGCGGAGAAGCCATTAAGGGGCGGTCTAGGTTGATTTGACCCAAATTTGGAAACACATTTTCTCAATGTTACCGTGGACCTACCGCTTAGTGTTATATATCAAATTAAAGCTCAGGTCAAGACCTTTTACAAAATGCGTGTTATTTTGATCTGGTTGCCATGGTTACCATGCAATGCCTATGATTGGCTAAACACGGGAACAAACGTAACTAGAAAACAAAATGTTGCATATACACCATACTTGAGTAGATGATGTATCGGTATAGTGCGCATGAAATCGTGGATCCGGACTTTTTATACGGTTGCCATGGTAACAGTGAACCGACCAATCAGGTAATTTTGTATCGTAATTCAAATTTGAAACAGATATTAAAAATCGGGCTCCATGGTTTCATAGCCCTTTGTGTGCTTAACATATGGTCCAAATCCCATGGTTATATGACCTTTCGTTTTCTAGTTACGTTTGGTCCCGTGTTTAGCCAATCAGAGGCCTTGCATGGTAACCATGGCAACCGGATCAAAATAACTTTTTAAAGCGTTTCCAGCTTAAGGGGGGGGGGGGGGGGGGTCTAGGTTGATTTGACCCAAATTTGGAAACACATTTTCTCAATGTTACCGTGGACCTACCACTTATTGTTATATATCAAATTAAAGCTTAAAAGTTTGAAAGCTTAAAACCACTTATTGTTATATATCAAATTAAAGCTTAAAAGTTTAAAAGCTTAAAACTTAAAAGTTTGGCTCCACCACTGTAAGATATCTGTATTTAAAGGCGTACTACTACGGTTATATGATGAGTAGGAAGATGGTTTAGGTTTACCGTATGGATTTCAGTATAATGGCAGTAGGCTGGTATGTTTAGGTTAACAACATAACAACACAATAGAAGATGAGGATAACAATTTGTGTACAACTAGTTAGAGCAGGGTCAAGGGAGTTCCAGATTTGAGGTCCATAGATAACAGAATGACGGACGATTTTGGATTTAATATTTTCAACAACGAAGTTATTTGCGTGTCTAGTATTATAACTGTGAAGATCATTTATGTTTAGAGAAGAAACCCATAATGAATTTAGGGAGCGAGTTATTGTTGAAACGGAACATAAATAAGGCAGTTTGAAGTCTGTTGATATCGAAAATATTAAGAGTATTGAAGTCGAGAAAGAGAGGCTTTGAATGCGAGTCATAGGATGCACCAGCACAGAAACGCAGAGCCTTCTTTTAGTAGATCAATAATTTGTCGATTTGGGTCATATCCGTGCTCAACCATGGGCTCAGGGATTTATGTTTTGATAAAGTATGTTATGTATGGCAAGACAAGCGTATTGTAGAGAGTAAAATGAATAGATAAGGGAAGATCATCAAGTAATCTCTGGAGTATACCGACTTATATAGACGTAATGATTACATGTTTTTGTAATGTGAAGTATTCAGTGGAGATGTTTCTCAATGATAAACCTTGGTACTTTGAACTTGGTATGGTTGTGACAGATCAAATAGGATTCGAATCGATAAAAATGATAGCAGAACGTGTAGAGGTATGACGCTTAGAGCCGAATAGAATATAATTAGTTTTGCTAACGTTAACATGGTTAAAGTAATGTTATGAGAACTTTTTCAAATAATAACATATATTTTTCTCTCTCTTATAATGACGTTTTACTATATATCAGGAAAGATATTCCTAGACTTATAAATCTACTTTGACTGTATTTTCCGTAAAAAATCCCATCAAATACCTCTACTAAATCATAATGGAAATGTGTTTCCAATTTAAGAATTTTGTCCTAATGTTTGTTTCTATTTTCATCATAAGCATTCCGTAGGGGTGCGTTCACTTGTGTACAGTTGCGATCGTAACCGGAAACACTGTAAACGGTGTTAACACAGTGTCAAACCATGGCATTCTATTTACGAACGAAAAAACCCACTAAGAACATAACTTGTCCTAGTACCAGGACAACTTATTTCAAAATTTTGATTTTTTTTTAGGAAATATAATGTTCTGTAACTTAAAATTATTTTAGTTTCATGGTTATACATGAGATTTGACAAAAAAATGCATTTCTAGGACAAAATCACAGATAGAGGGCGTTCCATGAAAAAGATCGCATAATATGACTTTAAGAGAAAGTTTATCAGCCTTGAACCAATTCGACACATCTTGTAGCTCTTTATTAATTGTAGAAACTAGTGTATTAAAGTCAGGGTGCGACATAAGAGAATAGGGGAATTTCTTAGAATCATTTGGAATGTCATTCACATAATATATAAGAAACAGGAGGGTCCGTGGATAGAGACTTGAGGTACGAAGAAACTGGTAAGAGATTTGAAGAGTGCGACGTAAATTGCTTTCGATTATGAAGATAATTGGAGAGTAGGGCAAGAGGCGTACCTCGGATACGGGATACCGTAGTGATTTAGTTTAGAGAGAAGGATAGAGTGGTCAATAGTGTCGAAAGCCTTTGACAGGTCTAGGAGTAGACCAAGCGTGTGATGATTTTTGGAGAGAGCCGAAACAATGTTGTTGTAAATATCAAAAAGCGCGAGATCAGTTCTTTCTAAAACCATATTGGTTGTCGTGAAGAATATCGTAGGAAGAGAGAAAACAAGAGAGATAATAATTCCATTGTAGATAAGGCGCTCAAGAATGTTAGAGAAGCATGGAAGTACATGGAATAACTTTGGCTATCTTGAGAGCAAATGGAAACACACCATTCATGGTGGAAAGGTTAGAGATATTAAAGGTGCTATTTGTTTGATAATGCCAGGGTTAATGTCATCGAAGCCGGAGCTTTAAAAGTACCAGTGATCTCCTGAATCTTCGTCAGAAACAGGATTTACAAAGATTGACTTATCAAAAGAAGTTGGAAGGAAGTCAGAAAAGGGACGCTGGGTATAACTCTTGCGAGCAAAATTAAGACCGATTTCAGCAAAGAATTTGTTGAAGTTGTTCGCGCAATATCAGCCTTGTTGGAAATGTTGGAATCGCCATTTAAGAAATAGTTCGGGGATTTGTTCTTGTTATTTTCACAAATTATATCATTAATGGCACGCCAGGTTTTATTCATATTATTGTTATAGCTATCGAATTTATCTTTATAATATTTAGTACGTGAAGAGCGGATTACATTTAGGTTTTTTTCTTTCTATACTTAATATAGGCATTCTTGTTACATTCGATGGGTAAGTGAATAATATTATTTAAACCTTCTAACACAAGTGACGTACATGTATGCCATCTGTTCCTGGTGACTTCCCATTTTTCATCTGATGTAATGCTTTCTGTACTTCTGATCTCAATGGTGGAGGCTCATCTTCTGTTGTTCCATGACTGTATGTGTGTTGAGGGTCCTTTGCGTTATACAGCGTGGTGATATTGTATTCCACCCACCTGCGCGTTTTATCCTCTGTCTCTGTCAAGGTGTTTCCATTCTCATCATTGATAACATCAGTTCTCGGGGTCCATTTACCGGTTACATCTTTTATTATTTTGAACATCCTCTTTTTTACCTTTTACTTTGGCCTTTTTCCTCTCATCAGCAAGATATAATGTGTTCTGTGAGATCCAAACTTGTTTCTTCCTCTGTTTTTTGGGGATGTGCTTTTTGGCTTCAGACTGGACAATTTCCTTCATGCTCTCCCAAAGCTCATTTGGTGTTTTTTCCTCTTCTTCTGACTGTAAGAGTTTCGAAAATCTGTTCCGCACTTCCAGAGTAAATTGTGACGGGATGTCATCAACATCGTATCTGCTTGGTGGCGCATTTGATCTTTTGGCTTTCAACTTTAATCTGAATTTGGCTGCCAGTAGTTGGTGGTCACTTCCACAGTCGGCACCTGGTCGTGTCTTCACATTCTGTAGTGATGACCTCCATCTTCTACCAATCATGATATAGTCATTCTGATTTCTCACACCATCACCAGGGCTCTTCCATGTCCATAACCTACGTGGATGATGTTGAAAGATAGTGTTCCCTACGATTAAGTTGTTTGTCATACAAAACTCTTCCAATCTATCACCTCTCTCATTTCTAATTCCAAGTCCATATATGTACCAATGTTGGCTGTTTTCGTTACTGATTTTCCCAGCTTTGCATTCCAGTCCCCCATGAGTATAGTCATATCTTTCTTCGGGATGTCATCCAGCACTTCTTGTACCACATAAAAGTCTTCTATCACCTCGTCCGATGCGTCTGATGTCGGTGCATACACTTGTACAAGAGTCACATTCATAGGCTTCCCTTTCAGACGGAGTGTGATAACTCGTTCGTTCACAGGATTGTATCCAAGAATAGATTTTGGTGTTTTCTTTTCAATGATGAAACCAACTCCCATCCTTTTCCTCCAACTGTCTTTACCGGAATACAGGCAGGTGTTTCCATTGTCCGTAGTAAACCGCCCTTGTTCATGCCACCACAGCTCTGCCACTCCTAGAACTTTTATGTCACATCTTGTCATTTCTCGCTCCACAATTTCCAGCTTTCCAGCTGACATACTGCGCACATTCCATGTCGCTATGTTGGTCAATTTCCTTAGAGGGTTGCTGCTCTTTTCATCTCTGGGACCATCAAGTGCATGACTTCCAAAAAATGGGTTTGGTCGTGCCCCGTCATCACAGCCAGGAGTACTATGAGTAGCATCTCTCTCTTCCCCAGTAACATTTGTCGTATCTTCAAGCCTGCGGGACCCACCATCCGATACCGTCTTCATTAAATTATTTTGAACTCTCATGTTGGCTAAGGGAGCACATCAAAACTCGACCGCCCGGCAATCGCCGGTTCCGTGCAGTTCCGTGAGGTTGCAGCCGGTTTCTATTGTTCTAAACAATGATATGCGGTCCCCACCGGGCGGAACCGCCGGTTGCCGCGCGGTCGAGTTTTGATTTGCTCCCTAACAAGACCCAATATAGATGTGGTGGAGGGCCAGGTCCTTCCACATCCGCAGTAGAGTGCCATTCCAACCTCCTGGTTGTACTAATCCCTCCTATATGCACAGATCATTTCCTTGGCTGCCAAGTACCTATCTCTGATGCACTGTGATATGCCGTTGACCATGTATCTGGTTCATCCGCCGCACACTACAACGATCATGACGATGCTGCTGCTCATCGCTGACCGGGTTTTGGTAACATTTCCTCTACCAGGGAAACCGGTTTCCACCGGAGGGGAGATGCAGGTATAAAATACCTGACTTACAGGTGAGTTCAAAGAGAGAACTGGAAAGAAAGGAAGAAGAAGTGAGAACACCAAAACCAGCCCCCTACACCGCAGTGTGGGGTTACGCCTTTCCCGCCAACTGGAGATCTGTGTATATGTACTCCAATTGACACCGGTGAAGTTTTGGTCTTTCCCGGGGGGCAGGCGCCGCTGATTCCTACCTACGCAAACAAGAAACTAATCTGGCTAGCAAGGTGATCTACGAAAGAGAATTAATAGAAGAGAAGAGTAAAGAATGGAAAAATGTACAGAAGAAAGTGTACAGTAAAAGACAGCTAAGGAGGGTAGAGGGCGCTTAGCCCCTCACTCTACATGTAGTATAGACGTATCTTGTCTAAATACATTAATACATTAATTAATTTGAATTATTTCATTAAACTTCAGCAATGTAAGCAATTTAGTTAATGTCATCAATTTAATTAATTACTTTTATTTAAAAGTAAGTTCCCCCTCTCCCTCCCCCCAAAAAATTATAATAACGATAAAAATAAAAATCAACAACTGCAATAGCATGTAAATGTTGAACATGTTGAAAAAGATTCATGGACCTTTAATTTGGTCACCCGGGCGCTTAATTTCTTTATGCAACTATAACGGGATGCATCCCATTGTGTTACTACGCTACTACGCTTTATTCCGTGTATCGATCTGTTGTCTATTGCATCCCGTTATAGTTGCATAAAGAAAATACGCAATCGGGCCAGCAATCAGAACATCTACATTTAACCACCTTTACCAATAACTCACTGCATTTTGGCCTAAAACGCATAAATGGAACATATCTTGCGTCAAATATTTTACAGAAATAATGAGAAAAATATGGGGTTTCTTCTGATATCAAAATATGTTGATGGGTGACATCCACCTTTAAGAACAGACCTATCACATCAAAGTCATGTAAAGTTTTTTACTGAACTACTTCATTTGTTTTGCCATGCTGCTGAGATGCCCGGGTATTTCAACTTGATGTTTTCTATTTTACATGCAAGGTCATCCTTAAAATTGTCGCATTCCAAGCTTGAGTTGCATTACTCCGATGGTTCTTATTTTTGCCCATTGAGTAGTACACAAGCTGATGGGTGGTTAACCACCTTTTGCAGTAATTCACCACATTTTAGTATATAATTTCACCCACCTGGCTACGCCACTGTGTTTTAAACCAATACGAATTGACAAAATAATTTAGGAATTCGTGACCAGCGTCGTCTGCGAGGAGTGATTTAGTGTTGTGCGCCCCCAATTCTGATTGTTTTACCTATGCTGGTTCCCGAAATCAAACACTAGAAAAAATGTATTCCCGAACCGTCAAATGGATTCTTACAGACGCACAGAACGAGCTTAGGTAGCGGTCAGAGACCCTATAACTATGGGACAAGTATCTCGGAGGCAAAGTCCCCCGTTTACTATGCTTAAATTGACGGATGATGATCTTAGAGGGGGCGCACTATCATGGTCGTAACAAACCAGACGACATAAGACACGGTGGATTTTATCGGCTCAAAACATGATTTGTGGCACAGAAATAGTACATCAATGGTCAAAAAAGCTGATTGTGATTTAGAGTAAAACTTATTTGCTTTGATGATAGCAGAATTAAGTTTTTATATGACACGAAACATTCAGAATTGGTTATTTGAAATTAATTTTCACGTGGAACAAAATACGAATGTCAAATTGTGGATGGCTTCGTCTGACAGTGACAGAGGAGGGGCGTGGCGTTATTTGCATGTTATGAATATTGTAATCAAATCAGTTGGGAAGGACGCTGGATCGCGACGATTACATGGTGTGAGGTCATGAATAGTCATGAATGAATATTCATTCACAACGAATGATTGACAGTTTACGCTTAACTTCCGGATGATGAACTTATTATAGAGTGCGCTATACTGTGAAACAAAATCTCAACAATGGTCAGATAGGGTGTTACATCACCCTGTAGCGGTCTATATATTGGTGATTCTAACCCAGATGTATCGGCTTGGCCATTGAACTCCTCATGATCTGAGCATCGGGAGGGTGATGATGGCATACAAACAAGATAAGGGTTTTCAGCTATTCTATATCAAAATGTTCCATACAAAAGTATATACACCCTTCCAGATAATGACTGAAATGGTATGACATTTAGGCCGTGTTCCCACATAGAACAGTAGTCAAGACTAGTCCGGACCTGGTCCGGACTAAATCGTTAGTAGAAACGCGATTCAAGTAGGTCCCAGTCCAGACTCAAAGTGGTTTTTGTTATTTTGTTTTGAGTCATCGTTGTGACGACCACTTATGTGGGAACGCAACTTTCAAGTTGGTCCCGGTCCGGACTAGTCCGGACCGGGACAACTTATACTTATGTGGGAACACGGCCTTAGATAGTCAACGGTTATATAGATGTACATGTACATGTATTATTCTATATATGATTACACTGTAAAAACATGCAGTGTTTAGAAATCACGGAGAAAGTAATAGGGTGGTCAATATCTTTCGTAGGAGGCGGGGTCCCAAAAATGTCATTTGTCGTCGATACTTTGTTATGACTCTCCCTAAAAGCTCCTAAACGAAAGACTAGTAATTTTTATGACCCCCATGTTCGAGTACTTTACAAAAATGAAGAACGCGCATGTTACCAACTTTTGTGTTGAGTTAGGCCTAGGGGGAGAGGTTTAGGTAGGTCTACTTACTCAAATTATTTGTTTAAAAGGCCGGCGCGACTGTAATGTCAGTGTTTGGGACAAGGTCGACGTGTAGCACATAGGGGAAATGTGTCGCAAGTGAGCTCCATTTTTAACTGGAATATTAGTAAATGAGAAATATAGCGAGACTGATACCAGTGCGAGGCCGCCATCGTCTGAAAGGATTTGGATCCAGTTATATTGCCCTCTATCCACCTGCCTCTATCACTATCCCAACAAGTAATAGAATCATGTCAGTGGAGTTGAGCCGTAGAGGGTGTACATGGTCAGTGTAGATAAGACCCTAGATAAGAATCAAAGACGGTTATAACAAATCGTAACAAACATTTGGCCAAACACTGTATACATGAAATTATACTGTATCCTACATGAACATGTCGGCCCTTTTTTGGCAAAACACTGTAACTCCAAAATTGTCATATTGAGAAATTGAGCTTTAAAGTTTACATGAATGCATTTTTTATATTTGTGAAATTATTCAGTTGTAATGAAAACATGAATATGCGGGGCAGTTTAGTACTTTTCTACAAATTGATATTAAGTTTATATATATGATTTTTTTGAAGATACAATCAAATTTGTTGAGTTACAGTGCTTTGCCAAAAATACATTGATTCAATTTTTTTGGCAAAACACTGTAACTCATACAATGGCTGTTAACATGATTTATTTTGTTATTTTCGATTATCCATACATTTTATCACTACGTTTTTTCTCATTTATATACACAATGTAATGTTAACAATCATATGATGCCCTAAATTGTGTGTATGGGTTACAAACACTGTATCTCATAGATGCTGTCCTTGAATATAAACAGTTTTATGGCAAAACACTGAGTTACAGTCTTTTGCCAAAAAAACACGCCCTTATTTACACGCACACTCCACGTAACTCCGACCATGGACTTAGTCCATGCTCCGACATACAGTGTTTTGCCAAAAAATCATCGGTAAATGTGCATACAAACACCTGAGTTAGGGGGTGCTATCTCGAAAAGGGAGCACCTAGGGAACTTGAGAGCTTCAGAAATAGAAGCAGCGCCCCCAAATTGCTGACAAATGATTTTATCTCAAAAAGTCACATTTTGTAGTTACAGTGTTTTGCCAAATGACGGCCCATGTGTACTATACACTTTATTCCGTCAAGGTATCAAATGTTTGTTACGATAAATAATACCGCGACCGGAGCAGCTGATTGTTGTTAATATCACATTTCAATTGCTTTGGCGCGAATGCTTCCATGTCAAAAATAAGGTCAACCTTTTACACTAGTTTTACTACAATAATTCTCAGAGTTCATAAGTATTAATTTAGTTCAATTTTTGTAGCATTTTAAAGAAGGCACTGGAATAAAATGAGTCAGGGAGACTGATGAATCAGTCGTGGAGAACCAGCAAAGTAAAAAAAAGACGAAGAAAACACCCGGGTGAAACATATCCAAAATTATCTAGATTTGTGCAACAGTTCATGGTCAGACAAGCCTATAATGCTGTAGTGTAGGCTTTGGATTGGAATCAGTTGAGACACACACTCTTTGACAATGTATTTTTTCATACCGTGGTGGTGGTGGGGGGGGGGGGGGGGGGGGGGGGGGGGTAGAGATGGTGGGGTCTTTCATCATATATGTAAATCATTGATCATT
The DNA here is from genome assembly GCA_035610835.1 of Ophiura sarsii. Taxonomy (NCBI): domain Eukaryota; kingdom Metazoa; phylum Echinodermata; class Ophiuroidea; order Amphilepidida; family Ophiuridae; genus Ophiura; species Ophiura sarsii. The sequence continues at coordinate 62,530,515 of CM069455.1, read as the reverse complement.
TACGATGATAACCACAGTAAAGTACACGAAATCCTATTCAACAATTAATTTCTCCGAGGGAATCTTAGTGATTTCTTTTGTTATTCCATTGTGCTGTTATTAATTGAGCAATATGTCCCTATGCTTATGTCCCTATGCTTATGCTTTCAGCCCCATAATAAAATATCAGTTTTTTTCTTGTTAATCTCAATTAATGACCTTTGATTACATCCATTTTTGTGCAAACAAATAAATATAATAATAAAAATAAATAACACCAAATATTTCTTGTAAATTAACGTCAGCTTTGATCTAAATATTCAAAATATACAATAACAGAAATCCTGGATAGAGGTTTGTTTAGCTCGGGTTATATCAAAGAAGATTTTAAGGATATCCCACAATGCATTGCGGGAGCACCAGCCAACTAAGACTTTTTGCACATGATGCATTTTGTGAAACAAGAAAAATGGAACACTGAGAACTAATTGATTAATGTGACATACCGGCACATCACAACAGAAATAAGTAAAGAGATGTGCCGGTATGTCAGAACAGCGACGAATTGATGTAAACTAGAATCTAAGGGCTCCAACGATGAATGCACTACGATACCATACTTTTGTGCATATTATATGTATATGGGAAGGCGGCTGCATACGACATTCCAAATGTTGACAATTTTTTTTCTTCAAAAATGTCAACATTATTGAATTTCATTACCATATTTGGAATCACCATGAGAAATGCATTGAAATAAGTATAAACATGCCTAGTATTGGTTCCGTAATCCTTGAGATAGACATTGAAAATTGGGAAAGGTTTCTGAAAAATCTGTTTTGTATATGGTAAAACTATTATAGCCGCGTGGGAAGTGTTAAGGGCATTTTGCAAAAACGCAATGCATTGTGGTGGTGTCTTTAAAAATCTTCTTTGGGGTTATATATAATTTAGATAAGTTGCTCGCTCGGCGCACCTTTTTCCGTCAAAATAAAGCGAACGCAGTGAAATGGATCAATGATTGATTGCCACGTCCACATCAGCAGTTGTATACGATACTAAAGTGTGTTACGATTTTATAATCATTATACAAATTGAATCCCGGGTCCCTTTACAAATTTGAAAACCAACGTATATGACTCTTGTAATTGAGGTTTGTTTGTTTGTCTGTCTGACTGACTGAAAGCACTGTTATCATTTACACGTTATTAAAAGAAGAAAGGAAAAAAAAGAGAGAAAAAAAAGAAGAGAAAATCACTCCAAAAGGGTGAGAGTGTTTTTAGCTCTTTAACCATTTACACGTGAGCGGTACTTCCGGGCAGGCTGGTTTTTAAATGAATAGCGACTCTCCTCCTGTATGAACTGAGAGATAACTTTAACGCTTACCATGCGGGAGGCGGCTGCAGACGACATTCCAAATGTTAACAAAATGTTTCAAAAAGGTTAGAATTATTTAATTCCATTACCATATTTGGAATCACCATGAGAAATGCATTGAAATAAGTACAAACATGCCTAGTATTGGTGCAGTAATCATTGAGGTAGACCTTGAAAGTTGGGAAAGGATTTTGAAAAATCTGTTTTGTATAATGGTAAAACCAATAGCCGCATGGAAAGTGTTAATAATTGGAAGCGCTCGACCTAGTTGTAAAGTTAAATAATTCTTTGGAACGTTCTGCAAATCTTTCACCTCAAACACGGCATTGCCCCAAACCCGGCTTGTTGGACAATTTGACTTCACGTGATGTATAAAGCTAACTTTGTAACTTTCCGTTGTCTGGTTGTGGTACTTTTCAATTTCAAACTTGACTGCTCGACAGTGGATTTGTATGGGAATTTCCTGGAAAAGAGGATGTAACGAATAAAGGGTGATGTCATACAATATACCGTCTATGCATACAGCTAAGAATATAGGAGCAGGAACACTTTGCATAACTGTCACCACGCCCCGCCTGGTTCCACAACAATAATCAATCGAGAAAAACAACTTCGATCTTCATATACCAATAAAAGGCTTGGATATTTCAATCCGCGACATAATAGTCTTATGACGCCCAGCAGCAGCAGACGATAGGAAAGCTCTTAGCATTTGACAAGTTTCACTGAGATTAAGTTTCAGTTTCGATAAAAAGAGGTAAGTTATATATTAAATTATCAGTGTTTGTAAATATGTGTTGTTATATTGTCTATTGTAAAACAATTAGTATCAAAAGAAAATCCGAATTACCCATACAGATATTGCCATCTCTGTATTATAAATGTTGCTGTCGTGTGAATTTTCCACAAAATTGTTCACAAATGTCTGTGACTTCCATGCGGCAGGCGACTGCAGACGACATTCCAAATTTTGACAAAATGTTTCAAAAATGTCAATATTAGTAAATTTCATTACCATTTGGAATCACCATGAGAGATGCATTGTACAAACATGCCTAGTATTGGTTCAGTAATTCTTGAGGTAGACCTTGAAAGTTGGGAAAGGTTTCTGAAAAATCTGTTTTGTATGGTAAAACTAATAGCCGCGTGGAAAGCGGGCAAAGAGCAAATTATGTTTCGCTTCTTTCATATTCATTAGAAATACAGGAGTAAACTGAAATGTTGCAATTATATTCTTAACACTTTCCACGCGGCTATTATTTTACCATACTCAAAACAGATTTTTCAGAAATCTTTCACAATTTTCAAAGTCTATCTCAAGGATTACTGACCCGATACTAGGCATGTTTGTACTTATGTCAATGCATTTCTCAAGATGATTCCAAATATGGTAATGACATTCCATCATTTTGATATTTTTCAAACATTTTGTGAAATTTTGGAATGTCGTCTGCAGCTGCCTGCCGCGTGGAAAGTGTTAATGATGTGCCTCCATTTATGTACAGCGTGTCCAACAAAAACTGGCGGGTCCAAAAGCTGCAGAGCTTTATTACTAAAAATGTATGAAGTGTAGCTGCTTCATGTTTTAAAAATATGTAAATATAAATACACTCGACCTTTGGTGAAATTATGAGATCAATCGGATGTAAACTCTTTGAAGTACAGAGCTTTGATGAGAGCCTGGTGAGAACCCGGTTTTTCTTTTCGATTTTGCGTTGCAATCGCCGCATCATTTGCGCATTATTCTGACTTCATTAACGCTTTTTGCCCTTGAATATGACTTAGTCAGGACATATTATCTTCGTCATATTAAGGAGGATTAAAAGGTGTGAACCTACTTATTTCTATGCCATTATGTAGAACAACATATTATTATTATTACAAATAACCTCCTGAGATATCACTGCCGTTCTTTGTAGCAGTTCAAAAACCATTTCTTCGGAATTGGAAACCAACTATTAAGTTCATATTATCAAAGGAATTAGGAGCAGGCAGGGTATATCATGGTGCTCTAACAGATACATGCTCTGTTCATTTTTAACATCATTCAAAGGTTACTGCAATGGTATTTCTAATGCTGAATAATGATCCAAAATACTTGTAATTTAACTAATTTAACTTTAACTTTACAACGTTTTTTTAAAGGTCACACCTTAACAAAAAAAGAGTACAAAATTAATAATGAAAATAACTTCACAATGTGAACGATATGATAATTATCACCATACTCTGGTTGGCCATCTCGAGACAGTGACGTAACTGAACAGACGCAGCTTTTACCATGTTTACGCACGCGTGTGTATCTTCCGCCTTTCAACGCTCGTGTTTGTACGCCAGCGCCGCGAGTATGCGCGCTCGTTATGTGATGCAATTAGTAGAATACGCGGTTACGTCACTGTCTCGAGATGGCCAAACAGAGTATAGACTGAAAAATCAGTTTATATTTGCTAATTTACTATGCTTTATATCTGGTGCTACGCCAATTCAACTTATTACTTCCGATGCATATTTCAGAAGAAAGTGTTTCAATTTATTGTTTACGCTCGAGATTTGTAAATAACATTATCATATACATGTAGTCAAATTTCTATTTGTAGGGGAAGAATTTTTAAAATAATTTAGGCCTATATGTCAAATATTTTAGAAGCGGTGACAACTTCTTCGATTATGAGCAGAATCGGCAACAGTCATTGCAATAAATGAGTTTATTATCAACATAAAGTTTAAAACAGAACGTTCTTTGCTATGGTATAATTTATTTGTGAATATTCAAGTAAGAAACATTACCCGATGTACGGGCAAACCACAGATTTATAATGTATGGGGCAAGCGGATCTCTCAGGATGGGTCGGTCAGCTGATTTAAAAAAAAAGGTATAACTTCACTAGAAGCCACCAGAAGGAAAGTGCCGAAGTTGATTCGTTTTGTAAATAAATGACCAGTGGTTTTTAGGTCATTTTCATCAGGTGAACCAATTGATCCCCGGTTTAATTGATTTACTTTATAGTAGTCCATGTGAGCTCATAGAGATCAGTTTGTTGGATCCGCAAGGTTTTTTTCATGATTTTCTTAGTTTTCGGTAATATTTGTAGGACCTTGTCAAATGTTGATTCCCCCCCCCCCCGCCCCTCCCCCATAGGCCTATAACCCCGAGAATGATATGCCAGAGATTTTGATTGGTCATCTTGTTTGTTTGTTTGTTGGGGTGCTTGTTTGTTGGTTAGAGGAGTGTTTGTTTGTTGGGGTGTTTGTTTGTATGTTTGTTTGCTTGTTTCTTTAACCAGTCGATCCATTCGATGAGCATGAGATTGTCAATTTCCAGTGTTGGAGTCGAGTCCTCATCATCCGAGTCCGAGTCCGAGTCCGAGTCCTTGAGGAAAGGACTCGAGTCCGAGTCCGAGTCTTTGCCAATTTCTATGTCCGAGTCCGAGTCCGAGTCCGAGTCCTCAATATCCGAGTCCGAGTCCGAGTCCGAGTCCTTATGTATCAAATTCAAGATGCAGTTCACCAATACTATATCAACGTTTTATTAATCAGAATTTTCAGTTCTATACTGTTTACTTATACAAATATGGACTGTTCATGAGGGAAATTGGGTGAACTATTGCCCCAATGTGATCTGGAGACGGTAAGCCTACTATTTTCCTGATGCCGAAGGCTGAGGGAAAATAGAAGGCTTAGGTCTCCAGATCACCGAGGAACAATAGTTCACCCCAGTGGCGTACCCAGGGGGGGCCTGAAATAACCCCCTCGGTAAAAACGACCCTCCGTCGGTAGATTTGCGATTTTGACCATGCGATTTTTGTCGGCCGTTTATGCTGACAACTTCATCCCTACCCCGAGACGAGAGCAGCAGGTGCTACAACGCCAGATACTGATCACAAGGGCCACACATGTGGGAGTTGATTCTTTGCCCGTATTGGTCTTGTTAGTCATCCTCTGACACATAGATCAAATTCAACTATCAACTAATCTTTGTTGTCATTGTCGTCTTTGCTTTGCGATGGACGAACAACAACAGATCGAGTTAATTTTTTTAAAGAAGTAAATTATTGCTATTGCTAAGGCTAATAATTCTGATAAAAGCCAGGATAAATTTAATGTTCTTTGTATTTCACTGTTTTTAAAGCAATACTAAATCGACGATATCTTTGGAACTGGGAGTACTGACATTGAAAGAAGATGTCAGTAAAATAAGGCTATGAAAATGAAACAGGGAAGAAAATTGAATATTTCATTGCTTGACCTGTTGACAACACCTGAGTTTTGACCTCATCAATCATCAAAAGCAGTTTTGAGTTGGCCTAATGTTATATGTTGAATTTAAAGAAGATGCTCATTGCACTTCAGGAACATCAGCATCTGCACCATTTGGGGGATAATCTGGCGCGATGTGGCCGCATGATCAACCCCAACCCCCTCTTCTGAATATGCGTTCCATGAACGCTACTTGCTGGTCTGGTACAGACAGCACCCTCTGTGCTTACTTATGAAAGTTATTGTTTTGCTAGCGGCGGACTGCGAAATTCAGTCCCTCAGCAAAACAAAATTCAGATAAATTAATGAAAATAAAACACCTGAAAAAACCCAATTTTGCCGGACTCGATGAGGACTCGAAGCCGAGTCCTCGAGTCCTTGGGGTCCGAGCCCGAGTCCGAGTCCGAGTCTTTGAGTACTGGGACCGAGTCCGAGTCCGAGTCTTTGAAAAAAAGGACTCGAGTCGGACTCGAGTCCGAGTCCTAGTCCCGAGTCCTACAACACTGTCAATTTCTTACTGCATGTTTATTATTTTAATTGAAATGTTAAACAAAATTCAGAATTGTTTTAACTTCTATAATAAATGTAAAATCAAGGTGGCGGGTTAAAAGGGTCGTAACCATAGGGGGAATTTCCTCTTGCCAGAATGCCCCCCTCCCATGCTCGCCCCTAAATGAGAAAAAACAACACCCCAGACCCATGCATATAACCAAATTAGTCGGTTATGCACCATTGAACCCCCACCAATAGTAGCTACACCACTGAGCTCTGACTCTAAGGGGAAGATTTTTTTTATTTTCTCACTTTTTTATACAGTATGGTGAATCGCAACACCTTTGCTTTTATCATGTGTTTGTTGGCCGGAGTCGTTATAGCTAAGGCGGGTAACGCATGCAATACTGCATGCAAGCAATGTAGGGATGAGGCGGGTGATGCCGGCAGAGCCGCGTACATAGAGAAGTACGGTATGGCAGGTTTAGGGAAGTGCATACAGAAGTGTAGGCACCATGATGACGCCGCCGATGGTCCATTTAGTTGTGTTGGTGAGTGTTAATACATTATCATCCTCAATCCTCATCCGCCCAACCGCTTCCCTCCACTTATATGTTATTGACGTTCCATCTTGTTATGAATGAAATTTGAATGAATGAAAGTCCCGTAGGAAATGAGTGCACGTCTGGCTTTTTAAAGTCCCGGGGAGCACCAATATGAAATAAGTGGACGCGTCTGACACTATCAAACCAAGAGACCGTTTGGAGAGGGATAGAGGAGAGGGTGGGGGAGAGAAATAATGAAAAAGTGGCGTTTGGAGGAAACAAACGCGAGTTCGTTTTATGAATATTTACTCCGGTATGCAGCTAGTCGTTCGTAAATCCAAAGTCATTCGTCTTATAGCATACTATATTCAACTATGTGTGCCGAAGTTTGACACGGAGGGGCTCCCTGAATTGAACGCCAGCTAGTTACGGACGGAATACACTTTAGAAGCCTGATCAAGGCTATTTGTCGATACGGCCAATTCAAATTCTGAGTATACTGTTTCAAGTTTGAAAAAGGGACGGAGTGACATTTAAAATTAATTATTGAATGATCTGTTATTGCCTTTATTTCAAAACAAGTGGTCGCAACCAATATCAACGCATATCGAGGATTGTGCATTTAATTGTGTTATAACATATTAAATTTCATATCCAAGTAATAATCCGGGGTAATAATTAAATGAGTCCTAAATAAAAATCAAATGATTAAATATTTTGCAATTCTCGGTTATTTTGGACGCGGCCAGGACACAGCACGTAGGTTTAAAAGGTCTAATCATTGCCACAAGAATGTCTTTAAACTTATAAATATACCCACCTGTATAGGACATGCCGTAAATTATCATCATCACGACAGTGTTTTATGTCGGTGTAGTTTTAAGCAAACTCACTCAAAGCCTTCATACCGACATTTTTCCGAGTCCGTTGTTTAGGTTCTCTGATTTCAATGCCCTCCAGAAATGTATTTTTATTTTATTTAGATTTGATATTGTTCTCTATGTCATGCATCATGGTTTTTATCTTATGTCACTTTCATTGTCGTCACTTTTAACTTATGCGTATTTTGCATGTTTTCTGAGTTGCATGCACTTGAACCATAGACTATATAGGTTAGCCCATCAGACTCTTTGTGGGGTTATCAGATTGATTTCTATAATCACTTAGTTCACTAACCTTGTAGATGTCTGTTGGGCTATTGTTCACATTTGCTCTTTTTAAACACAAAATACCAAACAAAACAAGCAAAGTTATATCACGTTAAAAATACATAGGCCTACATACATGTAGGTGGATTTTTGTTAGCCTATAATAAGAACTAATGTGGATTCAAAGCAGCAGCAGCACCCTATTCAATTTCCTTATGGAACCGATGCTGTTGACATATTAGGCGTCATTATTGTATGATTTCAGGTATTAAATCGATTTAACTGAAAACTTTTTCAATCAATATGCGTGATTCCAAAGCAATTAAAGGGCAACCCAACAACCCATTTCAATAGCGTCTTTCCAAAACGTAATAAAGGAATCGACTCCCAAATGACGGTCATTTGAATGGACAGTGATGCTACATTTGGCATGCGCCATAACTAAATTTAGTTACTGTTGTTTTGTTTTGCTTAATTGGGGGTACTAAGCACACATTTTTAATGTGCCAACAGCGGTATTCCTATCGGGGAGGACAAATACTACACTATGAATCGCATGCTCCAACACGATGGTTATCACGGAAATTATGTCAATGAGCTACCTTTTCCTGTTTTACTATATGTAATTTCCAACATGCAACATATTGTAATATTGCTCATTGTATTTTGTGCGTGTACATTCCAGATAATGATGTGTGTAACCCAAATCCATGCAAAAATGATGGTGTTTGTGCAGGACATCTCGATGATAGCTTCACGTGTACCTGTGCGGAAGGATATGAAGGAGACACATGTGACGGTAAGTTTATCAAAACTTCATTTCATGACAATAAAAAAGTATACCGATATACCGCCCATCCTCATCCTACGAGCTCCGGCTAGCACTTTCTGTTACAATAGTATGCGACGATATTATTATTGGCTTTTGAGAGCACCACACCAAATCAATGCGTAAGCACCTGCCTAAATGGTGAACAGGCATGCCAGAAAACGTGAAAAAGTGAGGGCGCTGTGTGCAGGTCCGTAGCGGAAAATTTAGCTTAATAACCCCTCATGAAACAAGGCTTAAATTAAAGTTGAGATGTTACTGAAAATGGTCATAGGTGACAAGTATGCAATAAATGTAACCGGAGGGTAGAAAAGGTGTCTTGAAATATGGCACTTTTACACGTATTTCAATGAGAAAGATATTTGGTGTGGTGCGCCCTTTTATAACCTCTATTTTACAAGCAATGCTTGTGCGCAATGCGCATTACAAACGTATTTCGATTAATTTTGACTCCCTTCAATTAATTTCGACCCATCTCGATCCATGTCACTAAACACTTATAAGTTGAGATGTTACTGAAAATGGTCATAGGTGACAAGTATGCCATAAATGTAACCGGAGGGTAGAAAAGGTGTCTTGAAATATGGCACTTTTACACGTATTTCAATGAGAAAGATATTTGGTGTGGTGCTCCCTTTAACGCACAATGGCCATTTCCAATAAACCGAGTTTTGAAGTGGAAGATGGGTTCAAAATGCTTAAATATGCCTTGATTTACATTCAAAACACCCATTATATCAATGTCGGACGTTAATATCAAGAAATGTACATGATTTTCTCGAGAAATATCCAAGAAAATGGCTCTAAAGCTCCAAATGTAGAGTCAAATGGCTATGGGTCTGTTTCGCGATTTTATAGATAGAGGGTCACGTTACCCTTGGCTAGAAGTCCCTCACGTGCAAGAATACTCCCTATTAGGTCTATATCAAGTAACTTGCATCTCAATTAAAGAGTTGATTATCTCATTTTCAAGTTCAAAGCTTTATTTAGAGTTTAGCACTTTCATTTAGGTTAACGAGTTGTCAAAATTCATATTTGGCCCCACATTGGCTCAAAAAAGAGCAACAAATCGTTAAAATTGTACATTTAATGCTTAACACAATACCCTAAGGGTAATATCGTGACAAAAATGTAATTGTGCGTTTGCCTACTAGGTAATTATAATACTATAAGTAAACAAATGGCTTTTAGAAGCTTTATTGTCCTATAAATACGAGGGTCTTTTACCCCCCCCCCCCCCCGCATAATTTCACCATTAATGGCATACAGGTATCTCTGCAATGAATACGGCGTGATATAGTGATTATATGATTAAGTTATCATGTTTGTCGATAATTAAATGTGTCATATATGCTATTAACATATAATTTATACAATGTAAACAATGTCAAATCTAAAAATACACGTTTTGGTCATGAAAGCAGACTTTAAATGTAACAATTTTGGGCAAAAACTGGCTAAAAAGTGAGAAAAATTGGGTATTTTGGGTATAGAGTAAAATCTATTTTGTGACATAATTCCAGTTAGGAGTAGAATTTGAATTTTTTGAGTGACACTTTTCATGATGCTATATGATGATTCCAAAAATGCAAAAAAAATAATTTAGATTTTTGTTAAAGGGAGCATTGTACCAAATCAATGCGCAATTCGTGTAATCCTATAATAGTTCCGGAAAAGCACGAAGACTAGGCTTGTAAATGTGAGGTTTTCGGGCAATTTGTTTGTCCGGGGATGGTATGTTTGTATTTAAATGAACGAATGGGACCTACCCGTTGCACCTACAATGATAAAATACGATATTTTTAATTTATCGACCTAAATAGTGCCCAGGGCGTAAGCACCTGCCTAAATGGTAAACAGGCATGCCAGAAAACGTGAAAAAGTGAGGGCGCTATGTGCAGGTCCGTAGCAGAAAATTTAGCTTAATAACCCCTCATGGAACAAGGCTTAAATTAAAGTTGAGATGTTACTGAAAATGGTCATAGGTGACAAGTATGCCATAAATGTAACCGGAGGGTAGAAAAGGTGTCTTGAAATATGGCACTTTTACACGTATTTCAATGAGAAAGATATTTGGTGTGGTGCTCCCACCAAAACAGCATTCCCGTTGATTTTCAAACTGGCTATGAGCATTCGATTAAGTTACAAGTAATAAAAATTCCATTAAAATGGAAAGTTGGCGGTCAAAAGGAAATTGCGATATAAGGCAAATAGAAAGAGCAAAAATAGCAACATTTGTAAATACGGTTTTAAATGTATCCATTCATATTGAGTTGGGTGGGGGTAGAACTTTTTTTTTTTTTTACTCATCAGGGGGTGATTTTTTTTTTTTTGCCTGCATTTAATAGCACTCATCGACAGTGACTATTTTAGTGATGATTTATGTGGCAGAGTTCTACCCTACACATCAGATACACACCACTTGCACAGTAGGACACTTCTCACTCACCCAGACGCCCAGACTTAGGCAATCATTTACTAAACACACACACACACACCCCAAGTTGGGTAATATGGCAGAAGTCTGTTTACAATGCCATGCACAGTAGGACACCTCAATCAACTAATCTGACAGTACTAGAATTAGTGCTGATTTATGTGGCATAACTCTGTTTTACAATTCTATGCACAGTAGGACACCCCAATATATAATGCACACCACTTTCACAGTAGGACACCTCTTACAGTTGGACTGTTTTTGCTGTTTCATCCATGCATGGCTTTTGCTGAGCTGTTGTGTTTACATTGGCTAAAAACCTACCACTCATGTTGATTAAATTCACATGTGAATCACAATTGATCACACATAATACTTTTATTTTACACTCATCTTTATTTAATGTATTATAAAATCAAGACAATAAAATCAAGACAATTTCTTTTCTGTTAATACATATAATTTGGGTTGTGACTCGCAACACTTTCCTCATTTTAAAATGATATAATTTGACAAAAATATTTAGATGATAATGATGGCATAATTCTATAAAGCAAGATAATAATGATGGTATAAAATTAATGCTATAAATCAAGACAATTACGTTTCTTTTTATACATTATTTTGGTTGTGACACGCAACGCTTTCCTCATTTTAAAACTATATGATTTGACAGAAATATTTAGATGATAATGATGGTATAATTCTATAAATCAAGACAATTACTTTTCTTTATATACATTATAGAAGTTTTAAGTTTGGATTCAAGCAACACTGATAAAGATAAAATCATCATCTACACACCACTTTCACAGTAGGACACCTCTCACTCAGCAGGACTTATAAACAATCATCCCAGACCATGAAAGTAACAGACCCCAGACTTAGACAATCATCTACTAAACACACACACACCAAGTTGGCTAATAATTGCAGCGCTGTAATTAATCAGGTTATTTACGATGTAAAATTATCAGCAGTCTGTCAAATTATCATTGAATCATCAAGGCTAAACAAATATAGCTTTGACTCCATCACAGACTGCAGGCCTGTTAAAATAAACTGCATAGGTACATGTAATTTACAAAGACTGCAAAATAATTTAGACAATTTTCCATATACTAAAAACAAAATGGCAGCCTCCATGTATATGTAGAAAGACCTAAATGTCCAAGAATATGCAATCTGATGCTATAAGGTTGGCAGTTGCCCCGCCAACCAAAAAGAAGAGACAAAATGTTTTACTTTGTTTTCTCAGTGGTAAAGTGTGTGTAACTTAACTATAGAAGTTCAATTTCTGTGGGATTTGGACCATACTGTAGCTAGGCCTATATATAGCATTTTCACCTGCTTTTAAATGATGGACAAATATCAAAATTCAAAACTGTTGACATGTGACTCATTTCTCTTGATCACGTCACCATTACCAAGCATAATGCTTTCTCATGACTTCCCATGCTTTGTCATGTGAAGCTGGCGCGATTCCATCATCAGATCATGTGATGGAATCGCGCCAGCTTCATGGTCCTACCATCTACATGCAGGGGCGTAGCAAGGTACCTGTACATGTACCAAAAAGTGGGGCGGCCATTAATGTTGAAAAGTGTAAAGGTAATTGAGCTGGTACCATCTGAGCGGTGTACCGCCCTCTGGTATATGCCCCCTCAGAATTGGATTTTTTTCAATTTTCGAACCCATTTGGTGCGATTTTGTGTGTACTTTTGACCAATATTTTATTGAACAGCAATCCCTTTCCCCCGTTACTTCTCTTTTCTTCCCCTTCTTTTTTTTTTCTTTGCAAAAAAGTATGGCGGCCATGATCGCCCCTGCCCCGGTTGCAACATTGATAGACATTGTCACTAACTTGGCTGATAAGATAATCACCAGTGCAGCTGACAAAATGTGTCAGAAAATAGACGAACAAAATGCAAAGACCATAGGAAAGGTCAAAAATGAAGTCCAGAAACAAGAGTGGAAACTTGATACATTGGAGCAGTATACACGCAGGGAAAGTGTCAAGATTTTGGGGATTGAATCAAAAGCAAATGAGAACACCACAGACATTGTTGTCGAACTTGCTAAATCAATTGGGGTTGATTTAACAGCTGCAGACATATCTGTGAGTCACAGGTTACCCTCTCGATCGGCGACCAAACCTATCATCGCCAAGTTTGTCCGTAGAGAGACCAAAGACAAACTTATGAAGGAGAAGAAGAAACTAAAAGGCAAAAGCAAGCCTATCTTCATTTTTGAAGATCTTACCCCCCTCAGGAGCAAGCTATTGAGAGTTGTTAAGGAAGACCCAAAAATAAAGAGTGCGTTCACCCTCAATGGAAAAATCATATGCTACACCAAAGATGACAACAAGATTACACTAAACAATCCTGATGATCTGATTCAGCTGGACTGGACAGAACAGCAAATTCGCAACGCAGGCCTACACTTAAACCTGGACTAGGACAGGCAAGGCCCCTCAGATACTTATTATGCAACTGAACTTGATCATGATTACTGTGCTAAACTACCATCCAAAATAATCAACATTGCCTCAATCAACATTTGTGGACTAAAAGCAAGCTTAACCATTCCATATTGGACGACTACATACATGAATTTGACATTGTTTGCCTATGTGAAACAAAATTCAACGCCAAACATGTGGATTGTGATAACATTATACCCGGATATTAATATTTTTCGATGCCTAAGACTGATGACACTAACAGCACGTACGCTGGATTTTACGGAATTGGAGTATTTATTAAAACTGAATTAGGGAAATTTGTCACCGTTTTACCATGTTTTACCAATGTGCGTTTCAGAATCTGTGTTTTGGCTTAAGATTGACTTCGGTGATTTGCCCGGGGCTACCTTGATATTAGGCGCTGTTTACTTACCTCATGAAGGTTCCATTCACCACGATCAATCAATTTTTGACAATCTTGAAACGGATTTAACAGCCATACATAGCAACTTTATCAACCCTAAGGCCTAAAAAAAAAAGGTTTGTTTGCCCAAACAAGAGTTGAAAAAAGTGGGTCGGTAGGTCGATTACCTTTTTTTTGTTTCTTTTTTTGTTGTTGTTGGGCTATGGACACTTTTAGAGAAGAAAAAGACTATACAAGTTGATGTTAATACACTTGAATGTTCTTTAAAACCCTAACCTTCCTACACTCCGATTCACTAAAGCAAAAAACAATGTCCACGCGCATTCTATAGCATATGATTCGATGACGTCATCAACTGCCCAGGTGAGCGTTACCAGGTTAGCCGAGTGATTAGGGACGCGGCGCGGTGATCAGAGGTTCTGGGGGTCAATTCCAAGGGGTTTCACAGCGATTATTTGGTTTAAAATCATACTTTGTCCCCTTCCCCCAGTTTCCACACCGTACGAACATAGCCTGGCTGGTTAGGGCTAATACATGTATTTTGTTTTAATAGGGCAGCTGGCAGCCTGTAGTACAAACCTTCAGATAGTGGTAGGATCTTGGATTTGCATCTCCTTAGTGTTTTAAAGGGTGGATATGTGGGAATAAGTAAATAACAGGGCAGTGTAGTTGATTAGTTTGGCAAATTAAGATGAAAATATCATTTAATACATATATTTTTCAACATAAAACATTATTTAAAAAAAAATTAAATCTCAAAAAAAAAAAAAAAAAAAAAGGCATGGGGTTTTGAGATTTTATGGGTCGGTCGTGTTTGGGCAAACAAACCTCTTTTTTTTAGGCCTAACATATGTCTCATCGGTGATTTTAACTCACGAACTGGATTATTGACAGATTTTATTGACACTGATGCGAATAGTGATCTCACATGTGCTTCAATCCTAGACAGCTCAAATGTTTTCACTTCTAAATCTAACCTTGAAGCTTTAAACTGTTTAACGGACAGGTTTAACCAAGACAAAAAGACTAACAATAATGGCTACAAATTGGTTGATGTCTGCAAATCATTTGATCTGAAAATACTCAATGGTAGATTTGGTAATGACAGTAAACTTGGTGACTTTACTTGTGTTAGTAAATCTGGTTCTAGTACTGTCGACTATGCTATTTTGTCATCAACTTTACTTCCAAGAGTAAAGGATTTTGTAGTTGATGTATATGATGCTGGGCTATCAGATAAGCACAAACCAATAAGTGTTAAACTCTGTTTACCAAATAATGACAATGTTAAATTAAATGGCAATACCTATACTGACTATGATGAAAATACTACCTATTGCAATGAAACCGGTCTCAATACAAAATGGGATAAGAACAAATCCCATGAGTACACTCTCAGTTTTGATGATGATGACATAAACAAAGTGTTGAAAAGGTTAAATGATTTGAATTCTGATAATGTTAACCAAGATTGTATGGATGATGTTTGCAAAGATGTGTGTAACATCTTTACTTCTGCAGCGTTAAAAACTGGTATTTCCAATTTGAGAATGCAAGGTAATTTCTCAAAAAACAACAGAATAACCGATCCGAAGAAAAGGTGTAATAAGCCTTGGTTTAACAATGAGTGTGCCACCAAAAGAAGGGAGTACTATAGAGTGAAGAACACGCTCAAGAAAATATCAAGTACGAATGTCGCTTTAAATTGTATTAAATTAGAATTTAAAAAGTACAAAAAATGTATCAAGAAAGTTAAGAAACAATATTATGATGATGTACACACCAAGCTCAGGTTACTCAAATCTACTGACCCAAAACAATACTGGAATATGATCAACAACTCTTGTAAATCTACAAAAAGAATCAATATTTCTCCTGATATATTATTTCAACATTACAAAGATTTAAGCTCTGACAGTGGTAATGGTAACCACAACGAGTCATCTTTTGACCCTCGCAAAGTAGATCACTCTATCAGCAATGATATTAACACTTTCCACGCGGCTATTGGTTTACCATATACAAAACAGATTTTTTAGAAAATTGTCCCAACTTTCAAGGTCTATCTCAAGGATTACTGAACCAATACTAGGCATGTTTGTACTTTTTTTAATGCATTCATCATAGTGATTCCAAATATGGTAATGACGTTCAATAATTTTGATATTTTTGAAACATTTTGTTATCTTTTGTAATGTCGTCTGCAGACGCCTGCCGCATGGAAAGTGTTAATATCAATATATCACGCGATGAAGTTACTGACGCTATCAAGAAATTGAAAAATGGTAAATCAAGTGGTCCTGATGATATCTTAAATGAATTCCTTAAGAATAGTTCGACACAGGTTATAAATGTTTTAATGAACTTGTTCAATGTAATCTTAGAAACGGGTATCGTTCCTAAAATATGGTGTATTGGTAGCATCACACCAATATACAAAAACAAAGGATCCCCTGAGGATCCAAGTAATTATCGTGGTATCACCATTATTAAGTTGTGTTGGTAAATTGTTTACTGCCATTATTAATACAAGATTGACAAACTATCTGGATGAAAGAGGCATCTTAGGTGATGAACAAGCTGGTTTTAGGGCTAATTACTCTACTACTGATCATGTTTTTGTGTTACATAATCTTATTGATATCTACCTGAGTAAAAAGAAAAAAACTTTACTGCGCATTTGTTGATTATTAAAAAGCGTTCGACTTAATTAATAGATCTGCTCTGTTGGCAAAAATGATTTCAAATGGCATTAACGGTAAAATTATCAAAGTTGTTTATAATATGTATGCAAATGCAAAATCATGTGTCAAACTCAATGGTCATTTTTCTGAGCTGTTTGATTGCAACATTGGTGTTCGACAAGGTGAGAATCTTTCTCCTCTATTGTTTGCTATCTTTTTGAATGATCTTGAATTTTTTCTCAGCAAACATTACAAAGGTCTGGAAGACATCAAAAATGACATTAATGATTACCTTAGCAATGATGACATTGAAATTTTCCTTAGACTTTATATCCTCCTATATGCTGATGATACCATACTTTTAGCTGAAAATCCTGATGATTTACAGTAAGGTCTTGATGCTATGAATAATTATTGTAAAATGTGGGATTTAAGTGTTAATGCTAGCAAAACTAAAGTTGTGATATTTTCCCGGGGTAAAACCAGACGTAAACATTATTTCAAATTTGGTGATAACGACTTGGAAGTCACTGATGATTACACTTATCTTGGTATTATATTTAATTACAATGGTAGATTTAACAAGGCAATTAGTAAGCAGATTTCCCAAGCCAGAGGTGCAATGTTCAGCCTTATCGCTAAAGCAACCAAACTTTGTTTACCACTTGATATTACATGTGAACTTTTCGACAGATTGGTATTGCCTATTTTACTCTATGGTAGTGAAGTTTGGGGATTTGATAACTTAAAACAAATTGATGTCTTTTACAGAAAATTCCTTAAGCGATTACTAAAAGTCAATAAGTATACTATCAATTGTTCTGTATATGGTGAAATGGGTAAATGTTGTTTAAATAGTACAGTTTCAAAAAGAATGATTAACTTTTGGGCAAAAATCATCTCTGGCAATGAAAACAAATTAACTTACCGCATATATAATCTCATCAAATGTATGCATGATGACAATGGCAATACTTTCAAGTCCAAGTGGTTAACCAAAATTCAAGATATCTTGAACACAAGTGGCTTAAGTGATATTTGGATTAATCAAAGTGGTATACTAAATACAAAACAGCTGAACAATATTATTAGTTATAGATTAAATGATATTGATAGACATAATTGGCACACTGAAGTATCTAACAATAGCCAAAGTATTTTATATAGGATAATTAAAACAGAGTTTCAGTTTGAACCTTACCTATTATTATTAGACACCAACGATAGAATTAGTCTTTGTAAATTTAGATGTAGAAACCATAAATTACCTTGTATGTTAGATAGATTTGATACAAGTCTTGCAGATGATATTGCCGACAAGTGCTGCAAATTATGTAGTCTTAATATTATTGGTGATGAATTTCATTACCTGTTTGAATGTGACTTTTCAATAACGATAGAACAAAATACCTGTCTTCATACTTCAGAAATCGTCCAAACACTTTTAAAATGAACCAACTATTTAACTCTAACAACTTCCTGGTGCTAAAAAAACTTGCTCACTTTGTAAGAAATATTATGTTCAAATTTGTGTAACTAGCTTTTTCTAAGTTCCTATTTATGTACATGTTTTAATACATTCTATTTTATCCATTGTATTTGTATTATTATGTTATTGTTGTATCTCTGTTACCCTGATGGGGTCTAACGAGATTAATAAAAAACTAAAAAAAACCTAAAAAAAACCGCGCCTGTCTACATGTACTTCCATGCCTCTTAACAGAAGCGGAGTTATAGTAAATCAACATGTTTCAATCCAGAGATATAGGGTGTGTTTTTTAAAAAAAGTTTACAGGTTATGCACTTTCCACGCGGCTATTGGTTTTATCATACAAAACAGATTTGTCAGAAACCTTTCCCAACTTTCAAGGTCTATCTCAAGAATTACTGAACCAATACTAGGCATGTTTGTACTTATTGTAATGCATTTCTCATGGTGATTCCAAATATGGTAATTAAATTCAATAATTTTGACATTTTTGAAACATTTTGTGAAAGTTTGAAATGTTGTCTGCAGACGCCTGCCGCGTGGAAAGCGTTAAAGACAGCTGGCTTATAACGACGCTACATCCCACTCTTTATTATAAACAGAAAACACATTGAACTTAAAACGAGTTAAAGCTATAGACGCAATTAACATTATATAAATTAAAAAGTCATGCATGGGATCGGGAAAATCATGGATTGTGGATTGTAATGTAGGCCTACTCTCAAAAATAATGGTTCTCAATGGGTTCTGAAGCTATATGGAACCTAAATGGTTCTCCATCGAACCAGAAAGTGTTCATAAACAACCACATTTGGTTCATCTAGTACCCTTTAGGGTTCCTAAATTTTCAAGAACCATTTTTGCGGGTTCGTTTCTTAAAGCTTTCCACGCGGCTATTATTATTACCACGGCATGTTATTACCATACACAAAACAGATTTTTCAGAAACCTTTCATAATTTTCAAAATCTATCTCAAAGATTACTGACCAAACACTAGGCATGTTTGTACTTATTTCAATGCATTTCTCATGGTGATTCCAAATATGGTATTGAAATACAGTAATTTTGACATTTTTGAAACATTTTGTGAAATTTTGGAATGTCGTCTGTGCCTGGCGCGTGGAAAGTGTTAAAGGCGATCTACTAATCTGGGTTACTAGCCACATTCAGTTCTCTTGGGGATTTAACAAGGTTACAATTTCTCCATGTTATTACTCTGTACTGTCTGTCATCAAGTGAACAGGTGTATGGCCAGTTCGTCATAAAAAGGTTAGGCCTATACGTTGAACTATTAGTATTCTTTCTGAGAGTGTGGTCATGCATGTATAAGTTAAGGATGGATAATCAGACGACGGTGGACGCGAACGGCCGTTAATTTTGAATTTCCGTTGATTTCAATGTAACAATGGATTTTGATTATATGACCCCATAAAATTCATCACACGTTGGAACTAAATTATTTCATCCTAAAACCACTGAGGATGGCTAACCATCCACAGTGTCAGTATCATTTTTTGAATTTAAACCGTTGTTAAGCGTTCGCCCCATTCACTTGATCACGTAACCTCGTTCGCATATTTTAACCTGAATATTCGTGAATACGCCCGTGTCCAGCGTCGTCTGTGGATAATGATCTATCCATGCCCGCCCTCACTTGGTACATGGTATAAGCCCTCTCACAATGAACTGGCAACGGGGGCGCTTTATCACTAGTCCCATTGGATCAGACGATGCCTGACACGGGCTCGTTGACGAATATTCAAGGTTAAATTATGCGTAGGAGGTTACGTGATCAAACGAATGATTAACGGCGGATTAAATTCATAAAATGATCGAAACTGGAGTTGGTTATCCAACTCCAGCGGTTTTAGGATAAATTATTTAGTTCCAACGTGTATTGAATGTTCTTGGGGTCATATTATTCGAAACCCATTTTTACATTAAAACCAACGTCTGTATTGGATTACACCGAAATCGGCACAAATCTGTAAAATTTTACAATATCCTGAACAAAGTACAAGTGATATCTTTCATTTTATTTATATCATGCTACCCTCACGCCAAACTGATTCCCATGGACTCCAAATTATAGCGTATTATTAAGGTCCCGATGCAGGCGCGTAGCCAGCCCAGCCATTCCGAGGGGGCAAGATCCCCATAGATCCCCATAACGGTCCCTATTTCAAAGAAACCAGGTCAAAAAACGGCTGATTTAACATGATTTTCCGCCTTTTTCGTCCCAATTTTTCCAATTTCCCCCCGCTACGCTACTGTCCCGATGGCCAAACACTTTAAACTGCTCACAAAAAGTATCGAAACACTTAGAAATGATCCAATATATAACGGCTCGAAAGGGTATGCATTAATTGAAGCAAATAACCAAGTGCATAATTTTGTTCTGCGTATTTTGACACCTCAATCGATGAGAAACGATGTTGCGGAGCGGAGTTATTGTCATTTCAATGGTCGTGGGTCCAGTTTCAAAAGTGACAATCATCCTATAGAAAGAGGTTTGCATTACTGTTTAGAATGATCAGATTCGTGCTTTTCAATAGGGATGAGTGTCACTTTTGAAACTGGACCCACGATCATTGAAATAACAATAACTCCGCTCCGCAACATCGTATCTCAACGATCGAGGTGTCAAAATACGCAGAACAATATTATGCACTTGGTTATTTGCTTCGATTAATGCATACCTTTTCGAGCCGTTATATATTGGATCATTTCTAAGTGTTTCGATACTTTTTGTGAGCAGTTTATATACATGTCGCGCCTGTATAGGCCCAAATATATAAACATGTATATCACGAACCGACATACAACGTTATTTTATTCACCAATCCGTCACTCAATTAAAGGCTCTTTCTCCCTTTCTCTCCCCCTTCCCCCTTTCCTCTCCCCCTCTCTTTTCTTTTTTTTCTTTCCTTTTTTCCCTTTTTACCGGGGGCGCACGGATCCGCGCCTGTATAAACACCTTACTACTATATCACTGGCACTTCTGTACTGACCATACCAACTGCTCATATTACTAAGGCCTAAAAAAAAAAAAGAGGTTTGTTTGCCCAAACAAGAGTTGAAAAAAGTGGGTCGGTAGGTCGATTACCTTTTTCTTTTTCTTTTTTTTTCTTCTTTTTTTGGCTATGGACACTTTTAGAGAAGAAAAAGACTATACAATTTGATGTTAATACAATTGAATGTTCTTTAAAACCCTAACCTTCCTACACTACGATTCACTAAAGCAAAAAACCAATGTCCACGCGCATTCTATAGCATATGATTCGGTGACGTCATCAACCAAGCTGATGTGTGTACAAAATCGCTGCTCAGGTGAGCGTTGGCAAGTTAGCCGAGTGGTTAGGGACGCGGCGCGGTGATCAGAGGTTCCGGTGGTCAATTCCAAGGAGTTTCACAGCGATTATTTGGTTTAAAAAATCATACTTTGTCCCCCTCCCCAGGTTTCCACACCGTACGAACATAGCCTGGCTGGTTAGGGCTAATACATGTATTTTGTTTTTAATACATAGTGCAGCTGGCAGCCTGTAGTACAAACCTTCAGACCATGCTGGATGGTCTGACATGTTCTGTTTTTCACTAGATAGTGGTTGGATATCTTGGATTTGCATCTCCTTAGTGTTTTTAAGGGTGGATATGTGGGAATAAGTAAATTACAGGGCAGTTTAGTTGATTAGTTTGGCAAATTAAGATGAAAATATCATTTAATACATATATTTTTCAACATAAAACATTATTTAAAAAAAAAAAATGAAATCTCTCTCTCAAAAAAAAAAAGGCATGGGGTTTTGAGATTTTATGGGTCGGTCGTGTTTGGGCAAACAAACTTCTTCTTTTTTTAGGCCTAATATCTGCCAAATCTGAAAACTCTAATATCAGAACACATCACACACAGCGGTACGGACCATCTGGTGAATGCATAGAGAGAGTGATGAGTGTTGGTAGATAATTGACCATTGTTTCTAGAAATTGGATTCAAGTATAGTACTATTTAATAGTACTATATTTGAATCCAATTTCTAATGTGAATTCTAGTTTCTAGCGATGCCAGCTAAGGTTAGGGACGCACCATTAGATACTCAGGGGGGGGGGGGGGGGGGGGGGCATGGTAGTTTTTAAAATATAAAGAAACGTTGCCTACTATCCAGGAAAAGAAAAAAAACTTTGCCCACCAACCAGGAAAAAATAAATAAATGACCTACTGCTGAGTAAAAAAAAAAGGAAAGATGACTCACCCAAAAGGCCCAACTCAATGTAAAGAAAACCATTAAAACCTAAAAAAAACCACCTTTGCCGGCTTTGCTAAAAATAAAAAAAATACTTGCCGCCTTCGGCGGCAAAATAAAATATATTCCGCCTACTTCGGTGGCGAAAAAAATAAAATTCCGCCCGACCCCAACTTCGATGCCCCCCTGAAAATGAAATGGTGCGTACCTTATATCATCTACTTCTGATTTTATTTTGCGACAAACACCACTCTAAATGTGTTCCTCTCCTCCTCTTCCCCACTAATGGAGGAAAAGGAACGGTCATCAATGACCAGTGACAAGATGCCCAGAAGGCAACGTCCCTGATCCGCTTCACGCTCAGAGAAGGACACTACGACTCATCATCGTGGTGTACGGCAGCCATCAATTGTATTTGATAGCATGATGACACATACTTTAGAAATGATCCTTAAAAGTACGGTCTTAAACTGAAATAGATGGAAATTCGGTCAGTATTTCAAGGCGGATTTACTTTCAATGGTGTTTTTTCATTTATTATTATAATTTGTTTTATCGGTGACACACGTAAACTGAGCGGTGCATCCATTCAATGAAACTATATTTTGAAATCATTAAGCAACATTATGTGCACTCTAAATAATAATGTAGAAGAATGGAAACTTTCATTTATGTTTAACTTCAGTGATGAAAATAGAGACTAGTGTAAGACGAAATAGCGCCATATTACGCATGTCAAGCGGTAGCATATATTGTTGAGGGCAGCAGACCATCCATTGACATGTGGCAGCAGGTAAGGGAAGTGTGGGTTGATTCTTGATTTATGCAAATACGTTGTTTAGACCAGACACGAAAGCAGACCTTAGACTTGTGCACGGATAGTAGGGATTAAAGTACATAATACATGTGCACAACATAATAATGAAGCAGCCGATGGTCATGTGTATGTGCACTAGTTTATAGTATCATTCATTTCCCCGACATTTTATGACGTTATATAAAAAGAACCCAATGTTGAATTTTATACACGTACTATAAAAACGAATATATAATATGTACAAAACATTGATTGTTTTGGTCACTTGACTAAAAAAAGCAATACAATTTTATCTCATACGACACGGTTAACATGAATGGCCGTAAATTTGGAATCTTCGTTGGTTTCAATGTAAAATGGATTTTGATTATATCTCCGAATTCATCACACTTACTAAATTGTTTCATATTAAAACCGCTGCCTAGGCTGAGTTGGATCAACTTCAATGTCAGTGTCATTTTGTAAATAATTTAAAGGCACATTATTCGATCTTTTCGATAGGACGCAAAATCATGGTTTAAAGAGGTTAAAAATAGATTGTCCTGCTAGCACGCGCTTCAGGACAGTTTATTTGCATTCTAAATTCACTCTGAAACCATGATTTTGAAGTAATTAGGAATCGTATCACCCTGTAACTCAGACAAACTGCCAAAAAACGGCAACCTATCGTATCTGGCAGCATACTGCCGAATCCGTGCTGCCAGATTCGGTAGGTTGCCGTTTTTGGCAGTTTGCCATGACTGATAATACAGTGCTATGAAAAGGTGACGAGCCCAAATGTTATTTTATAATATGATATATGTAAAAAAAACCCGTGCAAATAATTTCAATTTTTTTAAAATTAAAATTGTACCGAAACATTCGTGAAGCCAACTTGCGTGAAAAATTGAGCTTATTCAAGCTTACATTGATGAAACGTTGAACAAATTTGCGCGAAGCGTGCAAAATTGGCAATTTTAACACTAGTAATTATGGTCTAGTCCACAATGGTCTAGTCCACATGACGTTAACAATACGTCACATGTATTTTTTTTTTGGGGGGGGGTGTCAGGTCACCCATAATATTTTAAGGGACCCCCACCCCTCGCTTGCGCTGTCTATGATAGCTCTTATACGTAAAAACATCCAATCATCCAATTGCTTTCATTTGAGATATTGCACGTGAAGATTTAACAAGATGTGTCAAAAACCCAAAACAGAGTACGATTTTTTTAAGCATTTCTAAAACCGATTCAGTGCGAAAATACACTTATGTCTCATTTAGACTGTGACTCTCAGTCGCCCTGTTACTCGCTATCTTGCAGGCTCCTATTATTTAGTACAGCTTCAGCGACCGTACGGTAATATTGAAGACTGGGGGATGTAGTCTATGTCTCATTATTTTCGGTGTAGCGTTCATAACTGTTAACCGATCTTCGCAAACATTAACAATATCTCAAATTGAAGAGGAGAAATTGATCCCTAATTTTGTGTACGGGTGTACGGAGCTCTATAACCGCTACACAAAACTGTGGTTTTTTTGCTCATGCCTCATGATATAATAATATTCAGATATTGTACCATTATTTCATGTTTATTAGCATTTGTGTTGCCGATCCGAGAGGCGATATTTCTTAATGCAGCCATGACGTTATGCATAGAGCACAGACTACAGACCATATACATTACATGGTATGACTAGCATACCCCAAATAACATGATTACGTCACCGAATATAATTTGTCGATTGCATCATCATCGTTGAAAGATGTGCCGATGTCGAGTATTTTTATAGTGCTAAAAAATAACTTACCATGTACATTAAATAGGCAAATGACAAAATTATGGATCAATTTCTCCTCTTCAATTTGAGATATAATGTTCGCGAAGATCGGTTAACAGTTATGAACGCTACAACGATAAGTCATCTGGACTGGACCATCATAGTCTTAAAATTGCCAATTTTGCAGGCTTCGCGCAAATTTGTCCAATGTTTCATCAATTTAAACTTGAATAATCTTGATTTGTCACGCAAGTTGGCTTCAAGAATGTTTACGGTACAATTTTAATTAAAAATTTGAAAACATTTGCGCGCTCTTTTTTACATGTATCATATTATAAAATAACATTCGGGCTCGTCGTCACTGCATACATAGTTTTTTGTGTTACGAGCACATTTATTACTATTTTAGTTAGTCACTTTTTTCGGAGCACTGTATTATTCCGTTGGGGAATTCCCGGGATGCTTAATTCATTTATATGTTGCCATACTTACAACCACGACTCATTTCAGTGTGTAAAATTGAATAAAAGTGATCGTCTTATTACACAGTTGAATAGCGCTCTGCAATTACGAATACAGTAAGCTGCATGTTATACGTGATCGTCAGTTTAATACGCTACATCATAGTCAAAGTCGATTATAAATGATAACAATGTATTTAACAACACCATCGTATCTTACGCGAAAACAAGGTGTATTTAGATATATTTGTTTGTTTGTTTGTTTGTTTCTTAGTTTTTCGTGGTGAACGTGTAAAAAGCAGTACTAATAGTGTACAAAGCAAGCGCAATTTTCGACTGCACGTTTATTAGATAAAACGGTATGAACCTAGTTAAATGATTACATGGTTGTGATATTCAGACGCCCCATACATTTGTCTATATATACCCTTTTCTTTAATGATTTTATTTACTTCATATAATCATCATTTAGTACTTATAATAAACCATCTTGATATTTAGCCAGCTTTTCATGTTACAGGGGAAGTTAGTCAATATGACAATGATGACCCAACGGTTAATATACACAAAAAGCAGTGGATAAAATACATAAATCATGATATTTCGTCATAGCAAATACCTTTACAGACACCATTCAAAATATAATAAAGATGTAATTCATAATACCGAGGTTTTAAACCATTCTAAAGCAATTTCATGTCATATTGTAATCCTTCAATATCAGAAATAGTGGTATTAGACCCGAAATGCCCCAAAATGTCGAAGAACTAGAAAGAATGTGAATTATTTCATATTCTATTCACATTTCAATACCGAGTCATGTTTAATTGACACTAACAACTAATTTTCAAAATGAATTTTACAATTTTGATTAAGTTTTTGCAGGCGGACCAGTAGTTGCCCCATACCCCTTCGGACCACTTGCCCCAACAAATGACGTAGCACTTTGCAGAGATGAAACATTATTCAAACACCTGTGACGTAATAAATTTTACGCCAAAATGTTTTAAAACATACCACCATTTGTCATAATAATCAATAACTCCAATACATTTCATAAAAAAGGCAAAAATGCATTTTTGTTTTTAGCCATCATACAGATTTCTGTATCCAGCGAGTATCTTTGAATTCGCAAATATTACTGCGTTCGGGTCCTACAAGTAGACGAGTGTCTATAGATAAAATAAGAAATGGTGTACTTTGTTATTTGCAAATTCATAAACTAATAACTCTTCAAAATGAATACCCGTGATAATGATTTAAGTTGAAGCATTCTTTAAATGATAATATTGATCTGAAGTCCAAACCACCAATGTCCCAAGTTAGCAATATGCGCCATTTTACGGTCATTTCAACCACAACCTATGGTTTTAATCATATTTCGGAAAGTCCCTAAGCACACTAAAATATAGCATCCATCAAATGCAATATGCACCTAGCATCTTAAGACGACTGTACTGCATGTATATATTTACTGTTGCATATCTGTCAATCATATAAAGTACATTAAACATGATCTAAACCCATCTTCATATATCGCCCATACTATCTGTGAATTTTCAATCAGTCACTCAAGGAGTTGGCTTCAAAGATCCTGAGAAAATCACATGTGTCAATACCCTAAAGTTCCAAATGTTTTGGATTGTAGAAGGTAAGGATATATGTCAAGCATCAACAAAAGTCGTACTGTTCAAAAGAAAAGCAGTATGCCCATACAATTACAAAATCCTTCATTTCGGACCACTTGCCCCACGGTCCAGTTGCCCCATATTCCCCTACTTTAACAATTATTTTAAAAGGGAAGTTATATGATATTTATACTAATTTGTGTACACTTTTGGGGTACGATGGGTTACTCGTCGCATAAGGGGTAAAATTGGGGGTGGGTGGACTAAATTTAAATAAATAGATAAATAGATAAAAAGATAATAGATAAATAGATAAATAGATAAATAGAAAACATAGATAGATAATAAATAAAAAGATAAATAAATAAATAGATAAATAGATAAATAAATAAGCAGATAAATAGATATATAGATAATTATTGACAACCGTTTCTGGTTAGACTAGCCATTGAACAAAGTGCTATAGATAAATAGATAAATAGATTAAAAGATAAATAAATAAATAGATAAATAGATAAACAGATATAAAGATAAATAGATAAATAGATATATAGATAAATAGATAAATAGGTAAATAGATAAATAGATAAATAGATAAATAGATAAATAGATAAATAGATAAATAGATAAATAGATAAATAGATAAATAGGTGAATAGATAAATAGCTGAATAAATGAATAGGTGAATAGGTGAATATGTGAATAGGTGAATAGGTGAATAGATGAATAGGTGAATAGATGAATAGGTGAATAGATGAATAGATGAATAGATGAATAGATGACAGGATATTATATTTACATGGACACTAGAAGTACGAGCACGTATGATATAAAGCCTTTGTTGAGAGTCTCTAGCAGCCGAAATACATGTAGTAAATATTAACAATTTATAATGGCCTAAGCATGATTCTTGCAGAATCTATGACAAGTGAAATTCAATCAAATACACTCGAGGATCGAGCAAATGATACCTGCCGAGCAAGTGAAGTGAATAAATAATATATAGATTCGGACAAACCGGCGTGAATTAAATTAACAAAGACCTTATACCGCGTAAAATAATGATGACACTAGTCTTGGGATTACACGAACCCCCGTAAAATCCCTTGAAACGAGACATTATATCTCAGAATGTGACTGTTAGGTGTATTGAATGTTAAAACTGCAGTTGTTCATGGATCCAACCCCGAAGCTGTTGGAATATAGGGTTTTTAAAATCCGGTCGCTTCAATTGACCACATGATTTTATAAGAGCGCATTTTCCTGTTTCATACCGTGAAGATCCGTCTCCATAGAACATGTTTTTTCGCTATCTATTTCGAACTACAAAGGTATTATGAGCGTATTTTTCGCATACCAGGGTCTCCGTGCATCATACTAAACCCGGTCGGCGGTCGCCTCAACTGACCACATCATAATGCGCTTTTCTGTTTCATACCTTGAAGATCCGTCCCCATAGAACAGTTTTATTGCTATCTTTTTCGAGATGCATAGGTCTATAAATGTAACTTTTCCTATACCGGGATCTCCGTGCAACTTACTAATGCTGGTCTCCTTCATTTACCACACGTATGTATCAGCGTACATTTCCTGTTTTTATTTTTTGAAGGTCAGTCCTATAGAAGATGTTTTTCCACACAGGTATGAGTGTATCTTGTCCCATGCTGGGGTCTCTGTGCATCGTACTAAAAATGGTCGCATCACTTTACCATATGGTCATGTTTTTTATACTGGGTACCCAAAAAAGGTGGATCTGTTACATTTGCACTACATATTATTACTTTGCATGCATATATTTTGGCTATTCTTTATCACACATACTTAAATTTGGTCTTATTTTGATGAGAAAGTATTTGGCCTTTATTTTAAAAAGAAAAATATAAACTACCATGGTTCTGTTAATTACAATAGTTCGTTAAACCTAATTAGTCAGGGGTGGAGGAGTATGTGGAGGAGGAGTATGTGGAGGAGGAGGAGTGCATAGTTGAACAAGTATGGTGCAATATACATTGGGCAAACATAAAATGCACTGGTTTCACTCTTGGTACAATTCTATATTGAAAACATAACATTATTGAAGTATATTTGAATTAAAAATATAATTAGTTAATTAAGGAATCATTAATTAGCATTAAATAAGAAGCTCAAACAAATGTTAAGAAACGTAAGTTGGTCGCAGTTTGCAAATGTATGCAAACATTTGCCTGCACCAAACTGTCCATTTAAAAAATATAGAAAGGTTGAGGTACCCTTTTGAATAAATAAATTTAACTATTTAACCTCATGTATTCTGTATTGTCTGGATGTTAATTAGCACATTTTGTTAAATGCGTTTAAGTGTGGTGTTACTTGTTTTTAACTGTGTTACCAAATAAGTAAAAAACTGCTGGTTTTCATCAAGCTTGTAAACTCAGGAGAATTATTAAATTCTTAGGAATGCAACTGACCTGACCTAGTATAGGATGACCAGCATAAGCAGTTTGCCAATCAACATTGGATCACCCTATATGTTGAATACAACTTAAAACGAAAACAATTATATTTCAAACTTAAATCAGACTCTTGAAATTTGAATACTGGGTTCAAACATTATGGAAACTAACCTAATTTGTTCATTTGAATGTGCTTTGCACATCATGAAGGTACAAGAAGAATGAACGCAATTAATTGTATGCCACTAAACATGTGCCATTGGGAAAATTTGAGTCACCCTGTAGTTAAAGGGCCCCTTTTTATTGAACATTATTTGAAACTCATACCACTTTAAGCATTTGCCACATCAAATTGGAATGTAAAATCATGTTTCAGATGCAAATATAAATTCATTCAATTTAATGAGTTGTGGATAATCATGTATACCTATAAATTAATGTTTTAAACACCCTATATGTTAGAAAAGGGTGACTTTTAAAATCAATCAATGTTCATGTACATGTAATTGATGCATTTTTATTTGAAATCTACTTGAATTTTGTTAAAATACTAGTCTTTGTATGTATGTAGTAATAGAAGCATTTTTCTGGAACTAAATAAACAAATTTGTAGACACCCTGTATGTAGAATTTCAGATTCATAATGAAATTTAATTTGCATATGTCTGGATGGGTATTTTATTAAACTACTTTAAATCTGTACTGAACTTTTCTCTCATCGCTTCATATACATAGTGGAAGTAATTATTGTAACCCTTCTTTTTTAAGTAGATTTTGCTTGTTACACCCTGTACAATTTCGGACCCCCTGTATAATCAACTTGATTGTATGATATTTGCATCCGTTACAGTATATGCTTTCAGAATATGTATACTTTGACCAACTTTAAATGTAAACTTTTTCAGATATAATGCATAAACTGAAAAAGGAACCTAATTTATGGAAAAAGGGACATGTAACACAAATTGTACCCAGTATAAAAAACATGACCATATGTGTGTATCAGCGTGCAGTTTCCTTTATCATACCTTTAAGGTCCGTCCTCATGGAATAATAAGTATGTGTTCGGCGACTACACCCAGAAGGCAACAGTAATCGACATAACATTATTAAGCAAAAGTGCTGGGTGTATATTCATAGCCACCATATTATGACGCCTTTGTTTGCCATGGCTGTTCGCATCTGTTCGTCTTCATTTCTTTCCTACCGTTTTCCTTATTTCTGTTACTTTACAGTTAATCTGGGATGGAGAAGTTGTTTGAGCACCATAAAAGCCTTATTATAGTGTAATCAGTTCCAAATTGGCGAGAAACAGTGGTGGTTTTTTTTTAATCTCTCCACGCGCAAGAAGTAATCCAAGCGTACGCTTGGCCATACGCATACGGTGTTGGCCCCACGTACGCGTCACGCATATGATGCACAGCGCGCTTGTTGCTTTCATGTGCGTCCGCGTCTTTCTGTATCCGTTCGCTGCTGCAATGATGCTTCGCCAATTTGGAACTGATAAAAGTATAATAAATTAGTAAAAACTTGTTTATACACAGTTGTTGCGCCTTAATTCGTCTTCCATATATTCTTAATCTTGACCAACTATTATTGTACAGGTCGTGTCTATGCTAGCATATGTCAGTATAACCCGTGTCACAATGGAGGCACCTGTGTAGATCAAGATGGCTCCTTTATTTGTGTATGTACATCAGGCTATGGTGGAGATATATGCAAAGATAGTAAGTATAGTCGTCATTTATTCAAAAAGATTCAACAGAAAGCCATACCTCAACAAACCGTGGCTAGGAACCCACTAATTGTGAAAAATGTAACATTGTTTCAATTGACTCAAAGTTCTATTCAGAGTCTACAACTTGCACGCAGTAAATAATATACAGAGATTTCTGGACGACAAAGCTCAGTTTATTATATTTCACCTTTCACAATTCGTCGTATATCTATGAATATGAAACACATCGATACCAAATTTTGGTATTAAACTAGACAATATATTGACTCATTTGAAGTTTAGTAATATTTCTTATAAATTCATTCACTACAAAAACAATCGTACAATTACTCAGAATGTCTTTTAATGAAAACGTGAAATTGTTAATCTGAAAAGTAAACATTATTTTCATATACTCTTACATATTCGATTCCGACCGAACAGTTTCGGTTCGAAAGCGGCCCACAAAAATCTATAAAGATCTATATATTGAATTATATGTGATATGCCTGTTTGAATAATATAAGGAGATTATTTCAATTATAGATGTTTTGAATGTACCAAACTTATAAAAAAATCTATTTGTAATGCTGGATGGTTTGGTTATGTGATGCAAACATGGATTAATTTCTGAATTTGTGAATATATGTAATGTAATCATGCTATGGAAAATGTGTAAATGATGAATGAAAATAAATTTGAAAAAATCTATAGTTGACGAATGTTATTTTGTTCTTTCCATACAGAATCAGTAGCCGCAGGAACTATAGCTCTCATCGTAGTTGCGTGTGTTGTAGGGGTTATTGTTCTGGTGGTCCTGGTTTTCTGTATCCCTATGTGTGTGCGAAGAAAAAGGTAAGACTTGAATTACGTTGGGAAATTGATGGGTCATACAAATAATCATCCCTACGGCTCAAAATTGTAATATTTACCAGATTATAACATAGTTGTACAAAATACCCCATCATATTTGCCTAGATTGTTTTTGAATAGAGACCCGTGGAGAGAGTTAACAGTTTTCTTCCAAAGTTCAGCTATTTCCACATGAGGCAAACGGCTGTGGTGTAGAAAGGATTTGGAATGAGGGATCTAATTTACATTCAGTTCGCTACAGCTGCTGATTTGACAACAATCTGCAGATTTACCGCAGACTTCTGATTGACCGACAGACAACTTACTTGTCGGCAGACGGCTGATTCACCGACAGACAATTTACTTTTCGACAGACTGCTGTTTCACCGTCACACCGTTGATTTTCTGACAGACCGACTATTTTCTGCCAGACCAATTTTTCGCCAATATAAAAATGTTATGAAACAGTTCCATTTATACTCGATACTCGATACGTTTTGGACTCGATGTATTGGGGCTCGATACGAGAGCCATACCACACCAGTAGTCATTAATACCCACCAGGATAGTAATGTTTATGATAATATATCCGAATCCCGTGCCACGATGTCGCCACCACGGTCTTAAAGGTATATTATGTGATCTTTCCAGGAAACGCCCTCAACATCGAAAAAAAATTTGAAAGCAGATTTTCTTGCAGATTTACATTTCTGATCATAAATCGTACATACATTCCAAGTTACAGGGCGATACGATTCTTAATTACTTCAAAATCATGGTTTTAGAGTGAAAATAAACTGTCGGATTGTCGATTTTTGTCCGACAACTTATTTTACTCTAGTCTTAATTCACTCTAAAACCATGATTTTGAGGTAATTAGGAATCGTATCGCTCTGTAACTTGATGTATGTCCGATTTATGATCAGAAATGTAAATCTGCAAGAAAATCTACTTTCTAAAAAAAATCATGAATAGAGGGCGCTCTCTGGAAAAGATCACATAATATGCCTTTAAATGGTATGCACATGATCGGAGGTGGGTTGGGGAGATTTCTGTGGTCAGTGCAAAGGGTGATATCAATGATCGTGTCCAAAAATCATGTAATTAGTGAGTTTTTCCAAGACTGTTATTCAATAACGTCACATATTATAACTCCGGGATTTTGTTTTAAAGTCGCATATCCATTATCCGGTATAGCCTATACCGGATAATATTCATTATTCGGTATAGCCTATACCGGATAATATCCATTATCCGGTATTGCCTATACCGGATAATGGATGTGCAACATCATTGTTTGACTATACTTATATATTGTTCATTATAATCTTGCATACTTGCATGAATCGATACGATGGGACGATAATTAAAATTTACATACGCACCACTTGTCCTTGCTATATTTAGACAATGGGTATTATGCTGCACGATGAATAATCCCTTGCTGCTCGATACGTGGCTCGATATATTTTTCTTCAAATAAGGCTCGATGTATATGACAAACTCTTCCGGGCCCGATACAGTCCCGATAATTATATCGAGTATAAATGAAACTGTTCCTTTAGACGACTTAAAACAGTCTTGGAAGAAGTTTAGACACTCCATGCATATGGACAAATATTGTTACAGGAACCATTACAGTCTATTGTAGTCGTATCCATCTTAAATTCAAACGTGTTTTTCCTAGCGTTCTGATTATTTTACTCTATACACTATTTGCAGACGTGCTGTAACTAAGAAGAAACCTCCTGCACCCAGGCACCGTGATCCCCCGCCACCATATTCGAAAACAGATAATGATCAATTTGCCAATGTCTCGCCAAGACAAATATCATGACATTGCACCATCGGCGCCACCGGTTGAGATAGAGGAGTAAATGCACATGGATTGACAATACCAAAATGATATAATGACATACACATTAAGGGCACATGGGAAGGTTTTATCCCGTCATATTAGTGATATGGCATAACGCATATCATCGTATAGAGATGTTATAAGAACTTATAATATTTGAACTGGATCCTGGTACTCACTAATATTCGTCGTGGTTTAATTTCGCAGTGCTGCAAATCCCGTGTTTCACGAAATATATTGCTATTGTGGGATCTTTATAAAACGTCATCATGATAAATGTTAAATAGATTTCGATTGTATTGAACCACAGACGTGATTGAACTTGATTTGTCTCTATCTCGTGTCTAAAATCGAACACAGCATTTTTTCATTCATAATTCATAATATTTATTAACAAAATCCAACATATAACAATCAAGAAAAGTATTATGTAATAGATAAAACTATACGATATAAAGTGTAAAGAGTAGATATAAAGGATTATACAATAATTTGCATGAAAAACTTATGGTGATGGAAGCGAGTGCGAAAAGCCCAGAATTGTGGGGTTTGAAAGTGTGCGGAGAAGCCATTAAGGGGCGGTCTAGGTTGATTTGACCCAAATTTGGAAACACATTTTCTCAATGTTACCGTGGACCTACCGCTTAGTGTTATATATCAAATTAAAGCTCAGGTCAAGACCTTTTACAAAATGCGTGTTATTTTGATCTGGTTGCCATGGTTACCATGCAATGCCTATGATTGGCTAAACACGGGAACAAACGTAACTAGAAAACGAAATGTTGCATATACACCATACTTGAGTAGATGATGTATCGGTATAGTGCGCATGAAATCGTGGATCCGGACTTTTTATACGGTTGCCATGGTAACCGTGAACCGACCAATCAGGTAATTTTGTATCGTAATTCAAATTTGAAACAGATATTAAAAATCGGGCTCCATGGTTTCATAGCCCTTTGTGTGCTTAACATATGGTCCAAATCCCATGGTTATATGACCTTTCGTTTTCTAGTTACGTTTGGTCCCGTGTTTAGCCAATCAGAGGCCTTGCATGGTAACCATGGCAACCGGATCAAAATAACTTTTTAAAGCGTTTCCAGCTTAAGGGGGGGGGGGGGGGGGGGGGTCTAGGTTGATTTGACCCAAATTTGGAAACACATTTTCTCAATGTTACCGTGGACCTACCAGTTATTGTTATATATCAAATTAAAGCTTAAAAGTTTGAAAGCTTAAAACCACTTATTGTTATATATCAAATTAAAGCTTAAAAGTTTAAAAGCTTAAAACTTAAAAGTTTGGCTCCACCACTGTAAGATATCTGTATTTAAAGGCGTACTACTACGGTTATATGATGAGTAGGAAGATGGTTTAGGTTTACCGTATGGATTTCAGTATAATGGCAGTAGGCTGGTATGTTAGGTTAACAACATAACAACACAAGAGAAGATGAGGATAACAATTTGTGTACAACTAGTTAGAGCAGAGTCAAGGAAGTTCCAGATTTGAGGTCCATATATAACAGAATGACGGACGATTTTGGATTTAATATTTTCAACAACGAAGTTATTTGCGTGTCTAGTATTATAACTGTGAAGATCATTTATGTTTAGAGAAGAAACCCCTAATGAATTTAGGGAGCGAGTTATTGTTGAAACGGAACATAAATAAGGCAGTTTGAAGTCTGTTGATATCGAAAATATTAAGAGTATTGAAGTCGAGAAAGAGAGGCTTTGAATGCGAGTCATAGGATGCACCAGCACAGAAACGCAGAGCCTTCTTTTAGTAGATCAATAATTTGTCGATTTGGGTCATATCCGTGCTCAACCATGGGCTCAGGGATTTATGTTTTGATAAAGTATGTTATGTATGGCAAGACAAGCGTATTGTAGAGAGTAAAATGAATAGATAAGGGAAGATCATCAAGTAATCTCTGGAGTATACCGACTTATATAGACGTAATGATTACATGTTTTTGTAATGTGAAGTATTCAGTGGAGATGTTTCTCAATGATAAACCTTGGTACTTTGAACTTGGTATGGTTGTGACAGATCAAATAGGATTCGAATCGATAAAAATGATAGCAGAACGTGTAGAGGTATGACGCTTAGAGCCGAATAGAATATAATTAGTTTTGCTAACGTTAACATGGTTAAAGTAATGTTATGAGAACTTTTTCAAATAATAACATATATTTTTCTCTCTCTTATAATGACGTTTTACTATATATCAGGAAAGATATTCCTAGACTTATAAATCTACTTTGACTGTATTTTCCGTAAAAAATCCCATCAAATACCTCTACTAAATCATAATGGAAATGTGTTTCCAATTTAAGAATTTTGTCCTAATGTTTGTTTCTATTTTCATCATAAGCATTCCGTAGGGGTGCGTTCACTTGTGTACAGTTGCGATCGTAACCGGAAACACTGTAAACGGTGTTAACACAGTGTCAAACCATGGCATTCTATTT
Source organism: Ophiura sarsii (assembly GCA_035610835.1). NCBI lineage: Eukaryota > Metazoa > Echinodermata > Ophiuroidea > Amphilepidida > Ophiuridae > Ophiura > Ophiura sarsii. The sequence goes on along the minus strand of CM069455.1, from coordinate 62,494,147 downwards.
ACGAACGAAAAAACCCACTAAGAACATAACTTGTCCTAGTACCAGGACAACTTATTTCAAAATTTTGATTTTTTTTTAGGAAATATAATGTTCTGTAACTTAAAATTATTTTAGTTTCATGGTTATACATGAGATTTGACAAAAAAATGCATTTCTAGGACAAAATCACAGATAGAGGGCGTTCCATGAAAAAGATCGCATAATATGACTTTAAGAGAAAGTTTATCAGCCTTGAACCAATTCGACACATCTTGTAGCTCTTTATTAATTGTAGAAACTAGTGTATTAAAGTCAGGGTGCGACATAAGAGAATAGGGGAATTTCTTAGAATCATTTGGAATGTCATTCACATAATATATAAGAAACAGGAGGGTCCGTGGATAGAGACTTGAGGTACGAAGAAACTGGTAAGAGATTTGAAGAGTGCGACGTAAATTGCTTTCGATTATGAAGATAATTGGAGAGTAGGGCAAGAGGCGTACCTCGGATACGGGATACCGTAGTGATTTAGTTTAGAGAGAAGGATAGAGTGGTCAATAGTGTCGAAAGCCTTTGACAGGTCTAGGAGTAGACCAAGCGTGTGATGATTTTTGGAGAGAGCCGAAACAATGTTGTTGTAAATATCAAAAAGCGCGAGATCAGTTCTTTCTAAAACCATATTGGTTGTCGTGAAGAATATCGTAGGAAGAGAGAAAACAAGAGAGATAATAATACCATTGTAGATAAGGCGCTCAAGAATGTTAGAGAAGCATGGAAGTACATGGAATAACTTTGGCTATCTTGAGAGCAAATGGAAACACACCATTCATGGTGGAAAGGTTAGAGATATTAAAGGTGCTATTTGTTTGATAATGCCAGGGTTAATGTCATCGAAGCCGGAGCTTTAAAAGTACCAGTGATCTCCAGAATCTTCGTCAGAAACAGGATTTACAAAGATTGACTTATCAAAAGGAGTTGGAAGGAAGTCAGAAAAGGGACGTTGGGTATAAATCTTGCGAGCAAAATTAAGACCGATTTCAGCAAAGAATTTGTTGAAGTTGTTCGCGCAATATCAGCCTTGTTGGAAATGTTGGAATCGCCATTTAAGAAATAGCCAGGTTTTATTCATATTATTGTTATAGCTATCGAATTTATCTTTATAATATTTAGTACGTGAAGAGCGGATTACATTTAGGTTTTTTTCTTTCTATACTTAATATAGGCATTCTTGTTACATTCGATGGGTAAGTGAATAATATTATTTAAACCTTCTAACACAAGTGACGTACATGTATGCCATCTGTTCCTGGTGACTTCCCATTTTTCATCTGATGTAATGCTTTCTGTACTTCTGATCTCAATGGTGGAGGCTCATCTTCTGTTGTTCCATGACTGTATGTGTGTTGAGGGTCCTTTGCGTTATACAGCGTGGTGATATTGTATTCCACCCACCTGCGCGTTATATCCTCTGTCTCTGTCAAGGTGTTTCCCTTCTCATCATTGATAACATCAGTTCTCGGGGTCCATTTACCGGTTACATCTTTTATTATTTTGAACATCCTCTTTTTTACCTTTTACTTTGGCCTTTTTCCTCTCATCAGCAAGATATAATGTGCTCTGTGAGATCCAAACTTGTTTCTTCCTCTGTTTTTTGGGGATGTGCTTTTTGGCTTCAGACTGGACAATTTCCTTCATGCTCTCCCAAAGCTCATTTGGTGTTTTTTCCTCTTCTTCTGACTGTAAGAGTTTCGAAAATCTGTTCCGCACTTCCAGAGTAAATTGTGACGGGATGTCATCAACATCGTATCTGCTTGGTGGCGCATTTGATCTTTTGGCTTTCAACTTTAATCTGAATTTGGCTGCCAGTAGTTGGTGGTCACTTCCACAGTCGGCACCTGGTCGTGTCTTCACATTCTGTAGTGATGACCTCCATCTTCTACCAATCATGATATAGTCATTCTGATTTCTCACACCATCACCAGGGCTCTTCCATGTCCATAACCTACGTGGATGATGTTGAAAGATAGTGTTCCCTACGATTAAGTTGTTTGTCATACAAAACTCTTCCAATCTATCACCTCTCTCATTTCTAATTCCAAGTCCATATATGTACCAATGTTGGCTGTTTTCGTTACTGATTTTCCCAGCTTAGCATTCCAGTCCCCCATGAGTATAGTCACATCTTTCTTCGGGATGTCATCCAGCACTTCTTGTACCACATAAAACTCTTCTATCACCTCGTCCGATGCGTCTGATGTCGGTGCATACACTTGTACAAGAGTCACATTCATAGGCTTCCCTTTCAGACGGAGTGTGATAACTCGTTCGTTCACAGGATTGTATCCAAGAATAGATTTTGGTGTTTTCTTTTCAATGATGAAACCAACTCCCATCCTTTTCCTCCCACTGTCTTTACCGGAATACAGGCAGGTGTTTCCATTGTCCGTAGTAAACCGCCCTTGTTCATGCCACCACAGCTCTGCCACTCCTAGAACTTTTATGTCACATCTTGTCATTTCTCGCTCCACAATTTCCAGCTTTCCAGCTGACATACTGCGCACATTCCATGTCGCTATGTTGGTCAATTTCCTTAGAGGGTTGCTGCTCTTTTCATCTCTGGGACCATCAAGTGCATGACTTCCAAAAAATGGGTTTGGTCGTGCCCCGTCATCACAGCCAGGAGTACTATGAGTAGCATCTCTCTCTTCCCCAGTAACATTTGTCGTATCTTCAAGCCTGCGGGACCCACCATCCGATACCGTCTTCATTAAATTATTTTGAACTCTCATGTTGGCTAAGGGAGCACATCAAAACTCGACCGCCCGGCAATCGCCGGTTCCGTGCAGTTCCGTGAGGTTGCAGCCGGTTTCTATTGTTCTAAACAATGATATGCGGTCCCCACCGGGCGGAACCGCCGGTTGCCGCGCGGTCGAGTTTTGATTTGCTCCCTAACAAGACCCAATATAGATGTGGTGGAGGGCCAGGTCCTTCCACATCCGCAGTAGAGTGCCATTCCAACCTCCTGGTTGTACTAATCCCTCCTATATGCACAGATCATTTCCTTGGCTGCCAAGTACCTATCTCTGATGCACTGTGATATGCCGTTGACCATGTATCTGGTTCATCCGCCGCACACTACAACGATCATGACGATGCTGCTGCTCATCGCTGACCGGGTTTTGGTAACATTTCCTCTACCAGGGAAACCGGTTTCCACCGGAGGGGAGATGCAGGTATAAAATACCTGACTTACAGGTGAGTTCAAAGAGAGAACTGGAAAGAAAGGAAGAAGAAGTGAGAACACCAAAACCAGCCCCCTACACCGCAGTGTGGGGTTACGCCTTTCCCGCCAACTGGAGATCTGTGTATATGTACTCCAATTGACACCGGTGAAGTTTTGGTCTTTCCCGGGGGGCAGGCGCCGCTGAGCCCTACCTACGCAAACAAGAAACTAATCTGGCTAGCAAGGTGATCTACGAAAGAGAATTAATAGAAGAGAAGAGTAAAGAATGGAAAAATGTACAGAAGAAAGTGTACAGTAAAAGACAGCTAAGGAGGGTAGAGGGCGCTTAGCCCCTCACTCTACATGTAGTATAGACGTATCTTGTCTAAATACATTAATACATTAATTAATTTGAATTATTTCATTAAACTTCAGCAATGTAAGCAATTTAGTTAATGTCATCAATTTAATTAATTACTTTTATTTAAAAGTAAGTTCCCCCTCTCCCTCCCCCCAAAAAATTATAATAACGATAAAAATAAAAATCAACAACTGCAATAGCATGTAAATGTTGAACATGTTGAAAAAGATTCATGGACCTTTAATTTGGTCACCCGGGCGCTTAATTTCTTTCTGCAACTATAACGGGATGCATCCCATTGTGTTACTACGCTACTACGCTTTATTCCGTGTATCGATCTGTTGTCTATTGCATCCCGTTATATCTATCTATCTATCTATCTAGCCTATTTCACTCCACTGCAGAAGGAAGGCCTCTTCATCAATTTTCCATTTCACTCTGTCCTGAGCTGTCCTCTTCCAAGTAACGTTGCCATACTCTATGATGTCGTCTATCCACCGTCTGTTTGGCCTGCCTCTTCCTCTGGTGAATGCTCTGGGGATCCAGTCTGTTAATTTATGAGTCCATCTGTTGTCTTTCCTCCTGGCTAGATGGCCAGCCCATCTCCATTTTTTTGATTTTATTTCCAGTATGATGTCCCTCACTTTTGTTTTCTTCCTTAAATCTGTGTTGGTCACCCTGTCCCTTCTTGTAACGCCAATCAATATCCTTTCCATTGCCCTCTCAGTGACTTTTAGCTTCTTCTCCAATCTCTTAGTTGTTGTCCATGTTTCTGAGCCATACGATAGCACTGGGATGATACACTGGTTGAAAATTGGTCGCTTTAGTGACAAAGGTAGCTCTTCATCACGAAAGATAAAGCTGAGCTTACCAAACTTCACCCATGCTAGCTGTATCCTTCTGTTCACTTCCCCTGCTGTTTCATTTTCCAGAGAAATCTTCTTGCCCAGGTATATATAACTGTCCACTCTTTCTATGGTTTTTCCTTGAACTGTTATAGCATAATCTTTCAGCTTGTTGCACATCATCACTTTTGTCTTCTTGATGTTCATGTTAAGTCCAGCCTTGTTGCTCTCTTCACTCAGTTCTCGGATCATCTTCTGCAATTTCTGGGGCTCATGGCTGAGAAGTAGGATGTCATCTGCAAATCTGAGATGGGTAAGGTGTTCACCATTGACTATAACTCCCATACCTTGCCAATCCAGGTTTCTGAAAACATCCTCCATGGCTGCAGTGAATAGCTTTGGGGAGATTGGATCACCTTGTCTCACACCTTTCAGAATTTTGAAGGCTTCGGTTGTGGTGCTCTCCAGGTGGATTCTAGCACTTGGATCCTTATAGATTGCCTTGATTAGGCGGATGTACTTTTCATCACTGACCTGCTTTTCCAGCGCATTTAATAGAGACTGGTGGTCTAGACTGTCAAATGCCTTCTCATAGTCTACAAAACCGAGACATAAATTGAAGCGATATTCTTTCGACTTCTCTATAACCTGGCTCAATGTTTGAAGATGGTCTGATGTCCTGAATCCTGCTCTAAAACCTGCTTGTTCTCTGGGCTGGTTTTCATCAAGCTGTTTCTCAACTCTGGCAAGAATAAGTTATATATAGTTGCATAAAGAAAATACGCAATCGGGCCAGCAATCAGAACATCTACATTTAACCACCTTTACCAAAAACTCACTGCATTTTGGCCTAAAACGCATAAATGGAACATATCTTGCGTCAAATATTTTACAGAAATAATGAGAAAAATATGGGGTTTCTTCTGATATCAAAATATGTTGATGGGTGACATCCACCTTTAAGAACAGACCTATCACATCAAAGTCATGTAAAGTTTTTTACTGAACTACTTCATTTGTTTTGCCATGCTGCTGAGATGCCCGGGTATTTCAACTTGATGTTTTCTATTTTACATGCAAGGTCATCCTTAAAATTGTCGCATTCCAAAGCTTGAGTTGCATTACTCCGATGGTTCTTATTTTTGCCCATTGAGTAGTACACAAGCTGATGGGTGGTTAACCACCTTTTGCAGTAATTCACCACATTTTAGTATATAATTTCACCCACCTGGCTACGCCACTGTGTTTTAAACCAATACGAATTGACAAAATAATTTAGGAATTCGTGACCAGCGTCGTCTGCGAGGAGTGATTTAGTGTTGTGCGCCCCCAATTCTGATTGTTTTACCTATGCTGGTTCCCGAAATCAAACACTAGAAAAAATGTATTCCCGAACCGTCAAATGGATTCTTACAGACGCACAGAACGAGCTTAGGTAGCGGTCAGAGACCCTATAACTATGGGACAAGTATCTCGGAGGCAAAGTCCCCCGTTTACTATGCTTAAATTGACGGATGATGATCTTAGAGGGGGCGCACTATCATGGTCGTAACAAACCAGACGACATAAGACACGGTGGATTTTATCGGCTCAAAACATGATTTGTGGCACAGAAATAGTACATCAATGGTCAAAAAAAGCTGATTGTGATTTAGAGTAAAACTTATTTGCTTTGATGATAGCAGAATTAAGTTTTTATATGACACGAAACATTCAGAATTGGTTATTTGAAATTAATTTTCACGTGGAACAAAATACGAATGTCAAATTGTGGATGGCTTCGTCTGACAGTGACAGAGGAGGGGCGTGGCGTTATTTGCATGTTATGAATATTGTAATCAAATCAGTTGGGAAGGACGCTGGATCGCGACGATTACATGGTGTGAGGTCATGAATAGTCATGAATGAATATTCATTCACAACGAATGATTGACAGTTTACGCTTAACTTCCGGATGATGAACTTATAGAGTGCGCTATACTGTGAAACAAAATTTCAACAATGGTCAGATAGGGTGTTACATCACCCTGTAGCGGTCTATATATTGGTGATTCTAACCCAGATGTATCGGCTTGGCCATTGAACTCCTCATGATCTGAGCATCGGGAGGGTGATGATGGCATACAAACAAGATAAGGGTTTTCAGCTATTCTATATCAAAATGTTCCATACAAAAGTATATACACCCTTCCAGATAATGACTGAAATGGTATGACATTTAGGCCGTGTTCCCACATAGAACAGTAGTCAAGACTAGTCCGGACCTGGTCCGGACTAAATCGTTAGTAGAAACGCGATTCAAGTAGGTCCCAGTCCAGACTCAAAGTGGTTTTTGTTATTTTGTTTTGAGTCATCGTTGTGACGACCACTTATGTGGGAACGCAACTTTCAAGTTGGTCCCGGTCCGGACTAGTCCGGACCGGGACAACTTATACTTATGTGGGAACACGGCCTTAGATAGTCAACGGTTATATAGATGTACATGTACATGTATTATTCTATATATGATTACACTGTAAAAACATGCAGTGTTTAGAAATCACGGAGAAAGTAATAGGGTGGTCAATATCTTTCGTAGGAGGCGGGGTCCCAAAAATGTCATTTGTCGTCGATACTTTGTTATGACTCTCCCTAAAAGCTCCTAAACGAAAGACTAGTAATTTTTATGACCCCCATGTTCGAGTACTTTACAAAAATGAAGAACGCGCATGTTACCAACTTTTGTGTTGAGTTAGGCCTAGGGGGAGGGGTTTAGGTAGGTCTACTTACTCAAATTATTTGTTTAAAAGGCCGGCGCGACTGTAATGTCAGTGTTTGGGACAAGGTCGACGTGTAGCACATAGGGGAAATGTGTCGCAAGTGAGCTCCATTTTTAACTGGAATATTAGTAAATGAGAAATATAGCGAGACTGATACCAGTGCGAGGCCGCCATCGTCTGAAAGGATTTGGATCCAGTTATATTGCCCTCTATCCACCTGCCTCTATCACTATCCCAACAAGTAATAGAATCATGTCAGTGGAGTTGAGCCGTAGAGGGTGTACATGGTCAGTGTAGATAAGACCCTAGATAAGAATCAAAGACGGTTATAACAAATCGTAACAAACATTTGGCCAAACACTGTATACATGAAATTATACTGTATCCTACATGAACATGTGTACTATACACTTTATTCCGTCAAGGTATCAAATGTTTGTTACGATAAATAATACCGCGACCGGAGCAGCTGATTGTTGTTAATATCACATTTCAATTGCTTTGGCGCGAATGCTTCCATGTCAAAAATAAGGTCAACCTTTTACACTTAGTTTTACTACAATAATTCTCAGAGTTCCATGAGCATTAATTTAGTTCAATTTTTGTAGCATTTTAAAGAAGGCACTGGAATAAAATGAGTCAGGGAGACTGATGAATCAATCGTGGAGAACCAGCAACAACAAAAAGTCAAAAAAAAAAAGGTCAAAAAAACCCCACCAAAAAACACCCGGGTGAAACAAAATGATCTAGATTTGTGCAACAGTTCAAATTATCTAGATTTGTGCAACAGTTCATGGTCAGACTAGCCTATAATGCTGTAGTGTAGGCTTTAAATTGGAATCAGTTGAGGCACACACTCTTTGACAATGCATTTTTTCATACCGTGGGGGGGGGGGGGGGGGGGGGGGGGGGTAGAGATGGTGGGGTCTTTCTTCATATATGTAAATCATTGATCATTTACGATGATAACCATAGTAAAGTACACGAAATCCTACAATTTCATTTCTCCGCGGGAATCTTAGTGATTAAAAATAGATTTTTCTTTTGTTATCCCATTGTGCTGTTATTAATTGAGCAATATGTCCCTACCCACTATAGCTTATGTTCAGCCCCATAATAAAAGATCAGTGTTTTTCTTGTTAATCTCAATTAATGACCTTTGATTACATCCATTTTTGTGGAAACAAATAAATATAATAACAAAAATAAATAACACCAAATATTTCTTATAAATTAACGTTAGCTTTGCTCTAAATTTCAAAATATACAATAACAGAAATCCTGGGTAGAGGTTTGTTTAGCTCGGGTTATATCAAAGAAGATTTTAAGGATATCCCACAATGCATTGCGGGAGCACCAGCCAACTAAGGCTTTTTGCACATGATGCATTTTGTGAAACAAGAAAAATGGAACACTGAGAACTAATTGTTTAATTGATGTAAACTAGAATCTAAGAGCTTCAACGATGAATGCACTACGATGCCATACTTTTGTGCATATTATATCGTCGCTGTTCTGACATACCGGCACATCACTTTACTTAATTCTGTTGTGATGTGCCGGTATGTCAGAACAGCGACGATATAATATGGGAACCGACACGAATTTGAGACCAGATTAAGCGGTTTCCATGCGGCAGGCGGCTGCAGACGACATTCCAAATGTTGACAATTTTGTTTCAAAAATGTCAACATTATTGAATTTCATTACCATATTTGGAATCACCATGAGAAATGCATTGAAATAAGTATAAACATGCCTAGTATTGGTTCCGTAATCCTTGAGATAGACATTGAAAATTGGGAAAGGTTTCTGAAAAATCTGTTTTGTATGTTGTAAAACTAATAGCCGCGTGGAAAGTGTTAAGGGCATTTTGCAAAAACGCAATGCATTGTGGTGGTGTCTTTAAAAATCTTCTTTGGGGTTATATATCATTTAGATAAGTTGCTCGCTCGTTCGTCGCACCTTTTTCCGTCAAAATAAAACGAACGCAGTGACATGGATCAATGATCGTCGTCACGTCCACATCAGCAGTTGTATACGATACTAAAGTGTGTTACGATTTTATAATCATTATACAAATTGAATCCCGGGTCCCTTTACAAATTTGAAAACCAACGTACATGAACTCTTCCCCATAATTGAGGTTTGTTTGTTTGTCTGTCTGACTGAAAGTACTGTTATCATTTACACGTAAAAGTAGAAAAAGAAAGAAGAAAAAAACACAACCAAAAACACATCTTCAAATAAAAACCCAATATCAATGTTAACACTTTCCACGCGACTATTATTTTTACCATTACAAAACATATTTTTCAGAAACCTTTCCAAACTGTCAAGGTCTATCTCAAGTATTACTGTACCAATACTAGGCATGTTTGTATTTATTTCAATGCATTTCTCATGGTGATTCCAAATATGGTCATAAAATTCAATAATGTTGACATTTTTTAAACATTTTGTGAAATTTTGGAATGTCGTCTGCAGCCGCCTGCCGCGTGGAAAGTACGTGTTAAAATATCTTCATTTGATAAATCGTGTGGTGTTTCCCATAACCTTGTGTTTGCATGTGACATATCAAATAAGTAATAGGCCTTTAATGCACAGGGCAGATTATCCATTTTAATGTTTTAGCTTTCTAGATATTTTTTATTTGTCACAGTGTTGTGTTCCTTTATGTTCTCCATTATCACTGTGATCTGGGGTTAACATTCCTTTTGTGTCAGTGTATCGATATGTTATATGATGTTTAATTAGGTGATGTGAAATCAATATTTGAATTTCAGAAATACTTTGGTGGGGGAGGGGGCTGGTCAACTGAAACTTTTCGGTGTCGAAACTTTTTGACACCCCCTTACAAATTGCAAAACTTTTTTGACACTACCTAGTGAGAGTGTAAAAATCAGTCCAAGAAAAGAGTGAAAATCACTCCTAAAGAGTGAGAGTGTTTTTAGCTCTTTTACCATTTACACGTGAGTGGCCGGTACTTCCGGGCAGGCTGGTTTTTAAATGAATAGCGACTCTCCTCCTCAGTGGCGTAACAGAGGTTGGTTGTCAGGGGGGGCACAGCCAAAAAAAATCCTGGTTAGAATATTTCCGTCCCGGAATTTTCGGAAAAGGTTGCCCCAAATTTTTTCCAAGTCAGTCACCTCGTGAATTTCACGTAAGGGGGGGGGGGGGGGGGGGGGGGGGGGGGGGGGGGGGGGGGGGGGTAGTTCTCAAAAAAAATCGCACGGTCAAAAAAATTCGCACGGTCACATCTTTCCTTCTTTCCCTTTCTTCTTTTCTTTCTTTCCCCCTTTTTCTCCTTTTCCTTTTTCTTTTTCCTCCCTTTTTCCTTTCTTTTCCTCTTTTCCCTTCCCCCTATTTTTCCTGGTGGGTAGGTTTGAATTTCCTGCTGAGCACCTTCAGGGGGGCACTGTGCCCCCCTGCCCCCCGGCTGTTACGCCACTGCTCCTCCTGTATGAACTGAGATATTATAACTTTAATAATTGGAAGCGCTCGCCCTATGTTGTAAAGTTAAATAATTCTTTGGAACGTTTTGCAAATCTTTCACCTCAAACACGGCACTGCCCCAAACCCGACAATTGTTGGACAATTTGACTTCACGTGATGTATAAAGCTAACTCGGTAACTTTCCGTTGTGGTACTTTTCCATTTCAAACTTGACAGCTCGACTAGGATTTGTATGGGAATTATCTGGAAAAGGGGATGTAACGAATAAAGGGTGATGTCATACAACATACCGTCTAATGCATACAGCTAAGAATATAGGAGCAGGAACACTTTGCATAACATGATAACTGTCACCACGCCCCCGCCTGGTTCCACAACAATAATCAGTCTTATGACAACCCAGCAGCAGCAGACGTGTCCTGTAGGAAAGCTCTTAGCATTTGACTTTGTTTCACTGAGATTAAGCTTCAGTTTCTATAAAAGTAAGTTATATATTAAATTATCAGTGTTTGTAAATATGTGTTGTTATATTGTCTATTGTAAAACATATAGTATCAAAAGAAAATCCGAATTACCCATGCAGATCAGGCTTGCCATCTCTGTATATAAATGCTGTCGTGTGAATTATCCACAAAATTGTTCACAAATGTCTGTGACTTCCATGCGGCAGGCGGCTGCAGACGACATTCTAAATTTTGACAAAATGTTTCAAAAATGTCAACATTAGTAAATTTCATTACCATATTTGGAATCACATGCATGAGAGATGCATTTAAATAAGTACAAACATGCCTAGTATTGGTTCAGTAATTCTTGAGGTAGACCTTGAAAGTTGGGAAAGGTTTCTGAAAAATCTGTTTTGTATGGTAAAACTAATAGCCGCGTGGAAAGCGGGCAAAGAGCAAATAATGTTTCGCTTCTTTCATATTCATTAGAAATACAGGAGTAAACTGAAATGTTGCAATTATATTCTTAATGATGTGCCTCCATTTATGTACAGCGTGTCCAACAAAAACTGGCGGGTCCAAAAGCTGCAGAGCTTTATTACTAAAAATGTATGAAGTGTAGCTGCTTCATATTTTAAAAATATGTAAATATAAATACACTCGACCTTTGGTGAAATTATGAGATCAATCGGATGTAAACTCTTTGTACAGAGCTTTGATGAGAGCCTGGTGAGAACCCGCCGGTTTTTCTTTTCGATTTTGCGTTGCAATCGCATAATTTGCGCATTATTCTGACTTCATTAACGCTTTTTGCCCTTAAATATTATGACTTAGTCAGGACATATTATCTGCGTCATATTAAGGGGGATTAAAAGGTGTGAAACCACTTATAGGCCTACCTATGCCATTATGTAGAACAACATATTATTATTATTATTATTACAAATAACCTCCTGAGACATCACTGCCGTTCTTTGTAGCAGTTCAAAAACCATTTCTTCGGAATTGGAAACCAACTATTAAGTTCATATTATCAAAGGAATTAGGAGCAGGGTATATCAAGGTGCTCTAACCCCCCGGGGGGGGGGGGGGGGGGTACTCACCCAAGACGGTATACGGGGGTGTGCCGCTATAATGGGTAGCTTTTTGGGCACAAAATCCCTAAACATGGGGTATGATTTTGTGCTGGAAATCCCTAATAATGGGGTCACTTTTTACAAATGGGTCTATTTTCGCGAAAATTTACAAAAATTAGGTCTATTTTCGCGAAAATTGGCGAAAAATGGGTCTATTTTCGCGAAAATTTGCGAAAAATGGGTCTATTTTCGCGAAAATTTGCGAAAAATAGGTCTAAAATGAAGCAAAACCCCTAAAAATGGGTACCGATTTTTCCAAAATCACCCCTAAAAATGGGTATGGGTTTTGAATCTCCAGCGCCACACCCCCGACCAAACCAAATCCGAGTACCCCCCCCCCCGTGGCTCTAACAGATACATGCTCTGTTCATTTTTAACATCATTCAAAGGTTACTGCAATAACCGAATTAGTCGGTTATGCCCCATTGATCACAGCACATTACCCCACTAATATAGTAGTTACGCCATCCACTGAGCTCTGAGGGGAAGACATGCGTGTTGTTACACCTCATCTCAATTTGTATTTACTCCCCTTTTTTAACAGAGATGACGAACCGCTACACTGTATCTGTTGGTTATATGGCATTGGTGATGCTAGCCGCAATCGTGATGAATGAAAGTTGTTTTACTTGGCCTGGTCCTGCTGGTAAGTGTTCGTTCCATCTGTTTATGAATGATATTTGAATGAATGAAAGTCCCGGGGAGCACCAATATGAAATGAGTGTACGTCTGACACTATCAAACCTAGGGGATATTCATATTCAGGGAGACCGTTTGGAGAGGGATAGAGGAGAGGGTGGGGGAGAGAAATAATGAAAAAGTGGCGTTTGGAGGAAACAAACGCGAGTTCGTTTTATGAATATCTACTCCGGTATGCAGCTAGTCGTTCGTAAATCCAAAGTCATTCGTCTTATAGCATACTATATTTAACTAAACATTTATGTGTGCCGAAGTGTGACACGGAGGGACTGGGCTCCCTGAATTGAACGCCAGCTAGTTACGGACGAATCAACTTTTGAAGCCTGATCAACATGATCAAGGCTGTTTGTCGATACGGCCAATTCAAATTTTGAGTATACTGTTTCAAGTTTGAAAAAAGGGACCGAGTGACATTTAAAATTAATTATTGAATTATCTGTTATTGCCTTTATTTCAAAACAAGTGGTCGCAACCAATATCAACGTATATCGAGGATTGTACGTTTAATTGTGTTATAACATATTAATTTCATATCCAAGTAATAATCCGGGGTAATAATTAAATGAGCCCTAAATAAAAATAAAATGATTAAATATTTCGCTTTTCTCGGTTATTTTGGACGCGGCTAGGACACAGCACGTAGGTTTAAAAGGTATAATCATTGCCACAAGAATGTCTTTAAACTTACACTGGCACTCATAAGTATTACCGCAGTGAACATACCCTAGAAATTCCATCTTCTATGAACAAACTATTGATTATTTTCACTAGTAACAACAGTGTATGTCTGCATTACATAGTTGTTCTTCATAAATTCATGTTTGTTGTATGTTGTGCTCATCAGATTTTCGACTAAACCCTATAAATTGAGACCAGTCTAAAGCTACACAGCGAAATCCCATAGACATTTGCCTCATTATATATTCATGAGCTCATTATCGCCATTGTAACGCTATGGGAAAATCCTCTCTTACCTGTACCTTCTTTGTAAAAAGTCAGTGCTTTAACAATTAATTGCTAAATTCACAAATGCAATATCCTATAAAGGATGCCCAGTACTTATAAATGCCTAAAACATGGTAATTTGATGAGGAGGTAATATGAATTGTCAAGAAAATCCTGAAATTTCAAAGACAATTTAAATATTTTGGTTTGAAAATCAGTGTTCGAAAATGCGACAGAGAACCACGCAGATTGTCTGTATTTTACGCGAGGCAGCACACAGGGCCTACATGTAGCCGGTTTTAAAATTACCGCGACAATGATTTGCATTCATGCAAGACAGTCACCGTAACATTCTCAGTTGTGCCATATTTATGTGAAGCAACATAGCCCAACAGATTACATGTATACACCACCGTACTAGACGAACGCGTACTTATTGTCAGATGTGTTTAATTGGGCGATATCTCTATCTTTCACATTATAACAGTTAACTCCTATTCATAAAAGAATGCACTAAAAGGGTGATCGATTCAAGTCTAACAAAAGAGTTGAACAAGTCAATTCAAAATAATGTATGCTGGATCATGCGATAACTAAACTTATTCGGTGATTAATATTTTCTAATAGCGTAGGTCAGGCTTGGTTGGTCTCAAAATCTTTTTGAACGGACTTGACAAGCCGTCTCACTAAGGGGGTGTCACTACGTTGAACATTTTTCTGAATCCAAAAATATGAAGATTGCATTTAAACCAGATATATTCACCAAGACGAGCTCAACATGCTCAATGGTGTATAAAAATGCATTGTGTGCTTGGTATAAATATCATGTGCATCAGTTCAAAGTGTTTATATAGCCAATGTTATATCCACACATTTCAATATGACAGAATACCCCTGTATCATTGTGTATGTAACATTGTAATTGCTGCTGCAAGTTTCTTTTAAAAAAATTGGCTGGTTCCCAGTACGCGACAGTTATCCTTCTACAACCAAAACTTTAATAAAGTTATGTCTCGAAATATTTGATTTTTTTGGAAGATTCCAGTAACCTTTTCAAAACATAAGCCGAGTTCTAGGTAGTAATGAGTATTGGAAGTCCCTGGCATAATAACTATACGTGCTGAGATTTTATAAAATAATGTAAAACTAATGATTTGTTGGAGATGATTTTCGCAAGTAAGGATATCCCATGGCGTTACACGGCGATGAGCTCATGAATACATAATGAGTCAAATGTCTATGGGATTTCACTTTGTAGCTTTAGACTTGTCTCAATTTATAGGGTTTTGTCGAAAATCTGATGAACATAACATACAACAAACATGAATTTATGAAAAATAACTATATAATGCAGACATAGAATGTCATTACTAGTGAAAATCATCAATGGTTTGTTCATAGAAGGTGGAATTTCTAGGATATATTCACTGCGGTAATACTTATGAGTGCCAGTGTATAAATATTACCCATGCCTGTATAGGACATACCGTAAATTATCATCATCATCATGATCATCACGACAGTGTTTTATGTCGGTGTAGTTTTAAGCAAACTCACTCAAAGCCTTCATACCGACATTTTCCCGAGTCCGTTGTTTAGGTTCTCTGATTTCAATGCCCCTCCAGAAATGTATTTTTATTCTCTTTGTGGGGTTATCAGATTGATTTCTATAATCACTCAGTTCACTAACCTTGTAGATGTCTGTTGGGCTATTGTTCACATTTGCTCTTTTTAAACACAAAATACCAAACAAAAACAAGCAAAGTTATATCACGTTAAAAATACATAGGCCTACATAGGTGGATTTTTGTTAGCCTACAATAAGAACTAATGTGGATTCAAAACAGCAACACCCTATTTAATTTCCTTATGGTACCGATGCTGTTGACATATTAGGCGTCATTATTGTAGGATTTCAGGTATTAAATCGATTTCACTGAAAACTTGTTCAATCAATATGCGTGATTCCAAAGCAATGAAAGGGCAACCCAACAACCCATTTCAATAGCGTCTTTCCAAAACGTAAACAACGGATAAAGGAATCGACTCCCAAATGACGGTCATTTGAATGGACAGTGATGCTACATTTGGCATACGCTATAACTAAATTTAGTTACTGTTGTTTTGTTTTGTTTTGCTTAATTGGGGGTACTAAGCACACATTTTTAATGTGCCAACAGCGGTATTCCTATCGGGGAGGACAAATACTATACAACTATAAGAATCGCATGCTCCAACACGATGGTTATCACGGAAATTATGTCAATGAGCTACCTTTTCCTGTTTTACCATATGTAATTTCCAACATGCAATGTATTGTAATATTGCTCATTGTATTTTGTGCGTGTACATTCCAGATAATGTGTGTAACCCAAATCCATGCGAAAATGAGGGTGTTTGTGAAGGAGATGGCGATAGCTTCACGTGTACCTGTGCGCCAGGATATAAAGGAGACACATGTGACGGTAAGTTTATCTATCTACTATCAAAACTTCATTACATGACAATAAAAAAGTATACCGATATACCGCCCATCCTCATCCTACGAGCTCCGGCTAGCACTTTCTGTTACAATAGTACGCGACGATATTATTATTGGCTTTTATAACCTCTATTTTACAAGCAATGCTTGTGCGCAATGCGCATTACAAACGTATTTCGATTAATTTTGACTCCCTTCAATCCATTTCGACCCATCTCGATCCATGTCATGATGTCACTAAACACTTATACCCCGGAGTATATCCGTGTTTTATTAAAATTGAAATAAAACAACACTCAGCTATACGACCGTCTGAAATAGGTCTAAGTCTATCAGAGTTAACATGCTTAAGTAGCTTCATCATGGTCGGAGGCAGGTGTTAATAACGCACGTTTCCAAACTGCAACATGAAAATCCTGCTCCTGTGTGTGGTCCTCTATTATACATGTAGGCCTAACGAATTAAAAACCAAGTCTTCTAACGGAAGACTTAAAATACCTTGTGCACGAGTGTGAATTTCAAAACGGGGTCACCTAACTACCTGCTTCTCTTCTTCCTTCTCCTCTACCTCCATTCCTCTTTTTCCTTTTTTACTCTTTTGTCAATTGGGGTGGGGGGGGGGGCGGTGGGTTGACCTGCTGAGCCACCCCACCCCCGCCCCTGGATACGCCACTGTTTGTCAATGATCAAATAAGATTTCAAATTACCGCCTCTCCCTACAAAGGTGACTCCATCCGAAATCGGGGGGGGGGGGGGGGGGGGGAGGTACTTAGATATCTTTTGAAAGAGATTTGCCGCCAGCAAAATGAAAAATTGACCCCAAACAGTTACCAATTTTCGGGAGAAATGGACCCATATGTTTACCAGAAACCCACAATTTTCCTATATATTTGACAGCGGCGCAAAACAGCAAAATTAAGGATTTTAGACCCATAAATTTACCAAGAATGGCTTTGAAAAGGTATCATTATCCAGTTACCAGAGTATGAAATATGAGACCCTATTTAGTGGCACATCCCGTAAGCATACCCCCGGGACTCTCTGTGTGGAATATTAAGGTCATGTGTATTCCATAAGGCGGAGTGAACCGGATTTCAACTGGAATAGCCCAATACGTAATTAAATGCTGCTTTGATCACTAGAATACGCTCTGACGTCACTGCACATAGTTTAATGAACGAATAAAGGAGGGCCATGATCATAACCCCCCCCCCCCCCCCGCCAGTCCAATCTTTCGGTCATTTTCATTTAGGATATTTTTATGACTGAATTCCAGATAGTAAAAGTAGTCCAATTCCCCGTTATAGCCGGTCTTTCATGTCTTTGACAAGACTTCCATATGTAATACAGCCATAATTTTACTAGATGTTTTTGTGCTGTTATTATTTCTTTCAGTTGCTTGTGACTGTTCGCCCTGTTGCTCTGCACCTCAAACTTGCATCATTAGTGTATTAGGCAATTCCTGTGCAGGTGAGTGATCTTTCGTAGCTACAAAATAATGATTTCCTTTTTTGAAATTAGACTTCTAATTTGAATTACGTTGCAAAATTACCTGATTAGTTGTTTACCGGTTGCCATGGCAACGGTATAAAAATCCGTAATCATTATTTTGTGCGGAATGTCATTGTTAACTTAAATCCAGTATACTTATACTAGTTAGCGGTTTTTTCTTCTTCTTTTTTCTTCTTTTCTTTTTCATTCATTTTATTTTTAATTCATCTATTAGAAATAAGTCCATGATTTTATACATAGTTATATAACATAATAACAATATATTAAACATACTGCTATCAATAAGTTACAAATATGAACAAAAACATGACTCTACCAGCGATCAGCATGTACCAACATTCCATTAACACGAAGATAGATGGCTAATGATCATCAACGGCACATGATCTTCGCAGTTGAGTTGACAAACAAAGCAATATATAATATGGGCTGTCATGTACATGTGTTTTACAAGAAGAATAACATAACCTACTATTTACTCTTGTAGGCTTTTGCCAATCTTATGCCACATATTTTCACTATGTCTCAAGATACTAAGTCTCCATCTTAATTCGTATAGAAACCATTTAAATGCATCAACGTTTTTATTATCAGTGATCTTGATATGTCTGAATCTATACAGAGTGAACGACGCCAAACTAAGCATTCTATTTAGCATTACATTCAATACACTTTGATTATCTGGATTATAACCAAGTACAATGATTTTTAACGATATCTCTGGACATGGAATATTGTTAGAAATAATAAATCTTTTAAAATGAACCCAAAAGCGTTTTGACAAAGGACAGGCAATAAATGAATGTAGATAATCATCTGACGTGTTGCACTCAATACAATTAGGTGATTTCGCCTTATTCCATTTATATAAGTTTGCTTTGGTAGCGATGATTCTATATACAAGACATTAAAAATGATAATTTGGATATACCAAGAAATTTTATAATACCGTAGTTGCTTTACCATACAGCGTTAGCTTTCTTCGATAAAAATCTTTGTTTATTTCGTGGTTCTAAGGGTTGGGTCAACACAGAACTAGTTTACTACACTCTTGGAAAAAAGGGTGCTTCAGAGGTTCTTGGCTGTCCCGTATATGGAACCCTTTTTAGAACCTTTATAGGTTCCACAAAGAACCTTTAAAGGTTCAAAAAGAACAAAAAATGCGTCTTTAGAACCTCTAAAGGTTCTCTACAGAAGTTTTGGGGGTTCTTTAAACTAAAAGAACCTTTAACCCTGAGGGTTCCATATACGGGATAGCCAAGAACCCCTGAAGCACCCTTTTTTCTAAGAGTGTAGGCTTAACACTTTCCACGCGGCTATTGCATGTTTGTACTTATTTCAATGCATTTCTCATGGCGATTCCAAATATGGTTATGAAATTTAATAATTTTGACATTTTTGAACGATTTTATGACATTTTGGAATGTCATCTGCAGCCGCCTGCCGCATGAAAAGCGTAAAGAAAGAAGTAAAGTGGTTACAAAAATACTAAATTCTAAACAAGTAAACCAAAACAAAAATAGGAAGCGGGTGGAGACGCTTTATACATGTTTATTCTTTATTTGGCCTTATATAAACCCTATTTACATATTTTATATTTAGCAAACTAATCGATTGTTAAATGATTATTTCAATGAACTTCCACGTCATATTTCCGTTTTTCACAAAGGAAATCGATATCACTCGAGTCACCTACTGCATATATGTAGGGGAGGGCGGGGAGCGTCAGTCGCCCCATTTTCATTTGAAATTGAAACGGCCTTAAGTGACGTCAATTTGTCAAATTCAACCAGTGGCCGCAATGATGAGAATCACGTGGGTGAATCTGCCCGAGGATGTTCACGCCCCGCTCTTCCCTACACTATTTGAAGACCTCACTCGTACAAGTCGTACTCGTCAGAGTAACGATTCCTATAACCATAACTTATTAATCTGTTTTCCCTCTTCTTTCTTTCTTTTTTCAGAACCACTGCGGAAACCGTACGCGTAGTGAATGGGTCGTTCTTTAAAAGTCCCCATTGGAGTCATGCAGTGGTAGTGTATACTATTAAAAGGAACTCCCACCAAACTACTGGAGTGGATAGCCACTGTTGAATTTTATTGGGTCACTCACCTTTAAACCAATATATTTAGAATTTCTATATAAAGGTGTTGGGTGGATATTCCGTATTATTAAAAACGACTTCAAAATAAACATAATTAGTGTACCTTTAAAACAACCTTTAGGCACAAAAAAAAAAAACCCTGTTTAGCGTCCCCTCCCACTTCCTTTTTTTGGTCAGCTTCAATTTTCTTTTTTCCCTCTTTATTTTAGTCATAACTTTTTTGTTCAGGGGTTTCAGAGTTTAAGATGTTTGTAACAGCTTTGTTTCACTCTTATATGCATTTTAAACAAGTTTTGTGTTGACCAACCCCTCAGAACCATGAAATAAATACAATTTAAAGAGGCCGCCTCCTCTTTCAGGTTCACAACAAAGTTTGTCGCTAATCGGGATGATTTTGCTCCAAAAAGTGCCAAAAATAAAAAATAAAAAGGCCTCCTCCTTCCTTTTTTTTGAAAAAGTCAGGACGCTAAACATGTTTATTTTTTATTTGGCCTCAGTTGTACATGTTGTATTCTTTATAGGTTTAATATCAGGATGGGTTCTGTCAAAGAAGCAGTTGTGCAGTTATCACCACTCAGCCCTTTTATGGCAAAAGAATGTATCTTATATGTAGTTTTCTAACAATATACTTCCTTTTAACATGATCAAAATCATGTAGTGGTAATATTAAAAGGAAGTATATCATTAGGAAAGTACATATAAGATACATCCTTTTGCCATAAAAGGGCTGCACTACATACAGTGCCAACATGGTCTTTCCCGCAAGACAAACAGTATAAATCAACAGTTGCAAGTCGTTTGACACCCTATACATGGTACATATAGGCATAACTTAAAAAAGAAATAGGCCTATACAAACTACAGGAGTGGATAGCCACTGTTGAATTGTATTGGGTCATTGCCCTTTAAACCAATAGTAATATACGGTATATAAAGTTGTTGCTTGGATATTCCGTGTTATTGATAACTACTTTTAAAATAAATATAATAGTGGTACCTTTAAAACAACCTTTTGTTGTACATGTTGTATTATTTATTGGTTATCAGACTTAGTTAGGTCAAAGAAGAGTTCTTGTGCAGTCCAGCATGCTTAGCAGTTATCACCACTACAGTGCCAACAGGGTAGTTCCCACTAATACCCGCACCAGATACATTGCGGGGGTATTTGTGTTTGTGCGCTGTGGGAGTACACAATGAGTATAAATATACATTTTGGGAGTTGGATTTTTTGTTGGTACAGGAGTGCACTACGGGGGTAATTATTTGTACTGTGGGGGTATTTTTTGTATGTACATTGTGGGAGTTGACTAAGATAGATGGCGCCATTCATATAGTCGGGTGGCAAAGTGTATGTTTTAAGATGACAAATAACACACAAAAAACAAACAAATCGTTCTGGGGGTATATTTGTTGTTGCTTTTAACACGCTCACAGTATCCTCATATACCATTTGGAAACTGTTCATTGTGGGGGTACGCCCACAATGCCGAAATACTCCCACAATGTCAAATCATACTCATATCTACACCCACAATGTACCTCTTATAAGTACACAAGACAAACACTGCAAACACGTGTTCGTCTGACTTCCACCATACATGGGACCGATTAAGCCAGGGACAATCGAATGTCCCTGGTTAAGTATAGTTTTAAAAAAGACTTTGAATCCCAACTATTAACTAGACTAGACTAGAACCCATCGATGCCCAAAGTTTTGTTGTTGTTTTGTTTATCAAAAATCAATGGTATTATAGGTCTGTTGTTTTCCATCATCAATTACATTGTCTTAGGCAAACTTTACCCTTTCACTGGAATTTTAGATCATGAATATCGTATTCATCAAACTCAAGATACACTCTATTTGTGATGGTGATTTCACCTTTTCGACAAAGTGCAAAAAATGTGTGCAGTTGACAGAAACAAATATATTTTCTTAATCTCTTGTCTACATATAATCGTTTGTTCCTTTCTATTTTAACTGTTATTACTTATGATTGTTCATATCATTAACAAATTGAAAAAGGGTAAACAAAGTTCGTCACACTTGAGTTCACCCCATGCTTTGTTACATTTGACAAGTATTTTGGGACTTTTAAATAGCTAATGAAGTGATATTGGGGGATTGGGGGTGGCTTAGATTTCATTTTCACATAGGATGGAGTTATAGGTTTAAAAGTAAGGGACTATTTCATTTTTACCAATTTTTGTTAGAAACTCCACCACCAATATGAAAAAGATGTCTAAGCCATTGCTAATTACCCATGAACACCACTTTGTTACCTATTTAAATGTCCCTCAAGTTTAGTCTCAAAACTAGGTCACAGACACAAAGCCTGGGGTTAATCCATGTTTACTCTTCAAATTGAATTAACATAAAGAATTATTTAATGATATGAATAACCATAATAAACAACAATAGAGAGGAATTATGACAGACAAGAGGTTGAGAGAATATTCTTGTTTCTTTCAAACAAGTTTAACACAACAAAATGTTATCTGCACTTTAACTAAAAGGTGAAATCACCATGTCTTACACCATGGAGTAACCTCGGTTCAATCATGTCAATGAGTCCAATATTCATGATCTAGACCCGGGATCTAACATTCTAATGAAAGGGTACAGTATGTCAAAGATGATGGAAAACAACGGACCTAAAATCTCATTGATTTTGATGATGAACTTTTGTTATGAACTTTGGGCATCAATGGGTACTAATCATTTTGGGACAGCATGTATGTGTTATAGAAAATAAAAAGGGTCTTTAAGAAAACGAGAGAGGACTGAATTTAAATCACAAGTGTATAACTACAGCGTACTTGCACCCGGATTTTCTTAAAGACCCTCGTTTAACAACATTATATACACTCTAAGAAAAAAGGTTCTAAACAGCTAAAAGGGGCTCTAAAACTGTCCTCTATATGGAAACTCTAATGGTTCTTCATCGAACCAGAAAGGGTTCTAAAAAGGCTATAAATAACCATATTTGGTTCATAAATAACCATATGTGATGCGATCTGTGAAAACCCGCCACATGTGGCATTTTTCATATTTGAGATATTTACGAGTAGGCCTATATATCATAAGAAAGCTAAAAAACTGTGCTGATTACAGAACTGTTTCGATCATTTTTCTACGACCACTACAAAAAAAGTTATGAGTGATTGTGATGTCATAAAAAGCTACGCAACAAGAAATCATGAAAACAGGCCAAAAATTAAAAAGATACATAATTCAATATAATAACATTATAAGGTTAATAATAAAAGTGACGTAAGTAAGTTTGAAGTTGAAATTTCATGAAAGATGATGACACAAAGTATTGGAATTTAATTTTCTTTAAAATTAAAATTTAAAAAAAAGAAAAAAAGAAAGATTTTTTAAAAAAAAATTTAAATTTAAATTTCTAACTTTACCCATAATCCCTAGTTCACATTTTGCGACATCCGACGGGTTTTCACAGATCGCATCACATATTAGGTTCTAAGAACCTTTCGGGTTCCTCAATTTTTAAGAACCATTTTTGCAGGTTCTTTTCTTAAGGGTTCCATATAGAGGACAAAAAGGTGAACCATTTTGTTCTTAGAGTGTATATGCCTTTCATTGCAATGCAATGTCAACCAGTAGACACTGGTGACTGAATGTGATGAAAGTGAAACATGCTGGACTGCACATGAAATCGTCCTTGTGTTAGAATAATTCATTTATTGATATTTACGTATAACATTTCAAGGGAGTGACGAAGGAAAACCTTCATAATCATAAATGATTCAATTCGGAACAAATGTTGCCATCTAAAGTCTGTTAGGATAATTTGATGAGCTGCAGTGCATTCGTACTGGATAATCGCATTATGTGATCTTTTCCAGGGGACGCCCTCAATCCTCGAAAAAAAAATTGAAGGCGATTTTCTCGCAGATTTACTTTTCTGATCATAAATCTTAAATACATTCCAATTTACAGAGCGATACGATTCCTAATAACCTCAAAATCATAGTTTTAGAGTGAATTTAGTGTAAAATTTGAAGAAAGAAAAAAAAGATTGTACCGCTCGGTACAATCTATTTTTAAACCATGATTTTGAAGTAATTAGGAATCGTATCGATCTGTAACTTGGAATATATCTTTATGATTTATGATCAAAAATGCAAATCTGCAAGAAAATCTGCTTTCATAGTAAAAATCAATGATAGAGGGCGCTACTTGGAAAATATCACACACTATGCCTTTAAGGCCTTGCCCCGGGGCGATTATTTTTTTCGTATTTTAATTTAGCCAAATCAGTTCATTTGTTTAACAAATTAAAAAAAACATTTTATTCAGTGAATTTGCTTTTATTTCGTATTTAAACGGAATAAATAAATTTGGCTAAACTCATGTACGAAAAAAAATAATCGCGCCCCGGGGTGGGGGTGGGGGCTTAGTGGATATGAGTCAACAAATTTGAACAGGTAACAAAGTTGAAGCGACCATAATCAGTGGCGTAAATTTGGGGAATGAATGATATTGATTGATTGAGGTGTCGTGACCAATTGCGTTTACGCGCACATGGGGCTGGAAGCAGGAAATAAAAATAAAAAACCCCCTCCATTCATGCAATTTGGTGTTAATTAGTAATAAAAACGATAAAATCCTTGGCCTCTGATTTTTGGTCACATTTTGATCAAATGTAACTAATTTTCCAAGGATTTTTGTTTCCCGTTAACAATGTTTGATAGTAAATTATATATAGATGTTATATTCGCGCAAATTTGGGGAAATTTGGAAAAATATGATCCATTTATATAACACATTTTGCATTAAGAATGGGTCACTGATCATACAATTATAAACATGCATAGCATAGGGGTGATAACATGATAGGCCACCACCTGGTCAAATATTGGGGAGATTTACCCCCCCCCCCCCTTATCCCACCCCCTACCCCACCCCCTACCCCACCCCACCCCGGAATTTACGCCTATGAATTATAAGCATGGATGTCAGATATGATGTATTCTTATATGAAGAGCTTTGTTGCAAAAGGGCTATGGTGCATTTTTTTCAAAAATAATTAATTATGGATACAAGCTCTTTTGCAACAAAACAACAACTTCAATGGCTGTATACAATGAGATGTAGGTCTTTTTGAAGAAAAAAAAATGACTTTGTTTCCTTGAAACATATGATTGTGCCCTATACATTTCTGTATCAAACTCATTTTGGAAAAATAATTAAAATAAATGATTTGTTTTGTGTGGTATTTTCCTTATTGTACAAACAGATGGAGTTTTGTTTCAAAAGGGCTTACATCCAAATTTTCAAAACAATAAACATGATTTTAAAAATATTAAAAACTAGCACATTTGAAATTTATTCCATTTTAAAGTTAGTATGTGGTGTATACCTCTTTCATAATCCATTCAGTTTTTCAATTGCTCAAATTGAATACCGGGTAATTAGAAACAGCCAAAGTGGGTGCTCTTTTGTAAAATACCTCTTCATACATAAACCATGCTTTGTTTTATTTGAACATGGTAATACAATAGTGAATTCATCGAAGAGCGATCTTTGGTGCTCAGATGGGCAGGGGAGATGAGCAAAAATAAGATGTACTGTCTTCTGGCGTATATTTGATAGTTGTCGAAGGATCCCATTTTATACCAACCTCCGGTCGAACCTCATCTTTAATGTGAATTGAAACAATCAAACAATTAAGCTGCCTTATGGAATATACATGAACACATGCATATAATTCTCATCACACTCATGCACGTAGCAGCTATGTCAATACATTCAAAGAGAGACAAATAACAAACAATTTGCGCATTATTTGAAATCAAAAGGCTTTGAAATCGTCACCTGTGGTTTCGGCATATGAATAGAACCACAAAGCTGAATACGATCGAAAGTGGTGAACTCGTCTTAGAAGAGTTACCACAACGCAGGAGGCCACAATTATCTTTTATTTGCTATCTTGTAATTTTAGTAACAGTAAAAAGTAAAAACCTTTCCAATTATTCCTCAAACTCAGCGATCATGGACATACAGTGTAGTGTTGAAAGCGAAATACCAACATCAAGTTTAATTAAAGGCTGAAATGCAGGAATGGTTGACAAAACATAACATTTCTTACTCAAATTCACTGAGGAAACCTCAACAAAGCAGCAAAAATGATAATGATACAAAGACAAGACAATGGTCAGCACCTATTAAAATCATAGAAACAATGCAAGTTAATAGTTCCTTTGTACATATACTGCTTTGTATAAGCAGAGATAAGCTACTTCATATTAATATATTTAACGACATTTATTTATTTATTTATTCGGAAAACACTTTCAAAGCAGCGGCACCCACCTGGAGGTGGTACATCCAAAGAATACAAAAACAAGAGTAAAATACACAAAGAATACAAGTAAATACACCGTACAATGATAAGACAAAAGAGAGAAAATAAGCAAAATAAGCATAAAATCATGAATATCATGAATATTATATCATACACAAAGATGGGTTAATCAACTAATATCATTATTACTGCTATTATTATCATTCAACAAAACTGTCCTACACGACCATGCACGTTTTAAATAAGATTTACAAAATATATCAAACTGTAAAACATATTGCACAGTGTTTCAATATTTATATCAATGTCAAAGATATATAGATAGCTCTGACATTTACATGAACTATTCGCATGTCAATTTTTGTACAAACGTTTCAGATAGAGAGAGTGGAAATTTACCCAACTATGACTCTATTACAATTGAAAGGAATGTTAAAATCATAAAATCAAAGAATCTAAACAATTCTTTTTTTGTGCTTGAAAATTGTTTGACATGTCAGGATTTGGTGTTGGTTTACTGTGAAAATACCCATCGTGCCCATAGGCTATGTAAATCAGTATTTTTACCATTTTTTGTTTTAATTATGACATGGTTAAAATTGTATATTGAGCCCGATCTTGTATTTCCACAGTAATTATCTTTAAACTAACACTTTTGGTACACAAAACACGACTTAAATCACAGTCCTGAATATATCACGGATCAGGCGCACTAATGCCAACGTCATACGTGCATATAAGTGTTACAACGGACTACATGTATAATGTTTGGCTTTTTGTACATAGCGTTAATATATAGCTATATACATGTCATGTACATGTAGGTATCATCTGCAGGTTTAATCTTGGACATGATAGAAGTGCTTCCATCATATCCATGGTTTAATGTAGAGACAGAAGTTTTCCGTTTTACTGGTTTAGAAACGGAATTCAATGATTTAGTTATAAGCCATAACTTTCATAACTCTTAGATAATCCACACCAATGGAGGTCGGCAATTGTTGTTCCCATTCCTAAACAATTTCCCCCCTCCATTGATAAAATGAGACCAATATCACTGACAGATATATTTGCCAAAATTGCTGAAGGGTTTATTGCTAAATGGGTGGTGCAAGATATTCAAGATTCTATTGACATTAATCAGTTCGGTAACATTCAAGGTGTTTCAACTGCGCACTATCTTTTGAATCTTACTCATTTCTTGTTCCAGGGTGCTGACAAGCCAAAAAATATCGGAACAGTAGTCCTCACTGATTTTTCGAAGGCATTTGATCTAGTAAATCATTCTATTGCTATTCAGAAGTTAATTGCCTTGAGGGTCCGGGGGACTATTGTTCCATGGATATGTAGTTTTCTCAATGATCGTCGCCAATGCGTGCGCTATAACCAAACCGTGTCCAATTATTTGCCCCTTTGTGCTGGTGTTCCTCAAGGAACTAAACTTGGACCCATAACCTTTCAGGCAGTTATCAATGATGCGGCTGAGAGTTGTTATTCCCACTATTGGAAATATGTGGACGATCTTACGTTCGCCGAAAATCGTTCCTCTAGTGAGAGTAGCAACTTGCAAGCTGATCTTGATGGCTTTCTGGATTGGTCTGTTACTAATCAACTCAAACTCAACCCTGCCAAATGCCAAGCCATGCAGATGTGTTTCATGCAAGACCCTCCTCCCCATCCTGACTTAAAAATTGGTCCATCGCAGCTTTCTTTTGCTAGCTCTGCCAAAATTTTGGGCATTTGGTTACAGGATGATCTTAAATGGGACACACAAATTGACCACATGTGCAAGAATGCCAACAAAAGACTTTTTATGTTGCGATCTCTTAAACGTTTTGGTTTTCATACATCCGAGTTAGTGACGGTGTACAGGGGGTACATTCGCCCTCTGCTTGAATATTCTGACGTCATCTGGCATTGTGCCCTCACATCCAAACTAGCTCTAAAACTTGAGAGAGTCCAAAAGAGAGCTTTAAGAATTATCCTTGGTCCTAGTTTTATTTCCTATCGTAATGCTTTAGATGTATGTAATTTTGATTATTTGTCTGCCCGGAGGGAGCAACATTCTCTGAAGTTTGCTCAGTCACTAGCCGAATGCAGTAGGACTAAAAGGTTGCTCCCTGCATGCAGAGGTCAGGTTCATGGTAGACAATTGAGAAACAATGCCGAACTCACCCAGCCTCGTGCTCGCACAAACAGATATGCTGAAAGCCCCATTCCTTATTATGTGAAGTTGATCAACAGTGATCTCCCATAATTTGCTTCGCATATCCTGTATTTGGCCTTGTCCCTTGTTGTTTGCCATGTTCCTGCCCAGTATGTTGTCTATTTGTGTATTGAATTGTTTTATATGTATTCATTGCTTTCCTGTACAATGTAATTCGGCCTTCGGGTCGCGATTTTGTGCCAATAAAATCATATCATATCATTTAAGCTTTTTAACACTTCCATTGGTCTTAAAAACTCAACAAAATGTTTCATTACTATATATGACCTGCCTTTGTTGACGGTTGTAAATTTATAACTCAAAACCCAAACTGTTGGTATTTCATTGACAAAACGGAATTTGACATTTAGAAAATGGAAAACTTGTCTCTAGTTTAATGTGCCAACAATTTATGGAGAAAAAAACCTCTCGACTAAACCTTTACCATGGAATGACCTTCTAAACACTGCTATACTGACTTCCTTTGCTACAAATGGTATTAATACTAGTTCCATAAAAGATAGAGTTCTCTTCTGAGCGAAATAACCATTTACACAACAAACAAGCAAATAAACCCCCACAAGCTACAAATTCAAGATATGTATCATGTGCATAAAATAGAAGTCTTTTTTGAGCTATACTACATTAGGGATGCCTCTACTCGCTTCGCGCGCCGGTAGAAACATTTATATTTATGCCTGATACGGTATTTCAATAGATTTTATCAAAGGATCCTATGATATACAGGTCTAATTGAATCGGCAGGCCTACGCCCTTATAAAAAGAGGATGGAAGTATACACTTTATTTGAGTGATACAAAGAGTTAGAGTCATTAGAGGGATCCAAAAATAGAGAAGATTTTACCACTCCATTCCATTCTAATTTCACTCGTTTGGTGTGAAAAGAGAGTCATTAGAGGGATCCAAAAATAGAGTAGATTTTTACCACGCCATTCCATTCTAATTTCACTCGTTTGGTGTGAAATAAAAGAAAGTATATGATGACTCACCTTTTGGAGTAACTTTTAACTCTTTTTGGTTGGCCCTATCAAGTTACTCTTTAAAATGGATTTTCACTCTCTGATATATTAAAAGAAAGTACGGAATTATAGTACAAACTGTGTCACATCACGTCATGAGTTTAACAAATGTCAAAACTATACATACATGTACATATACTGTACATCTAGTACATAAATTTATCTACATACATACAATAAGCTTTTATATACCGCCATTTCATATAGATCACAGCGGTTTGTGATGATACAAAGAATACAACCTATAGCAAAGTAAACAACAAGATAAAAACAAAACATATATTCAAAGAGCAAAATCAATAAGGAATTTTATTACCATATTTAGAATCAGCATGAGAAATGCATATATATAACACCGAAGTACAAAAATACCTAGTATTGGTTCCGTAATCTTTGAGAGAGGCCTTTAAAGTTGTGAAAGCTTTCTGAAAAATAAGTTTTGTACTCTATAAATGTAAAAGGGTGGTTTTCCACTCTTTTAAGGAGTTAAACGCATGACAACACGTTTTTGAGTGGAAAAACACTCTGAAAGAAGTGCAAGGGGATTCTATATGACAATGTTCCACTATATTGAGAGTGAAAAATTAACTTTCACACTCATTTTAGAATGGAAATTTTCCACTCTAAAACGGGTTGTCCTGCGTTTCATTCCCTTCACTCCTTTTCGAGTGAATTTCCACTATTTCCACTCGTTTTACATTTAGAGAGTATAATGGTAAACCACTAGCCGCGTGGAAAGTGTTAAGAATATATGACCAAAATAGTTTGAACAATGGAAATAAAATACAAATAAATATATCCGTCTTTTCTCGTATTTTCAAAAGTTACACTTTTACCAATTTTCAAAAACGGGTTATTGGAAAGCTTGGATCATTATCCTATAACAATTGTTGACAATATGCATTCTTTAAAAGTAGACTTTAAAAGAACGCTTTGATGGGCATGGTTCAATAAAACGTGGTTTAAAGGTTAAATGCATAAATGTGTATAGTTATTTGACTCGACTCAATGAACAATTTACAAGATTTTAAGTTCTATTTCATTATTCCTTGCTAATGGTGCATCACATTACTCTCAGATAACGGAATTGGACACTACACAGGGCATGTGATAGATAGCTGGTCGGCTATTGCTGAGAGGATTTATTCCTTAAATACTACAGAATTCAACAATGTCAAATTATATTTGATAATACAATTATTGAACATCTAATAATATAGATGAATTGAATATAACTATTAATTGATATCATACCAGTACATTGAAATATAATGTTAATCTATAACCTAAGTTCAAAACACAGGTGGGACCAAGAGTCCCATGATTGGAAGGTCATAATAGGAAACACCGACTGTTCAGTTTCATAAACATTTTCGGTTAATCAATTTTAAAAGGCCTAGTAAAGTACCAAAAACCTAAATTTAAATAGCGGATCTGATGCCGCACCAATTGATAATATGATTATGACCAATGTCAGAATTTTACTAATTCATTAATTATAAGTCCCCCATGGAGACATCCGTACTGTTCAATTTTCGAAGGAAATGATACCAAAAACAATATGAGAATTATTAATTGAAAATACTTCATTATCACAATGGTTATCTTAATTGACCATTGGACGTGAATTAGCCAATAGTAATTGGTATAAGATTTGACCTTATAAGTATATAATTTTGTCTTTAATCATTACTCGTTGATGATATTTATGATCGTAAAAAGTCAATAATTGGGATTTAAACCCATAAATGTTCAAGATTAATCTACCAAAAGCCATACAATACCCACACACCCGCCTGGTTACCTACCCCAAAGAGGTATCCAGGGGGGCTGGCTACCTACCCCAAAGAGGTAGCCAGGGGGAGCCTACCCCAAAGAGGCTCCGGACCGGGGAAAGGACTCGTGGGCCGAGAAAGTGGGCCAAGATACCAAAGATCAGTGTACACAACCAACAAGGCAGCCACGGAGGACCAATATGCACGACCAACAGCGGTCCGACACACTGTAGGGGCTAGGAACAGTCTAGACTAATGACATGGGAAAACCCTATAGAGCTACAAAAGCCCTCCGATAGGGGACGGGAGCCAAAGAACACAATGAACAGAGGCTCCGGACCGGGGAATGTGGGCCACGATACCAAAGATCAGTGGCACCAACGAGACGTGAACCAAGGCACAACCAAAAGGTCCACAACAGGGCCGGAAAAGTGAGGGACCCAGGTGCACAACAAACATGGTCCGCCACACATGGCAGAATTTATAATTTATTTCTGTTTATAAATTTTGAAAGAAACAAAAAGAAAATCCGAAAAAGACAAACAATAAATAAATAAATACAATCAAAATAAAGAGATTAAGACCATGGGGATGAACTAATGACAAAAATAAATAATTAAAAAATAAAATAAAAAACAGAACAAAAATCAGCACGGGATAGGAGTTAACTAGGCCGATTGGCCTAGCAAAAAACACCCAAACAAATTGGGTGGGTGGGAGTGGCGATTCGTAAATAGTTCCTCTCAGCAGAACAACCGACAAGCGAATGAAAATTAAATGAGCGCTGGCGAGAGAACAAAAAAACCCGCGGGACTTGGAAGACGGCCTCTGATTGGCTCATCGCCCGGTAGTCATGACATGGATGCAAACAACATCCAAAGCACGTCACTTCCGTTTCATGGAGTAAATAAGTTCGATCGAGAGTGCCCTCTATCAAACTTAATTATAACGAGATAATGTATGAGTAGGCCCTATGCGCTAGAATTTTCCATATATGGATTTGCGAGATAATACTAGTTTAATGTCAATAGTCTAAAGGTAACATTGGTATTGAATGAGGTCTGTTATAAGCTATAGCTAATTTTAACAAGGCCTAAGCATTTTAATTTAGTTTGGTCCAATAGGACTGGACCGACACGTTCAAATTTTAACTCGATTATATGGCCTTAAGCGTATAATTATTATGTTGCTAAGCCTATTAAAACATGTAAAACAGCAATTATGGCAGTGACCAATTCATTTGATATTTGTGGCTAATATTGCGATTTTTATTTTAGTGAAAGCATATTGGTGTTAATCCAATTTTTTTGCTATCTACTGAAGATAGCATTCTTAAAACGATGTAAACTTTCAAAAGCTATGGTATATCATTGTTATGATATATACTGAATAAAGCAAAGATGAAAGTGAAACCGTAAGAAGATCTCTTTTTGAGTAAGTTTTGCATTAGTGTTATTATAATTAAAGTCACAAAACCTAAATGCAGACTCCACACTTAATACTTAAAATGAATGCAAAAGAATCCTCATGAATTATACAGGGTGTCCCAAAAGTCTATGCACGTTTTTGAAGAGCCATATCTCATAAAATATATATCATATGGTATAAATTTAACCATATTTTGATAGACGAGATTTGGGAAATTATTTTGATACCAAACACAAACCTATTTGTGGATCCACAACATAATAAAACTGGTTGACAGTTGTGGCCGTAAATGCCGGACCCACCCATACGAAGTACCACACATTGTTGTTAAAATCAGGTGCGCATAAATTAACAGTATGAAAGCAACGTTGCGCATTAGTCACAGTTCACTGCTTACCTTACAACATTAATGTTATTACCAAACTCGGTCACTCACAACATAAATAGGCGTAGTAGACAACATTGCACAGCAAAATCTTCATTCAAGATGGTTTACAGCATAAGCGAATACAAATTGTATGGTTCTACGCTGAAACAAATTCAGTTCAACTTACTCAAACAAAAGTTCAGACAACATTTCGAAGTGAAATGCGCACCAGGAAGAATATCCATTCTGAAATTGGTGGATACATTTTTGAACACAGGAACTCTGCATGATTTGTCTCGATGTGGTAGAAAGACTGGTAGATCAACAAGTCACAATGATGTCATAAGACATGCAGTAGCCAAAGAGATCTATTCGCCGACTTTCTGCAGAAAACAAGATTAAACGATCAACTGCATTCACAGCATTTTGCGTAAGGACTTGAAGAAGTTTCCATACAAGATTCAGATCAAACAACACATTAAAGTAGCGGACAGATATAGTGTGTTATCATGATGGGATCATTGTAATGTAAAATTTTAAATATTACAATTGCCGGATCACTTTCCGTGTAACCAACTCTACCCGTCTTTTTGTTAATCTCAATAGGTATGGATTTATGAACTTTATCCCTCCAATGTATAAAATTACATTTTTGCAGTAATACATATTTTACTTCTAGGGTGGCATTACAAACAGATGCTACTCCAATGTTTGGTATCAACATTATTTCCCACATCTCCTCTTTCTAAATATGTATTCATATTTTCAATACGACTTATATTTTGTGAAATACAAAGCTTCAAAGTCGTGCATAGACTTTTGGGACACCCTGTAGATACAAGATATATATAAAGGAAAGTTGTTTGTTAACCAATGGTTAAACCTAACTCCTTGACGAGTCATACCAAGTGAAAGCATAATTGGTATTAATCCAATTTGTTTGCTATCTGCTGAAGATAGCATTCTTAAAACGATGTAAACTTTCAAAAGCTATGGTATATCATTGTTATGATATATACTGAAGAAAGCAATATTCATAGGCCTTAGCCACGTTAACTTTCACTTATAGCACAGATTCATCGTGTAGGCATCTATGCCGATGCCGGTGTGAAAGGATCTATAGTCCCCCTGGAGCTATAGTCCGGCCTCCATAGACATAATACTCGGATCATGATAGGTATAAGAAGAGAATTCCGTTCAATTTTATTGGAACCCATTAAATTGACTTGTGGTTTAATGCCGAAACATGGCTAATATTGTTTCTATTGTTCTATATATTAGGCCAAACAAAGAAGAAGGTCGGTCTCAGAAGCCCGCCCGCATTGGTATGTGAAATGAGCTACGGCGCGTAGGCCTATGCTCTGAGGGCTAAAAAACTCTTCTTTTTTTTTGATTTTTTTTTTGATTTTTTTTTTTTGGTTTGATTTTAAAAAAAAAGGTTAAACAAGTTCTCTGTAAGCTTGGTTTAGCAACAACAACAAAAAATAGCAAAAAAAAATAGCACTTTAGTTTATTTTCAAAATGTTTCTGAGACACTATCTTCTTTGTTTGGCCTAACATGTTGTAACTATTGTTGTAATTCAGCATTTTGATTCGATAATGATATGTTTATTACACCTTGAATTAAAAAAAACAAACAACAAAAAACAACAACATAATTTTATCGGATGGTGGGGGTGGATGAGAGAGTAGTATAGCAATGTCCAGTGGGCGGGGTGAGCTGAATGATTTAAAGGGCAAGCATCGGCTTCAAGCTTAGGCCAACCAAAAAAAGTTGACTTGCCCTTTCTAGGCCAGAGTCTGTGTCAGACGGTCGGATTTTTAATTTTTTTTGTTGAAAATTTAAACAGGGAGATAGGGGGAGATACTACACAAAAACATGTTTTAAAGATTTTTTTTAATATTTTTTTTCTCCCCATTTTTTTTCCAATTCCCCCCCCCCCCCCCCCCAATTTTTCCAATTTATTTTTTTAAACTTTTTTCTTTTTTTACGGGAAAATTCGGGTCGGTCGGAAAGGGCAAGTCAACTTTTTTTTGTTTTGGCCTTATTATAAATATCTGTTTTTCAGATAGTAAGGCATTTTTTGTAACGTTTATGAGACGACATTGATACAGGGTGTTCCAATTAATTATGACCGGTGTGAGAAATTTGACAACCCCCCGCTCTAGAGCGTCCATATATATTTCCCGGGAGCGGTGGTCCCTTCTCCCGCACTTTGTGCAACCCTGACTCTCACAAAAGCCAAAACCCACCGTGTGACCATCTCCGCTAGGATTCTTCCCTTGACCAAAGTCTAGACTTTTCCTCTGGAGTCTGGAGTCTGATGGGACCTCACTAAGTCCCGAATAAACCTGATGAAGTCAAATGCAGATTACAGGGTAAGAGAAAAAATGAGTATTGGATTGGTGATGCATCTATAGTTTATTTGGAGTGGGGCTGTGTGTTTCCAAAATAATAAAGCCATGAATCTCCGATTTTGGTCGATGGGAAAATACAGGCGCATGTTGTTGGTGTGAACTTGAAGCGAGGTCAAGCGTAAAAAGCTGTAACTATAGCAAGATTGGTTTTCACAGACTTTTAAAAGTAAGTAAAAGGTTATCAACATGCCGTGCCCAGGGCCAGTGATTTTATTCAAACGGTAAAGAATGTCATATGTCTTTGTAACAATTATGCTTGGTCATACGTGAACTGTTACTACTTTAACATGTTTAATTATAGCTAAAGCGGTGTATGGCAAATTTAAATCCAGCAGTATGGTCACGGTAACAAAATATATACATATTCAACAAGGGCGAAGCCCGCGTGTTGAATATTGAATTTATGTCTCCCCAACCCGATGTAGTTTTAATTGTAAACATCGACATATGGCCCAACCACCTCTAGATATGCCACGCAAATGACAAACCTAAAACAATCAAAACAATGACCAATTGTGGTTTCAACTTGGCGACACAGCTATACGGTGGCTGGGTGACATAAATATATTTATGTCACCCAGCCAACGTATAGCTGTGTCGCGAAGTTGAAACCACTTACACATATTTATAGATATGCCACTTGTTGATGTTTAATTAGCAGGTCGAAATCCACATATACGTCAAGGTCAGCGCATAGTTTGTCCAGGCAAAAAATATGTAATGAATGTGACAGAAGAAAGAAATTTGAACCATTGACAATTACCGTTGAACTCAGTTGAACTAAAATATTATGATTGTAGCAACCCTAAAAGACCTGTCTAACCACGGTTTTGTCTATCTGTGGTCTAAACATTGATAGCTGCTTTGGAAGTATTCACCGGGACTCTTTCCTGGATTTTCTTAGTAAGTTCATCATCCTTTGAGAGGATATTTCCATATCGCCCCGCCATATAAATGCTGCTGTGTTCCTTCTCTGTGTAACATGTATGAAGCAAATGCCCAAAACAATGCTTATGTCCTTTTATATCAGAACCCATCTGAACTTTATCACTCATTTTAGTACAGTATTCGTCTAAAAAATAGCTAAAAATAAATACCACTCACAACTGAATGTGTTATTGGGAATATTAATGTTACTTAGTCTCCTAGGATCTGAGCATCAGCCTAAAATATTAAGGGATCCCGTTATTTCTATCTTCCCTATTCAACAAAATACTTATTAATTACACGGTCTATTTCATTTATTACAACTATTCTAAATCACCTTAACCCATCCAGGTCTCATTTTGTTTCTCCATCCAAGCTGGACCTACCAAAATACCTGTCTAGCCACAATGTTTAACAAATAGGAAAATCAACACAACAAGCATATCAAAACATTGGTCATTGTTTTGATTGTTTTAGGTTTGTCATTTGCGTGGCATATCTAGAGTTGGTTGGGCCATATGTCAATGTTTACAATTCAAACTACATCGGGTTGGGGAGACATAAATTCAATTTTCAACATTCGGGCTTCGCCCTCATTGAATATGTGTAATATATTTTCAATTTCATGCCCGCGAGGGTCTTTATTTACAAGCTCTCAACATAAAAAGACAATTTGCAATGTACATTACACACACAAAAAACTCTGTGTATATACTGTAGGCCTAATGACAAAGTAAAAAAAAAAAAATACAGTAATAAATAAAGAATTATTTTACTCAAAGCAATTTGTTTTTCAACTTTTTTCAAAGAAAGGACCCATTCTTTAAAATGTCAACCTTGATTCTTGAACTCGACACTTGTAAATATACTTTTTAGTCAAGAGGATAATCATATTGTATTAATGAAATTGGTATGGCTTACCTCATAATACCCAAGACAAACATTGATATACGAAATAATAATTTTGCATTTCAAATCATTTAACCATTTGATTACTTGCTTCCAAAAGAAAGAAGCCAATTCACACAACCACATTAAATGTTTACCAGTTTCCTTCTCACCCTTAGTACAGAAAGTACATCAATCTCAACATTAGGGCTCTTGCCCGAACACAAGTAGAGGAAAGCTCGTACTTGAAGTTCCCATTCAGTGAGGTGTTAATCATGTGTTAATCATTTGTCACTCCTCTTATTATCTTATAACAATATATTAAAAAAAGGATTGAGCTTTCCCCTACTTGTATTTGGGCAAGAGCCCTTGCCAATTTTAAATAGAAAGACATAAGTTGGCAGGGTTGCACAAAGTGCGGGAGCAGGGAGCACCGCTCCCGGGAAATAATGAGCAGAATTGGGGAAATAATGCCAAGTGGAAAAAGAAAAAGTATTGGGGAAAAGGGTGAAAAAAGATGAAGTGAAAAAATGCAACTTTGGGTTATAAGCTGTGGTTGTATACAACGTGTTGCTTTTCTCCAGTGGCGGCGCTACAGGGAGGCAAGGGGCATTTCCCCCAAAAAATATTTTTGTGCCCCACTAATCAATTTACACAATGTAGTTAAAAGTAAGGAAATAATCGATAATATTAGCATAAAAAGGCTATTTTTATGCGCTTCGCGCACATTTTCGTACATAATTAGATTAAATTATACAAAATTTGACAATTTAAGCGCAAAATGCCACAAAACAAAAGGTTCTCACTTCGCGCACATCATTTTCTTCATGCCCCTAAACAAAATCTTCTCAAATGTTAAATTATTACTATGGTACTGGTACATCGAAACAACACTATAGCTAACATATTGTAATCTGAATTTTATCAAACCTGTAAGTATAGGTGGGGAAATGTGAAGCTCAAAACCTTGCTCCTGGGGAAGAAACAACTTTGTGCAACCCTGTTAGTTGGTATAGAATCCTATGAATAAATCTGTACTGAAAATAATGAGAATGTGCATCAATAGTGCACTAATACTATGGTAATGAGAAACTTCATTCCACTTAAGAAGGACTTTCTGAGAGACTCAGGCACTATGGGAAAATCTGTGCAGATGGGGGTCAGCCAATTTTAATCATATTTTGGTGATTTAATATGTTTGGTCAAATATTCACAAAAATCAGTATTGAAAATTCTGGCATACACCCTCCCAGAAAATAGGAACCCCCCCTGGAATGGTCCCCTTGAACAGTCTTCTCAGACCTGAAAAATACAGTTTTGTGTCAAATTTAGACTAGGGTTTCATACCTAAGATGAGGATCTACGAACTTCATCTTTTCTGCATAGGATGTTTTATCCTTTGTCTTTATCATACATGCAGAAAAAAAAATGTTATCATTTGGAATATTCCATTTCTGAACAGGGGGGTGAGCCTATTTTTGATAATTTTCAAAAATTCAAAAAAAATGAAATTTAGGTCTATTTTACTCTTGCATTGTACCAATCCCAGCAAAGTTAGAATATTGATCTTTGGTAGGAACAATGCCTCATCCAAGGTGATTGATAAAATGCATTCAAAACGACGGAGACTTTTACACTCTTAATAACTCCCAACCATTTATTACCCTAACTTTCAACATTAGTCAAATTCACCTGTGTCAAACCAATGGTAAAATCGTTGTATTTTCTCTCTATTACTCACTATTTCTTCAGTGAATTATCATGATATGCATGATATTGATTGCAAAATGTATGCAATACATTATAAAAGTATAATGATGTTGGATTGTTCCACTTTTGCCACAGGGGTACCATTAAAATATTCAAAAATCAGATGAAAATTCATGTTTTTGTAGGCATGTCAATCATTTTCAATGTGAAGGCAACACAGAGTATAGGAAGTAAAGATCCTGTTATTGCCTGTTGTTTATTGTTTCTTTTAAAATGTAAACGTTGTTGAGTGCCCTTGATTTGCTCCATTATATTCCGTAGGGGTGTGTTTTTGAATAGCAAATTGTGTTTTGCGACACTTTTAAGCAGATATCTGAGAAAGTCAGGCACTATGGGAAAATGTGTACAGATGGGGGTCAGCAGTGGGGTCAGCCAGTTTCAAACATATTTTGGTGATTTAACATGTTTGGTCCAATATTCACAAAAAATTAACTATTACAAAATCTGACATAGCCCCTCCCAGAAAACTCGACCCCCTCCCCTAAAATGGTCCCCAGGAACCTACTTTTCAGACCTGAAAAATACTGTTTCATACCAAATCTAGACTAGGGTTTGATACCCAAGATGAAGGATCTATGAACACTATCTTTTGTACATTATGATGTTTCATCCCTTGTCTTTATCACGCACACAGAAAAAGTTGTTATCATTGGAATATTCCATTATCATACAGGGGGGGGGGGGGGGGGTGAGCTTATTTTCGAAAGTTTTTAAAATTTCGAAAACTCTAAAATGTAGGTATATTTTACAATGCCACTGTACCTTTCCCAGTGTAGTTAAAGATTGATCTTTACTGGAAGCAACCTCTCATCTAAGGTGGTTAATAAAATGCATTCAAAACGAAGGAGACTCAACTTTTTATTACTCACAACCACCTTTTATATAACATTGGTCCAATTTCACCCGTATCATACAGGAAGTACAATCGTTGTATTTTTTTCAGTATTACTCACTATTTCTTCAGTGAAATATCATGATATTGATTGCAAAAGACTACAAAATATATAAAATACATTTTAAAAGTATAATGATGTTGGATTGTTCCATTCTTTCACAGGGGTACTATTCAAATGTTCAAAATCTTTTGTAGGTGTGGCAATTCATTCAATGAGAAGGCAACACACTGTATGTATGTGGAAGTCTTGGTATTACTTGTTCTTTATTGTTTGTTTTAAACTGTGAACGTCCTGTAGTTTTGACTATCAAATGGTGTTTTGCGACACTTACAGGTCCCACGGCCTTGGTAGGCCTTCTTTAGATGATCGATATTGGCTAACATTTAGCCTAAATTGAATCTCACTGAAATTGAAGTGTGAATGTCATTAAGTACTCTTGGATTATTCCATTAGGCCTATATTAAATAGGGGTGTAGGTTTGACTAGCAAATGGTGTTTTTCAACACTTACAGATACTTTAGATGATCGATATATTGGCTAATATTTAGCCTAAAGTGAATCTCTAACTGAAAGTTAGATCAGAAGTTCCTTTCTCTTTATAAAAAACGAGAAATAACATATTGTGAAATAAGTTACTCAACCGGGTGTCAAAATTGTCAAAATTGTCAAACTCTAACCATAAAGTGACTTATGAAATAGTAACAACTTTTTTTAAAGAAGTCTTTTAAAAGGGTATCATCTCGGGTATCATATTTGAGCAAACGTTTCGTTCCGGCATTAATTCATGTTGGGTAGTAAAACAGACTCGTTGTGCGGCAGGAGTGGCAATCCCCACAGCCATATATTACATGGGGGAGTCTGGCCCAAACGCTAATGAAAGAGAGATGCTCGGCGCGAGTCTTTACTTATACTTTTTTTTAATGGAAATACTTCATGACTGTCAACCCGGAGTTGACGCTCATGTGTGTCGCAGCTCTGATTAACAATATTATGTGCAGTGATCATAACAGTAGTCTAAATATAGACAAAGTACTTTTGAATAGGCGTTTTATGTCTTTGTAAATGAAAAACAAACAAACAAACAAACACCCCAACAAATTTATTTATAACAAAAACACAGCTATCAAACAGCCATCAAATCAAAGTTATATTATCAATTCTAAATCTTTTGGAGTTTGCATGCACAATATATTTATAGCATTAGGCGTATGTTAATAGCTTACAGTATATTATCAACAAAATATGTATTGTATTGATATACATACTACACTATTTTGATAGTTGGGAGATTGAACCAACATGTCAGATAGTCGGATCTTACATGGAAATAACTATTTCTGTAACTATAAATTCTCCTAGAAAACTATGGCATAGCATGAACAGTGCTGTCTTAAAAATATAAATTGTACAATGTCATCATTGGAACTGATTGGTCAAACGTATTGCAAATTCATACTGCCCGGATATAACAAAACACCCCTCTTTAATGATTGGAATAGTCTCATTTTGGGCTATTCCTGATATTAATGGTACCCCCCCCCCCCTCACCCACATGGAAGGTGTGTGAATTCTTCAAACTACTTTTTCGCTGGTGAGAATTCCCCAGAAAACATCCATGTCCCTTCAGAATGGTATAGAAGGCATAGGAATTCCCAGAATTGTCTGTTAAAAAATGTTTGCCTTCTATATGGGGGGGGGGGGGGGGGGGGGGGGGGGGGGTGGTACCATTAACTTATGGAATAGCACATTTCCATCGCACTATTGTAAGTACATTTAAAGAATATTATTGTCATTTGCTTAATATACTAGCACGAGTTTTATGTTACGATGCATCATCACAAAACCTGACTTTTCACATATTCAGGATTTTTTTGTATGAATTACCCATGAAAATAATGGAACAGTCCAATTTTATTTTATTTTATTAACTTTATTTGTAGAAATGAACAATATTGGTCTTGTTTGTAAGAAATAATTATTTTAACCGCAACATTCATTCAGTTGAGAGAACTAATTTACTAAATTAACGCCAAGTATGAAAATACTAAAATCTGTATTTTCAGAAAATGGCCCGAGTATATGGTGTGAATATATTAATAATGAACAAGTCTCCGTCGTTTTTATTTGTTGAATTGTTTCATCTATGTCTATTGGTGCTCTGAGGAAAAAAAAAAAAAAAAAAAATCACTGGCAATTTTGCTATGCTATTGCAAACTTGACCTTCATTTTGCCTTTTCTCCATTTAATGAAAACCCTGAAAATGCCATTATACCCCCCTCTGATAATGGAACAATCCAATATCTTAATTTTTTATTTTTATTATTGCATTGTAAAGACAAAAGATGAATGTTTGATGGAAAGCATAACTGAAATGATATTATAATGTTGTCAGTAATTGGCACTAGTCTGAAAATTGTGAAAAATTACTTTTTTCACTTCTGAAAATGTACTATTATTAAGGGTCATTAGTAGGGGGGTCATATATCTCCCAGTAGGGGGGTACCCAGAATTTTTTATTACCATCATTGTAAATCTTCATGGACATGTATCTTATCCCCAAAGTACAAAAAAAATTGGCCGACCCCCATCTGCACACCTCTGCCTGACTCTCTCAGAAAGTTCTTCTTAATATCTACCCACTTGGGTCCGTGTACATGTATATAACCGGACAATCGTTTTTCGTTATTTCGTTTTCAACACGGTAAGCAAAAAACACAAATAGGATCATTTTCCGTTTGACTGTCACAGTAGAAAAAATAAACAAGAGAAAAACTAGAATTTTTAACGTTCGTTTTTACTCTACTATTTTCGACTAAGAAAAACTAAAAAGATCAACCACATTCATTTTTCTTTCTCTAGATAAAGTGTAAAAATCAATCAGAAGAAAACACTTAATTTAAAAGTATTCGTTTTTCTTAATCCGTTTTCATATAAGAAAAACGAAATAAACAAGTGTATTCGTTTTTCGTTCATCAAACAGAAACCAAAACCAAAAGGCAATAGATAAACCTAATTTGATCTTGTTTTAAACATTCGTTTTTCTTGATACTTTTTGAAACAAGAAAAAATAGAATTGCCATGTATGTTAATGATTCGTTTTACTAACACAAATACAAAAAACAAACAGTAGAAAAATGTAAGTTTGAAACATTCATTTGCAAACAAGAAAAACGAGGAGTCAACTACGTTCGTTTTTCGTTTCTTAAACACTTGTATGGTAAGCATGGTAAGCAAGCAAGAGAAAAACCTAAATTTTAAGAGTTAGTTTTTCTAACTTTATTTTCAAAACAAGAAAAACAAAAAGATTACTACATTCGTTTTTATTTTAATTCGATCAAGAACAAAATAACAAACACTATAAAAATTGTTTTGGGACGAGTAGAGCGGGGCATGAGCGGATCCACTACTACGTATGTTCACTGGTTATCGGGGTAATGGGTAGGCACGATACCAGTGCAGCAGAGCTAGTTGAGTAGAGCTTTACATCAAAATAAAAACATGATGTGGTTCGATGCCTTGGGTTTCTCGGGGTTTCTCGCTACGCGATCTGCGAACGTCAGGCAAACCAGGGAGAGTATGGGAGAGGAAATTCGAATCTATTGCCTCGTCAACCCAAGCGATATTTGGGGAGCTGTTGTTAGCATGGTTAGGGTATCAAAATCTAAGTAGTGCTGATAGGCTTGTGCACTGTTGGCCGCCTATAAAGTGTAAACTTGCAGCGATAATAATGGCCAAAAAGCGTGCTTGCATTGTGGAAAGCGCTATAATCATAAGGACGGTAATATTATTATATTATACAGCTTGCTTGGGGTAATCAGTTGAGGACGGGAAGCATTCAATTTCAGGTCAGAATATAGACCTGCATTTGTATTTACTTATATGTATGGGGGTAATGTCAGGAAACGTTCAGAAAATAGGCCTATACATTATATTAAACTCATAAATGTATTCTTACCAATTTCGTGATACATTTTGTGTTGTTTCATTCCGGAGGTGTTCTATCTGGAAGGCCTACTTACTAGCGGGACCTGCTACAAAAAGGCCCATAAATACTAAGGGACGCACCATTAGATGTCAAGGGGAGTGGGGTGGGTGGTTGGGGGGGGGGGGGGGGGGGGGGGGCTAGGGAATTGGGGTCATGACAAATTTATTTTGTTTACCGCTCATGCTTTAAAACAAAAATAAATTTTTCACCGCATGGTAAGTCAAACAAAAAAATTGACGTTTTAAATGCAAGTCAATTTTTACCACCTTGGTGAGTCAATTTTTTTTTTAATGCAAGTCAATTTTTTGTTATGTTTATCATTGCCTGAATTAGCTCTGTCTTTTTGTTAATGTTTTCATTTATGAGGGGGTGGTAAATTTACATTTTGGATTGTGAAAACTAATACATTGCATATCTGAATGCAAAGGATAAATTGATCTTCC
The DNA here is from genome assembly GCA_035610835.1 of Ophiura sarsii. Taxonomy (NCBI): domain Eukaryota; kingdom Metazoa; phylum Echinodermata; class Ophiuroidea; order Amphilepidida; family Ophiuridae; genus Ophiura; species Ophiura sarsii. The sequence goes on along the minus strand of CM069455.1, from coordinate 62,449,727 downwards.
TAAAATATGTTGAATCAATAATTACTTTGAAAAAGAGAGTTTGACTCTTAAAGTATATTGTACTTCCTTGTGCAGTTTAGATCAAATGTAATATGATACTGTGCAATGAATTCCCAATAAACATTTTACATTTGAAAAATGATACAGTGACATTGAAGCTAAAGCAAGTAATGCCATTGCTTTAAGTTCAAGTTTGTGTTTAAATTGTATCTGGGTTGTGTATAATTATATATAAGTGATTATACTATTATTGTTGTCAGAGAAATTTCATCAAGCACAAGATCTGCTGCAAAGAGTTGAGACATCAGTAGCAAAGGTCGGTCTCAAAATGAATGCTAAGAAGACCAAGTTTATGTCATATAACCAGAGCCAGAAGGGATCCATACAGACAAATGATGGCAACAAGCTGGAGGAAGTTCATCAAGATTTTAAATATCTTGGTGCCTGGATGGAGAGTACGGTAAAGGACATTAAGCAACGCAAAGCAGCAGCATGGAGAGCGTGCGGCAAAATGAACAAATTATGGAAGTCAACTCTATCTCGGAAATTCAAACTTCGCCTGTTTGCCTCAACGGTGGAGTCAGTTCTGCTATATGGATGCGAGGCTTGGACCATTACTCCCAAGCTACAGAAAGAGCTACAATCTTGGAAAAAAGTCCTTGGAACGCGAACGCTGAGCTGAGCACACGTGCTGGGTATTGTGTGCATGTATTGATACTTAGTGTCTTCTGTTATAAACGGAAATTGTTCAAATGAGATTTTTACTTCCCCACCCCCCATCGATCAATGTTGGGACACTCTGGCAAGCTGCAGGAGCCACTGGCCTTGGTCAACATTGTACGGGGGAGTGGGGGTGACACTTGTCCGTTAATCACACGCAAGTGTTCCAAGACTTTTTTCCAGGATTGTATAAGAGGAATGCAAAATATTTGATCTAAATTTGGTTTTTCTGTCATAAATCAAAAACCGAATGTCGTATGAATCTCATATTACACACGATTTGAGTAAACGATAGGGGCATCACAAATATAATAAAAATGATGACAGGGAATTAATTTTATTTAGGGAGTGGTCACTGAAAACAATTATGTATGTCATATTTAACTACAATTTGACCCGTTTCTTGATCCCGCGCGTAATAATCTGATGTTTATAAATCAATAAATCAAAAGTATAAAGTTCTTGCTGAGAAATTGACATGTTTATAATTTTAATAATGTTATCACATTGCCTATTTGTTTGTTATTTGAAATATGAAACTATACATTTACACTTTTCACGCGACAGGTGTCTGCAGACGACAATCCAAAATTGCACAAAATGTTTCAAAAACGTCAAAATTATTGAATGTCATTTTACCAATATTTGGAATCACCTTATGAAATGCATTCAAATAAGTACAAACGTGCCTATTATTAGTTCAGTTATCCTTGAGATAGACATAAAAGTTAGACAAATCTGTTTTGTACCGTGGTTAAACCAATAGCCGCGTTGAAAGTGTTAACATTTGCCGAGCAGTAAACGTTTATTTGCAATACTATTCCTATCTATTGAAGATAGCTCATAACAGAAAAAAGGAAAAAAGCCACGCCATGAAAGCGACTCGAACCAACGCCAAGCAGGCTATGAACAGATAAAGGGTGCCAACGAGCGCTCCTATCCACTCGGCCAAGCGGTCAGTGCTTACACAAGCGTGGATTTGTTTTATTATACATGTTATAGTAATGCATTATTGCAAAGTGTCACACACTTTACAACAGTTTACCATCAGTTTACCATTGGGACATTTTGCTTAAAATAGGCAATTAAACGGTTTTTTCATACTGCCTTTGAGTTATCAAGATATGCATATGTGTTAGCTATACCAATCATGCATGTTGTAACTCCGAAATATAAGCCGCATTGGTCACATCTACGCATTTTGATAACAGTTTACCATTTAAAATGAAAACAAAATAAGTATAATAATATTATACTATAGAAACGACGGTAAAGTGTTCAATGAACACGCGTTTCAAGGCAACACTTTACCATACACTTTACCATTCACTTTACCATTACGGTCCCAACTCGTCTGATGATTTCTTTGTGAATAAAGCTAAATTCATTTATCGCAGCGCTATTTTAATCAATAAATACAATAAAATATACTACTTAAATGGTTTATTTATGTATTCACGTATATTATATATTACTTAAATGGTTTATGTATTCACTTATTTAGTTGTTTGGGTTGTTTTTGAGGATGAGATTGAACTGAAGGCCTATAGATAATATTATCGTCGTGCTTACTCATCTGACTCATTAGCTCAGTTGACTAGAGCGCTAGTCTATAACCATCCAGAGGTCCCAGGTTCAAATCCTGGATGTGCAATTTCTTTTACTGACTATCATTTATAATTTGTGGAGTAAGAAGAAACATTTACTCATCATCCAACCATGTCCAACTATTGTTTTTCCAATTATTTTCAAATATTTCCAAAAAATAAATGCCGACAGTTTTGAAAAAAAATGTGTAAGAAAAAAGAGTAATATTTGAAAAATCCATAAAATAAGGGTTTGTGAATAACGTGTCGGGAAAAAATACCAGCAATTTCAAAATGTTCAAAATAAATTCCAAAAACTGTAGGCAAAAACACCCTTTGACAATTTGAGCCAAAAAATGTTGGTTAATATTAATATGTGGAAATGTAGAACTAAATCCAAATGTAGTTTTTCAAAAATTCTTTGAATAAAAACAGCCCAAAAGTGTACGTATAGGCCTATGATGAACATTCGAGCAGAAAAAAAAGTGTTTTGAAAAAAGGTTTTTTTTTTGCATTTTTTCTTGGTGATTATTGGGCCGGGGGATTCATCGTCCCTTTGCAACACAAGTGATGCAAAACAACGACCGCAAATAAAAAAAATACATAATAACAGATGGGCATATGAATAATGAGCATCTATTATTATATTACAACCCGTTAATGCAATACGAAAGATAGCTGTCGAATCTGTCAAACAGAAGTTACTGCTATCTACTGAAGATAGTTATTTACAAGTAGGCCTAAGTTGTTTTACAATTATTTGTGTTACTTTCAACCCTATATATAGATGCCGTTACTTTTAGATACTCTTTTGCATATCTAACAATACATGAATAACTCTCGTAGGAGTATCTGAAAACGCCACATTATGCATTGCAATAATGGCCAATTATTATACATCTTCGAAATGCATTAGTTAGTATAGGGAATTGGTTTCACTGAACGTTCCCGTATTAAATGAATGTCTTTATTAAAAAAAATACTGGGGATGCCAAGCCTGTGGTCCCCTGCCAAATACTGTGCAATTTGAGATACATGTGACATTTAGTTTTTGAGATATGATAGAAAAACCAAATTTAGATGATTTTTTTTGCAATCTGCGTATACAATCTTGGAAAAAAGTCCTTGGAACGCGAACGCTGAGCTGAGCACACGTGCTGGGTATTGTGTGCATGTATTGATACTTAGTGTCTTCTGCTATAAACGGAAATTGTTCAAATGAGATTTTTACTTCCCCACCCCCCATCGATCAATGTTGGGACACTCTGGCAAGCTGCAGGAGCCACTGGCCTTGGTCAACATTGTACGGGGGAGTGGGGGTGACACTTGTCCGTTAATCACACGCAAGTGTTCCAAGACTTTTTTCCAGGATTGTATAAGAGGAATGCAAAATATTTGATCTAAATTTGGTTTTTCTGTCATAAATCAAAAACCGAATGTCGTATGAATCTCATATTACACACGATTTGAGTAAACGATAGGGGCATCACAAATATAATAAAAATGATGACAGGGAATTAATTTTATTTAGGGAGTGGTCACTGAAAACAATTATGTATGTCATATTTAACTACAATTTGACCCGTTTCTTGATCCCGCGCGTAATAATCTGATGTTTATAAATCAATAAATCAAAAGTATAAAGTTCTTGCTGAGAAATTGACATGTTTATAATTTTAATAATGTTATCACATTGCCTATTTGTTTGTTATTTGAAATATGAAACTATACATTTACACTTTTCACGCGACAGGTGTCTGCAGACGACAATCCAAAATTGCACAAAATGTTTCAAAAACGTCAAAATTATTGAATGTCATTTTACCAATATTTGGAATCACCTTATGAAATGCATTCAAATAAGTACAAACGTGCCTATTATTAGTTCAGTTATCCTTGAGATAGACATAAAAGTTAGACAAATCTGTTTTGTACCGTGGTTAAACCAATAGCCGCGTTGAAAGTGTTAACATTTGCCGAGCAGTAAACGTTTATTTGCAATACTATTCCTATCTATTGAAGATAGCTCATAACAGAAAAAAGGAAAAAAGCCACGCCATGAAAGCGACTCGAACCAACGCCAAGCAGGCTATGAACAGATAAAGGGTGCCAACGAGCGCTCCTATCCACTCGGCCAAGCGGTCAGTGCTTACACAAGCGTGGATTTGTTTTATTATACATGTTATAGTAATGCATTATTGCAAAGTGTCACACACTTTACAACAGTTTACCATCAGTTTACCATTGGGACATTTTGCTTAAAATAGGCAATTAAACGGTTTTTTCATACTGCCTTTGAGTTATCAAGATATGCATATGTGTTAGCTATACCAATCATGCATGTTGTAACTCCGAAATATAAGCCGCATTGGTCACATCTACGCATTTTGATAACAGTTTACCATTTAAAATGAAAACAAAATAAGTATAATAATATTATACTATAGAAACGACGGTAAAGTGTTCAATGAACACGCGTTTCAAGGCAACACTTTACCATACACTTTACCATTCACTTTACCATTACGGTCCCAACTCGTCTGATGATTTCTTTGTGAATAAAGCTAAATTCATTTATCGCAGCGCTATTTTAATCAATAAATACAATAAAATATACTACTTAAATGGTTTATTTATGTATTCACGTATATTATATATTACTTAAATGGTTTATGTATTCACTTATTTAGTTGTTTGGGTTGTTTTTGAGGATGAGATTGAACTGAAGGCCTATAGATAATATTATCGTCGTGCTTACTCATCTGACTCATTAGCTCAGTTGACTAGAGCGCTAGTCTATAACCATCCAGAGGTCCCAGGTTCAAATCCTGGATGTGCAATTTCTTTTACTGACTATCATTTATAATTTGTGGAGTAAGAAGAAACATTTACTCATCATCCAACCATGTCCAACTATTGTTTTTCCAATTATTTTCAAATATTTCCAAAAAATAAATGCCGACAGTTTTGAAAAAAAATGTGTAAGAAAAAAGAGTAATATTTGAAAAATCCATAAAATAAGGGTTTGTGAATAACGTGTCGGGAAAAAATACCAGCAATTTCAAAATGTTCAAAATAAATTCCAAAAACTGTAGGCAAAAACACCCTTTGACAATTTGAGCCAAAAAATGTTGGTTAATATTAATATGTGGAAATGTAGAACTAAATCCAAATGTAGTTTTTCAAAAATTCTTTGAATAAAAACAGCCCAAAAGTGTACGTATAGGCCTATGATGAACATTCGAGCAGAAAAAAAAGTGTTTTGAAAAAAGGTTTTTTTTTTGCATTTTTTCTTGGTGATTATTGGGCCGGGGGATTCATCGTCCCTTTGCAACACAAGTGATGCAAAACAACGACCGCAAATAAAAAAAATACATAATAACAGATGGGCATATGAATAATGAGCATCTATTATTATATTACAACCCGTTAATGCAATACGAAAGATAGCTGTCGAATCTGTCAAACAGAAGTTACTGCTATCTACTGAAGATAGTTATTTACAAGTAGGCCTAAGTTGTTTTACAATTATTTGTGTTACTTTCAACCCTATATATAGATGCCGTTACTTTTAGATACTCTTTTGCATATCTAACAATACATGAATAACTCTCGTAGGAGTATCTGAAAACGCCACATTATGCATTGCAATAATGGCCAATTATTATACATCTTCGAAATGCATTAGTTAGTATAGGGAATTGGTTTCACTGAACGTTCCCGTATTAAATGAATGTCTTTATTAAAAAAAATACTGGGGATGCCAAGCCTGTGGTCCCCTGCCAAATACTGTGCAATTTGAGATACATGTGACATTTAGTTTTTGAGATATGATAGAAAAACCAAATTTAGATGATTTTTTTTGCAATCTGCGTATACAATCTTGGAAAAAAGTCCTTGGAACGCGAACGCTGAGCTGAGCACACGTGCTGGGTATTGTGTGCATGTATTGATACTTAGTGTCTTCTGCTATAAACGGAAATTGTTCAAATGAGATTTTTACTTCCCCACCCCCCATCGATCAATGTTGGGACACTCTGGCAAGCTGCAGGAGCCACTGGCCTTGGTCAACATTGTACGGGGGAGTGGGGGTGACACTTGTCCGTTAATCACACGCAAGTGTTCCAAGACTTTTTTCCAGGATTGTAGATGGCTGCTACACCAGAATGCTGCGAGTAGTACTCAATGTCAACTGGAAACAACAACACCCAACTGTATGGTGACCTCCCCAAAATAAGCCAGAAGATCCGGAAGAGACGAACAAGGTTTGCTGGCCACTGTTACAGAAGTGAGGAGCCAGTATCCAAACTGGTGCACTGGATCCCCAAACATGGCAAAAGAAAGCCGGGACGACCTGCTCTGACATTTATCGATCTACTCAAGCAAGATACTGGACTGGCGACGAGTAACATAAAGACAGCAATGAACGACAGAAGAGTGTGGAGAAACATTGTAGATCGGGGACACGACCCGGATTAAGCGAATTAAGCAAGCAAGATTATACTATAATGTGTTGGACAGTGTGCCCTTTTGTCATGACATGTCAGTATTATCAAAAGACAATGCAATAAAATAACAGGGGAGCAATGTTTACAACTAACTTGTCTTTTATTTCTCTCTGAATTCCAGAGCTTATAAATAGTTTTAGCTTGTTAGGCATGATAGTGCATGTTAAGGTCGTCATGAGATGAAAACGGCATAATTATGTGGTACATGGATTATGTGGTAAGTCGGTGTTATAATCTTATCTTACTATAAATCTGGAAACGGTGTGTGGGGGTGTGTTTGTTTGTTTGTTTGTTATCCTTATTTCTCCGTTAGTTTTGATCAAAGTGGCGCCTAATTTGCATGAAATATAGAGGAAATAACGGGAAGGGTGTTAAAGTGAAATTGGTTAACAATTGGCTCCAAAAACAGCAAAAAGCCTCTCAGATTTGGCTCATAAATGCCACTAGAATTGAACAACATTGTGCGTTGCGCATACTCACACAGAAAAATGTTTACATAATTATGTTAAATATAGAACTCCATAATTATTATGTAAACCTTTCACACAGTAATGTATTTGTGTACAAAATACACAAGTTATGTAAACATAACTTGTGTTACATAACTTGTGTATTTTGTACACAATTTAGTTACATAATACACAAGTTATGTTTACATAACTTGTGTATTATGTACACAAAACCTGTGCGAACGGTTTACATAATAATTATGGAGTTCTATATTAACATCTTGTGTAAAACTTATGTAATCTTTTTTCTGTGTGTACCGCGTAAGCATACCGTGGTAACGCGTCGCGTGCATGTTTGCGCAAGGGCTCTCTGCCGCGGTACACGCACTCCCTATACATGGCGCAGAAACCACACGGGAAATGGTTATAGGCCTGTTGGTAGGGTATTTGGTGTTATGTTGGGGGGGGGGGGGAGGAGGGGGGGGGGGGGATCTAAAACTACGGGAAGTGGTTTAGGATAGGCCTAGGGTTATAATGGTACAAGTAGCGTTTTGCGGGGGTTAATGAAAAAAACCTGATTTCTTTACTTTAAGGTGGCATGCCAAACAATCTAAGGGACCGAGGGTTAATGAAGTATAGCCACGGGAAATGGTTTAGGGAGGGTTGTGATTATAAATCAATCTGGTTTGGGTGTGTGTATTGGGGGGGGGGGGGGGGGAAATGTTTTAGGATAGGGTAAAGAGTTAATGAAGTAGCCACGGGAAATGGTTAGGAGGGTTATGAATATAAATCCACCTGGTTGGTGTAGTTGCAGTGGGGGCGGTTGTACGGGGTTTATGTGGTTTCAAAAGTACCGAGGGTTAACTTGATGCGGTTTGAGAGGTAGAGGTTAATAAAGTAGCCACCACGGTAAATGGTTTAGGAGGGATATGGTTATAAATCAACCTGATTGGGGTTGTAGGGGGTTTATAATGCCTTTAGGGGGATATGGTTATAAATCAACCTGTTTTGGGGGGTTAGGGGATGTGGTTTCAGAGGTAAGTAATGTGGCATAACCATCTAGCGAGGACCCGAGCGTAGCGAGGGTACGCCGCTTGTAGAAATAAATGAGTAAACACATCCATGACTGACATAATAAAATTGCATGCTATGTTATCATTGATACCATAATTACACCGGGAGTTCAACAGACCAAACGTGCAAACACCTACGTACAAAATCAACCAACCAACAAATACCCCAAAAATAAACTTAATTAAAAAATCTTTCTGGTTCATTACGAAGAAAAATGAGTGAACACATTCCCATGACTGACAAGTGACAAGTGACATTGCGTGCAATTATACTATACACACAGGTTTTTTAAAGTTCAACAGATAAGTAGGCCTATTGAAAAGAATCTTTATATTTAGGACTTATAATTTAACCCACCCAGGTATAATTCTTACAAATCCTTGTTATAATTGTTTTTATCTTTATAAAGCGTAATCTAACTCATGTTCCGAAAAGTAATCGACAAGGAAATCAGCAAATTGTGACAGGTTTGTAAGCTGACCCCTTTTTGTTACCATTCCAATGGGATTTTTGCACAAGTTAAGACATCAACGATTAAGACACTGTTATACTGTACTAAATTGAGTAGGTGGTCATATCAATGGAGCTCCTAAAAATCAACACAAAGAGAACCACAAATATTTCTATTTTAAATTGCAAGAAAAACTAACATTTCATTTTTGGCCTATGTGTTACAAAACTGTAATGCAGAAGAAGGAATGGACTCAGAAATTCGCCTATATAATTAATTTGTGAACCCGTCACGTATTTCCTTCACAAAATGTGACTGACTTTCATACTAAAGTGAATTGATCAAGAATCACAAGTCTTATAATGTTCTTATGTATACATTATTTGTGTCAAAGCACAATGTAGCCCTATATATGACCGTGCATTCTACCAATTGATTCAAACCATTCAAACTATTCAAACTAAGACAGTAAACACCGTGTGCCACCTGATCTGAAACAGAATATCATTGAGAGATCCTGCATCTAAATAAAGTTATTATAACTATTATCGCAAGTGACGTCACTAAACATGGCCGATATCAAAATGCTGTTGTTTTCAGTGTAAAAATAACAAATTTGTATTAATCGAGCGTAACAAGATGGCTTCAGGAACGTTTTTTAACCTTTCGTTTTCACAATAGCCATTTTCTAAAAATATTTTGTTATTCAATTTGAACAAGATGGCTTCAGAAACATTTTCTGGACATTTTTAGTGTTAAAATAGACTTTTTTTTAGCGCGCTATGCGCGAATTTGTTTCATTAATTATTTATTAATCAAAATTAACAAGATGGCTTCAGGAACGTTTTTCTAAACCTTTATTTTTACAAAAGCCATATTTTTGCGTTCCGCGGGAATCACTTGTAATTTATTCCCAATTTCAAATCCTTACGCCGTTGTTTGCTCTTGCAAAATTGACGGGAAAAACCCATATTCTGAATGATATTGATAATAAGCCAATATTGATTGGATATGAAGTGAAGGCTTTTTAATAAAATATTGGTCAAAAGTACACACCACATCGCACCAAATGGGTTCGAAAATTGAAAACAAAAATCCAATTCAAGGGGGGGGGGGGGGGGGGGGGCGGGAACATCCACCTCAGACTCCCCCCTGTCTGCGTTACCGCGGATAGAGCACCGCTTTGATAAGTCAATCATGCATCTCAATGAAATTTATTTGTAAGCACCCCGGGTAAAAAAAATCCTGCGCACGCCTATGACTTTAGATGGACTGTTCGATTCGACACACAGGATCAATTACTAGATGACCACAGGTTGTGGTTCCAACTCACAATGTCATTTTATACAATACACATATTTAAGTTTTGAAAGGTTGTTTTATTTAAATCTTCGTTTTAATTCAATTTGAATTCTGCGGATTGAAGGACCTAAATTAAGCATTTCATATTTTACTTTAGAACGATTTCAATATGAGATACAAAAAGGTTAAAATTATCATCAATATGCCATTTTGGAAAAGAGGAGATTTTCAGAAGAATCTCATTCGTTAATAATAATAATAATCGGGATTTATATAGCGCCTTTTCAAGATTGATCAAAGCGCTGTAATTTCGCTGTCAACTTGCGAATCATCAGAATCAGATCGCATCAACTAAGGTGCTGCCAATTCAGGCGCACACCTATCCGCACTTATATTGTATAAACATCCACCATTTTACAGTGCAGCTCCCCCAAAATAAGTATGACGTTTCCCACTTTCTTACATCACTTGCTGCCACTACATGTAGACTTGAACAACATGTCCATAGACCAACTCACAGAAAAGGTCATACTTTAGATCTCTTGATTTCTCGCCAAGAAGACGCTCTTGTGCGCAATATATATGTTTGTGATATACTCAACTCGGATCACTACATGATCAGCTGTGTTATCGACTTTTCTAAGCCTATCCGTGCTACGGTTGTTACTAACTGCAGGAATTACCATGAACTCGATCATAAGGCTTTTTCACAAGATCTAGAAAAGTCTTTCAAGGAATTTCCTGTAAGCGCAAATCTCAATGATATGGTCGATCACTATAACAAAGTACTTGTGGAAATTCTCGACCGTCATTGCCCTACCATGAGTCACAAACGTAGAATCATTTCTCAACCCAAATGGTACACTGATGAAATCCACAGAGCCCGCAGACAGCGTCGGAAACTAGAGCGTAAGTGGAGGAGATCAGGTGATCCGAATGATCACAAATTTTATCTGGATTACGTTCACTTATTCTCTAAAATGTGCAGATCAGAAAAGGCTAAGTACTACACGGATAAGCGTGCTACAGCTGACTGTACAGGCCCGTCGGAAGGAATTTGAAAGTAGTACGGCACGAGCGGGGTTTGGGGGTGCAACCCCAATGGGGTTCTAAGGGGCGAAGCCCCTCGTGGGGTCAAAGGGGGCGAGGCCCCCTTTAAGCTAGCACTTTTTGGGAAATGAAATAAAACATTTCATGGTAAAGTTAATAGCACTTATAATAAATTATATGGAATAATGATCAACTGTTAAACATGGTGTCCAGTGCATTAAAGTCATAGATTACAGTATATGATATTAATAGTACAGTATACTATAGGTACGTGTTTTGCCTTATTATGTTCTCTCGAATATTTTTTTTAATTTTTTTAAATTTTTTAAATTTTTTTCTTTCTTCTTTTTTCGACGGGCCTGACTGCTGACACAAAAAAGATCTTCAGAACCATCGACACCCTTCTCAACCGGAATACAACATCACTTCCCTATGTGAAAACCCTGAGTGATAACTTCAGTAGATTCTTCAAGTGAGAAAATTGTAAAGATACGGCATAAGATTAAAGGTGTTAATGACTCACAGTTACCCCGCCAACCTGATTCATTACCAACCAACGATCAACACGCTTGTTGCGGAAATGAATGAGTTTACTCCAGCTGATGAGGATGAAATCTTGACGCTGATTAGAAGATGCCCGAACAAATCTTGTGGACTTGATCCAATCCCTACCTGGCTCCTTAAATATAATATTCAAACTCTTCTTCCGGCATTTGTTTCCATTACCTCACTATCCACAGGCACTTTTCCTACGGCAATTAAGGATGCCATTGTCACACCACTTTTAAAGAAACCATCATTAGACAAGAACATGCTTAAAAACTACCGTCCAGTATCCAACACAGCATTTTTAAGCAAAATTATTGAAAAAGCTGCTTTGTCACGTGTAAATAAACATGTTTATAGTGAGAATGATCTACGCCAGAAGATGCAGTCAGCGTATAGGCCCAAGCACAGCACGGAGACAGCATTATTAAAGGTCAAAAGTGATATTGTGTGCGAAATTGACAACCGGCGAGCAATTTTTCTCGTATTGTTAGACCTATCAGCAGCTTTTGACACGATTGATCATGATATTCTAACTAACAGATTGTCAAATGATTTTGGATTTAGAGGAAATGTTGTGAGCTGGTTTCGTTCATATCTCTATCGACGCACATGCAAGGTTAAAATTGCCAATGAGTTTTCTGACTCGCATGTTCTCAACTTCAGTTTGCCTCAAGGATCTTGTGTTGGCCCTCAAATGTTCTCTTTCTACACACATCCGATTGCTGATATAATCAAACGTTACAAACACATCAAGTTCCATTTTTACGCTGATGATACACAACTGTACATCTCATTTGACCCAAATAAGTCAGGGATGCTGACCATGCTCTTGTTTAATATCTGCGTGCATTGAGGATATCAAATCGTGGATGTCGCAAAATATGCTTTGCTTGAATGTGATAAAACAGAATTTTTCATTGCAGCCAACCCAAGAGCCTTAAAGTCACTATGCAACATCTCACTTCGTGTTGGTGATATTGAGATCAGACCCCCCCCCCCATGTACGTAATCTTGGTGTTGAATTTGACTGTCATTTAAACATGTCTCATCATGTTACAAACATTTGTCGCAGTTTGAATTTTCACCTTAGGAATCTTTCTCGTATTCGGATGTTTATTGATGAAACAACGTGTCATCACGCCATACGCGCACATGTTACATCGCGGCTCGACTATTCCAACTCTCTCTTACAGTGATCTTCTGCGAAAGATATTAAACGGCTACAACGTCTCCAAAATCGAGCAGCCAAATTCATTTTTAATGCTAAAAGACGTGATCATGCAACTCCTCTTCTCCACAAGTTACATTGGCTGCCTGTTAAAACGCGCATTGAGTTCAAGATTTTGACTATTGTATATAAATGTTGCGCCTTCTTATCTTAAGGACCTTACTAGTACATATGTACCTAAAAGAAGTGGTCTTCGTTCTGCCTCTGACACTCGGATTCTCACTGTACCTAAAACTCGTCTCACTACCGCCAAGAAAGGATTTTATGCCTCCGGCCCATTTTTGTGGAACAATTTACCGCATCACATCAGGCATGCCTCATCACTGACTCAATTTAAGAAGATGGTAAAATCTCACTTATTCCACCGTCATAGTGCGAGTGATGTTTAACACTGTGTTTTTTAAAGTTGATTTTATTATTATAATTTTATGTTTTATTTTGTTAAGCGCTGTGGTACCATTGTATAATGTGTAAGAGCGCTATATAAATGCTCATTGTTATGTTATGTTATGTTATGATAACCGAAACAACTGATCACCGATTTTTGAAAGCAGGAGGAAACCGGCGAACCCGGAGAAAACCTGCGAGAGCGTGCATGGATCGTGATAAACCAAATGCACTTTGAGATTATGGTAACATAATAAGTTAACGACACAAATTTGAAACAAATATCTTAAACGAACCTGCTACTTGTACCATAACTGTCTTTAGAAAAACGTAAAAAACCTACTTTGTAGTTGATAAATCAAAACTTAACCAACACATACGAATGGATAATTAAAATAGTTAGGCTCACAAGTCTTGATAATAAGTAATGCTTGTGATTTCTCAATATCACCAACACGAAGTGAGATGCTGCATAGTGACTTTAAGGCTCTTGGGTTGGCTGCAATGAAATATTCTGTTTTATCACTATTCAAGCAAAGCATATTTTGCGACATCGAAGATTTGATATCCTCAATGCACGCAGATAACATGACAAGAGCATGGTCAGTATCCCTGACTTATTTGATATATTGGCAGGTGTTCTCCAAGGTGATATATAATACTCTTGCTCCGTATCTTTTCATAATAGTGCTGGATTACTGCATGCGAACTGCCATAGAAGGCAAAGAGGAAGTCCTAGGTTTTACAGTTAACCCCAGGCGCAAGAAAACAAAATACATGGTGTTTAACCAACAGAATCAGGTGACCATTAAAACTACCGATGGAACCAGTCTGGAATTAGTCAAAAACTTTAAATATCTGGGATCCTGGACATCGAGCAGCATGCAAGATATCAAAACAAGGAAGGCACTAGCATGGAAGGCGTGTAATAAGCTCAACAAGATAAAGAGATCCAACCTACCAAGATCAACAAAAATTAAGTTATTCCAAGCTACAGTGGAAAGCATTCTTCTCTATGGTTCAAAAACATGGACAGTAACAACTAAAGTTCGAAAGCTATTGGATGGATGTTACACCAGGCTTCTTAGATCAGCCCTTGATATAAGTTGGAGGTTACACATCACCAACAGCGAACTCTATGGTGATCTTCCTAGAGTAAATGAAAGAATAAAGAAGAGGCTACTACAGTTTACTGGACGCTGTGTCAGACGTTCTGGGTATGTGATATCAGACCTAGTTCTTTGGAAACCAGTTCATGTCCAAAGAAATGCTAGACGACCGATGTTAAGCTATGTGGATATCCTATGTAAGGACACTGGACAAACACCTGCTGAGATGAAGACCTGCATGGAAGATAGGCGTGTCTGGAGAGCCGTCGTTAATGCCCGACAGAAGTCGCCGGAGTGAGTGAAGTTGTTAACCCCAGATAAGGATCGCTAACCCCACATAAGGCCCGCCTTATCTGGGGTTTACGTCCCTTATCCGGGGTTAAGGCGGAAATGACACAGTTATGCTGCATGTGTGTACTATAAGAGCGTTAACCCCATATAAGGGACGTAAACCTTGGATAACGGGCTTTAGATAAGGCCTTTAACCCCAGATAAGGGACGTAAACCTAGGATAAGGCAGGCCTTATCTGGGGTTAACGATCTTTATCTTGGGATAAGGAGCGTAAACCCTAGATAAGACGGGCCTTAGCTGGGGTTTACGTCCCTTATCCGGGGTTAAGGCGGAAATGACACACTTATGCTGCATGTGTGTACCATAGGAGCGTTAACCCCAGATAAGGGACGTTAACCTAGGATAACGGGCCTTATCTGGGGTTTAAGTTGTTAACCCCAGATAAGGGACGTAAACCTAGGATAATGGGCCTTGTATGGGGTTTAAGTTTTTAACTTGGCCCCATATAAGGATCGTTAACCCCAGATAAGACCCGCCTTATCCTACGGTTGACGCACAGTAGGCCTACGCGCAAGCCGATTTTGCCACGTTTTAATGCCACATCTGGTAATTTTCGTAACCTAATTGTATGTAATCTTGAATCCATATACAGTTATCACTGGTCTAATGTAATTAACAACTTCCAATCTAAACTTCGACGTTACTGCACGTTCAAAAATTCTTTTGATTAGGAAAATTACATTCTTTTTAACCAGTCTCGTAGATCCCTAGCTTTTGTAAATTAAGGGTTAGCGCACACTCGCTCATGATTGAAAAGGGGCGCCATCTACACCCGATAATCCCCATCAAATGAAAGGATATGCAAGTCATGCAATCTGTAAATGTCATCGAAGATGAATTTCACTTCATTATGAAATGCCCGCTCTGTATGATGATATGCGTAGCCTACAATGATCTCTGAAATCGTTGAAATATATGATTTTGATAATGTAGATGACAATAATATCTTCTTGACTATAATGAGGGTTAGCGAATTTGATTGTTCGTCCAGTTATTAATTAATTTGGAAAACTCTGCATTTGATTTGCGTACAACTAGGAGTTTGTATAAATACATTAAGTACGGGTGTCCCGCCTAAAAAAGGGTGCACGTGTTTCACGTCATTGCCATCATTGCCATCATTGATTACTAGTGTTTGGCTGTAATCTTTATATAATCTAAAGTATAATTATTATTGACAACCATTTCTGGTTAGACTACGACATTTGAATAGAGTGCTCAATACCGTAAACGGTAGAGCGTATACAAATTCAGAGGTATAGACCTTCCGGAATATTATCGCTACTCTGAGTTTCATGGACAATCCCAACGGTCATTTTGTCCAATCATCAGGCGAATAGATGCTTCTCTGATCGCAGATCTAGCACTGATTGATTGTGTATTCGCATTATCATATGTGTGCTAGATCTGCGATCAGAGAAGCATCTATTCGCCTGATGATTGGACAAAATGACCGTATGGGATTGTCCATGAAACTCAGAGTAGCGATAATATTCCGGAAGGTCTATACCTCTGAATTTTTATAATCTAAAGTATAATTAAGTTGGCTTTCAAATGTCGTTTATTTGATTGTGTTTACGATTCTCAATTTAAAGATATGTTTGATCAATAACGAAGACTCAAAATCAGTGTTGTGCCACTTTTAGAAACAGATGCTTGTTTTAGAACTGGGTCATTTTCATCTTTGAACGTTTCTTATTTGGATGGTATTCATACGAGTTTCGATACAACTGAATAAGCTTTCGTATGCAGTTTGTTTCGTCGAATTTGCTTGAGTAAATCCAGCGGTATGCTTGTTTGACCATGAGCAAACAATATCAAAACGTGCCAGCATTTCCTCTTAAACATTATCACAAATTTGACTTTCTGTGATCCACTTAAATCAAACATATTCTTCCAATAGGATAAAGCAAATGAGACAAAACAAACGTAGATAGCAATTAGTGTTATTATTTGCTATCTTCAGTAGATAGTAATTAATGTTATTGTTTGTTATCTTCAGTTGATAACAATTAGTGTTATTGTTATTATTTGCTATCTTTAGTGGATAGCAATCAGTGTTATTATTTGCTATCTTCAGTAGATAGTCATTTGCTATCTTCAGTAGATAGTCATTTGCTATCTTCAGTAGATAGTAATTAGTGTTATAAACAGTCCGGTACACATGGGGCATGGGCCGTCTCATACAACATAACAACTGCATGTGTTTGATCAGAACAAAACTGTAAATCAGTCTGAATTTGTGGTGATACATTTACATGTACCGACACCGACCATGCATGAAGACAACATCATCATACATCTATAATAGTCGAGTACCAACCCATGTGAGGACCCGTATTAAAACACGTTTAAAAAAGTATAGAAGTTACAGTCAATCTGAGGACATTTCTTTTTTTTACCATACATGTAGGGACATTTGTATGGTATGTGTATTGACGTCTATGGAGGACATGGCCATACACCCTTAGGGGGTAAGGGCCCAACTTCTATACGTTTTTATGCAGGAAAAAAGAGAGGACATCAAAAAAGGTCCTCACATTTTTTTCTTCTTCATCACATTGCCGGCTGGTATGGACAAAGGTCCTCGTATTGGCGAGTTCACCACTACATAATTATACGTATACATAAGCACAAGCGAAGGCCTATAAGGCTTCTTCGTCTATATTTTGAAATAATAATTTCAATCTTATGGACAAATCAACCCATAGGCCTAGTAAGTTAAACTTTGAACTGGACAGTCCGGTCCATGCAGTCACACTCACAGGTCATGCCACCAAACTCAATACTTGAGCCTGATCCTGATTAAAATTAGCATATGGAGCGATCGTTAAATACGGCAGGAGGTGGGGAATGGGCAATTTTCAATGTTTAAATCCTTTTTTCGGATTCCCCCTCTATTTTCGGTCACAATTTTTGCCCCCCCCCCCCTGATTACTAAACCAATAGTTCAGGTCCCCCCATCCCCTTAAGTAACATTTGTATAGAGAACGATTTTCACAATACATTTTTACTTTTAAGTCACTCTATTATAATAGGGCCTATATGGTCGAGCAAAAAGTAAGTAGGCGACACCCATTTGTTATGTAGGAAATGAAATGGAAAGGAAAGGGCAAATGGTTGCGCCTATTTTCATAAAATGTCGGTTTATTCTTTTGTTACGAAGCAAAGCAAATTGTGTGAAAAAAATCCGTATTCCTCGCTCCCTTAACACTTTCCACGCGGCTATTAGTTTTACCATATACAAAACTGATTTTTCAGATACCTTTCACAATTTTAAAAGTCTATCTCAAGGATTACTGAACCGATACTAGACATGTTTGTATTTATGTCAATGCATTTCTCATGGTGATTCCAAATTGAAATTCAATAGTTTTGAAATTTTTGAAATTTTTGTGAAATTTTGGAATGTCGTCTGTAGACGCCTGCCGCGTGGAAAGTGTTAACATGCATCAGAGCATGCACAAATCTACAGACTGTCTTTGTTATTTTCCTTAAAAAAAGTAGTATTTAAAATAAAAAAAATTCACGTCGTGCTTAAATGAGCACGGTGACCCCTATTTTAAACATTCATTCAGTGATTGATTGAATATAATCAGTTAAATGAATATAAGCCATTATTCTGCTACTTTGATTCTGCTGAAAGTAAACTTTTCTATTTCTGACAATTAAAAATGGTAAATTTGTATAGACAAGTTTACTTTCAGCAGAGCAGTAATTGTCATCCATGTAATCTCATATCAAACACGGTATTGTGAATATACAGTAAAATATATTTTAATGTCACTTTTTGTAGCCTTTTCCAGTTAGAAAATCTCAACACCCAAGGTCAAAAATGGTCACACTTTTGTCACTGAACATATCATTCATTTATTACATGTACGTGCTATAGAGTTATGTCGTCATGTACATAATAATAAATAATAATAAATAATAAAAATCTGTATTTTATAAAGCGCCTTATCCATGTACATGTTTTTGATAGGGCACAAATACCAAGAGTCTATCGTTCCTGAGCAGACAGAAAATATGTGATGCGATCTGTGAAAACCCGCCACATGTGGCATTTTTCATATTTGAGATATTTACGAGTAGGCCTATATACAGGGTGTCCCAAAAGTCTATGCACGACTTTGAAGCTTTGTATTTCACAAAATATAAGTCGTATTGAAAATATGAATACATATTTAGAAAGAGGAGATGTGGGAAATAATTTTGATACCAAACATTGGAGTATCATCTGTTTGTAATGCCACCCTAGATGTAAAATATATATTACTGCAAAAATGTAATTTTATACTTCGGAGGAATAAATTTCATAAATCCATACCTATTGAGATTAACAATGACGGGTAGAGTTGGTTACACTGAAAGTGATCCGTCAATTGTAATATTTAAAATTTTACATTACAGTGATCCCATCATAATAACAAACTATATCAGACATAGTTTTCGTTTCTATAGTGAAATCTAGTTTAAATGTTTTCCATTTATACAGAGACGTGTGCTAATGCATAAACACAGACCTAAACAATTGAATAACGTAACAGAAAAGTGAACACACACATCACACAGCGAATAGATCTTTTTGGACTTTTTGCTACTGCATGTCTAATGCCATCAATGTGACTTGTTGATCTACCAGTCTTTTCCCCACCACATCGAGACAAATTATGCACAGTTTCGGTGTTCAAAAATGTATCCACCAACTTACGAAGGGATATTCTTCCTGGTGCGCGTTTCACTTTAAAATGTTTTCTGAACTTTTTTTGAGTAAGTTGAACTGAATTTGTTTCAGCGTAGAACCATACAATTTGCATTCGCTTATCGATGCTGTAAACCATCTTGAATAAAGAATTGTGCTGTGCAATGTTTTCTACTACGCCTATTTATGTTGTGAGTGACCGAGTTTGGTAATAACATTAATGTTGCAAGGTAAGCAGTGAACTGTGACTAATGCGCAACGTTGCTTTCATACCATTAATTTATGCGCACCTGTTTTAGCAACAATGTGTGGTTCTTGGTATGGGTGGGTCTCACACGGCCAAAAACTGTCAACCAGTTTTATAATGTTGTGGGTTCACCAATAGGGTTGTGTTTGGTATCAAAATAATTTCCCAAATCTCGTCTATCAAAACACGGTTAAATTGATACCATATAATTTATATTTTATGAGATATGACTCTTCAAAAACGTGCATAGACTTTTGGGACACCCTGTATCATAAGAAAGCTAAAAAACTGTGCTGATTACAGACTGTTTCGATCATTTTTCTACGACCACTACAAAAAAAGTTATGAGTGATTGTGATGTCATAAAAAGCTACGCAACAAGAAATCATGAAAACAGGCCAAAAATTAAAAAGATACATAATTCAATATAATAACATTATAAGGTTAATAATAAAAGTAACGTAAGTAAGTTTGAAGTTGAAATTTCATGAAAGATGATGACACAAAGTATTGGAATTTAATTTTCTTTAAAATTAAAATTAAAAAAAAAGAAAAGAAAAAAAAGATTTTTTTAAATTTTTTAATTTTAATTTTTAACTTTACCCATAATCCCTAGTTCACATTTTGCGACATCCGACGGGTTTTCACAGATCGCATCACATATGGTAGGACACGTCTAACAGTGCGAGTCAAAAAGGAAATAGACAAACCAATGAAGCGCGTATTGAAAGAGCATATTCTTCTGCTCAATGTGAAAAAAGAATCACTGTTGCTATCAACAGTTTTATGCCTGTTTTTATTAAAAGAACCCCTTTCTGCCATCGTTTGTAGTATATAGTTTTATAATCTAAATGCATGAAAAGTAAATGTAATACGGTATTACAGTGTGCGGAAAACATTGTTTTTTATTAAAAATAAAAGAGTTAAACATTTTTTACTAGATCGAAATGTGATGATATGTGCGGGTTTTGGGAAGGCATTCAATTTTTAGTGAAGTATCGTTTATAGTATGTTTTAATTTAAATGAATGAAAACTAAATGTAGTATTACACTGTGAGGAAAACATTGACTTTTAAAATAAGAGAACTATCTAACAATGTTCAACTAAACTGCTCAGAAAAAGTATCGAAACACTTAGAAATGATCCAATATATAACGGCTCGAAAGGGTTTGCATTAATCGAAGCATTTAACCAAGTGCATAATTTTGCTCTGCGTATTGTGACACCTCGATCGATGAGATACGATGTTGCGTGGGTCCAGTTTCAAAAGTGACAATCATCCTATAGAAAGAGGTTTGCATTACTGTTTAGAATGATCAGATTCGTGCTTTTCAATAGGGATGAGTGTCACTTTTGAAACTGGACCCACGACCATTGAAATGACAATAACTCCGCTCCGCAACATAACTATGTGGAAAACAATGAAATGTGAGGTGTTTTTTAAGACATTTCAATTTTTTTAGTGAAATATCGTTTGTAATCTAAATGAAAAGTAAATGTAATATTACAAAGTGCGGAAAACATCAAATCATTCGACTTTATTGAAATTAGCGCTTACATCCGTTATCCAAATATGCTTCAACATATTTTTTGGCTTGACCAATGTTGTGAATGCATGCAAATTGGAAACAAAAATAAAATGTCTTTATTCTTTTTCTTCTTCTTAATTTCGTTGTCCAACCATGCTTCAACTTCGTTTCTTGCTTCCCCAATATTTTGAACGCATGAAAATTGGAAACAAAAATCAAATTTCTTTGTTCGTGTTTTTTTCTTAATTCCGTTGTCCAACATGCTTCAATTTCTTTTTTAATTTGACCAATGTTGTGAACTCGTGAAAATTAGAAGAAAAAAAATCATTATCTTGTTCGGCTATTTTCTTAAAATTCATTAGCAAAACTAAATTGCCCTATATCATGACATGTATCCTTTCTGCAGCTATCCACAAAATGCTAAATCCATTGAAATTGCCCGTGTAACCTATTGTGAAGAGCAAGGACATGCTAATCACAAAGAGTTATATTCAAATGAGATTTAAACCTGGGTTTCAAACACAATAGAATGGTATTTATAAACATGATAAATATGTGGCTAAAATTTGAGTCAAAACTGAAATATTCCCTTTTTGTCAGATTTCGTGTTTCATGTATAACTCTGCATCTTGGGTGTATAACATACGGTATAGGCCTATTTCTTTCATAAATGAGACTAAAGTGTTACATGTTTCTGTTTCTTTAAGAATTTCGTTGACAGCTCGAAAATTAAAGTTCTTTTAGAAGAAATAGAACAGGCATAATTCTTTATGGCCATGTGTTTTGAACTCACCACCCAAAAAGGGTGGTGGCGTTGCATTTTTGGTGACGAATCATCCATCTCTCTCTATTAACTCAACATTTAAATGTGGCATAGCTATGGTTGAGGTGTCATGTGAAAGCCTATTTATCTAGCTACATTATGTGAATAAATCAGATATTTCCATGACTGTTTGGCTGAGATATGGTTCATTATATTGTGAAGGCCATGGCGGTGGCGGCGGAGGCGCTGTGTACAATCTCTATGGGGGAATATAGAAAATGTTCACAATTCTACGTTCAATTTACGTTAACTCCTCATTCTTGTATGGTACGAACATGATTTTGCTCTTATTTTATAGATTATTTTATATTCTATAAGATTCTGTTTCAACAAACGTGACAACTATTATCATGTAACAATTGTAATCATGAATCGATTGCGTTGTCCTTGGCTTTCCCCTATTCGCTACACAGTGAACTTGCCCTAATTCATCGGTTTACATAGGCCTACATGAGTGTAACAAAAAAAAGTATTCGACCGATGATAGCAAAATTATACATTTTTGGAAAGCTCTCAAATAGGGGAATTAAAAAATAGCGTTTAAATCAGGATGGGTGCTTACCCCAAAAATATACTTGTAAACTCTAATAGTTATGAAATGTAAACGTCTGTGTACAATGTACTTCTTGATATAGTATATTTCACCAAGTTACCATTGACAACTATTATGTTCTGATGGGTAATTGCATGAGGAACTAATATGCACAGTACCATTATGATTGGGATATAGGTATCAAAATATTATCGAGCTTACATCAAAATATGAAAAATATGGATATTTTCTAACATTCTTAATCACAACATATTACCATTAGATCCTATCTAAATTCCAATAGCATATTTGGATTTCGTGTGAGATTACCGTTCAGAAAATATATACTTTTATGGGATAGAACAAGCAGTTATTGCGATATGCTAATTCGAATCTCAGATGGTGTAACATGTAAAAATCTGGACATGCAACGGTAAGGGTGGCGAGTTCAAAACACATGGCCTTATATCACTAATTGATTGTCCAATTACTTTTGATTAATCTCTGTGTTTTAATGTCCCATAGGTACAAATGTATATCTTTTGAATTTAAATGTTACTTATCAATTCAAGTAAAGATATTCAAACAAGTTTAATCATGGACTGAATCTGGCGACATCCGACGGGTTATCACATGCAGATCACATCAATGTCTTGAACAGAATCACTATCTATTGTATTTTAATTAAAATTGATTACTGGTTACGTATTGTCAAGAAATAAAAAAATAAGGAAAAATTTAAACAAATACTTATATAAAAGAAAATGGTTTTATAGTATTTAAAAAAATTTGACCTTCAACAATCAATTTCGGCTATTGGTCCGAGTTTTTCTGTTGGTTTACAATTAATGTTTATGCATCGTAAAGCGTAGGCCTATTTTAAGCGGTGGGGGAGGAGGGGGAGATGGGCGACGGACGGATGCGGAATCACGTGGCTTGTATGTTTAGCCCCAGAAGCGGCGGAGGGGGTGTCTGAACGGCGAACCGACGTGGCTTACTAACAGCCAATGTCTTTGACATTAATGCTAAGAAGGGGGCGGGGTGGGTGGTGGGGGTGGGGGATGGGGTGGGGGGGGGGGGGGGGTAGAATTAGAACCTTATATCGTATTTGTCGTCATAAATATGCTAATGTACAAGCTGCAGACACCATGTTGGTACCAAATTACAGGTTACCTCAAAATGAACATAAAAAAGTAAATTAATTGTTTAAGCGTAGTTAAACAACTACATTCCGCATAAGTTTTAATATAAATATAAATGTTATGATTTTTTATTAATATTATAATTTCAATATTTGACCTTTGGACCTCGGAGATTTCAAAATGTTGAGGAAGTTCATTTTATTTGAACATTTGTGCTCTATCCGAATATTAACATTTTATAGAGAAAAAAAGGTTAGCCATAAAGGGCTAAGTGATGTTAATGTATAGCATAGTTTCGTTCCCTCCGTCCACAAACTGGAACAACAACGCCCTCATATAGCATATAGGATTCATTCTGCATAACTTGTATGTGGCAAACCAGTAATACTAAGGAGGTATTTCGTATTTCACTTGTTGGGCTGCAATCACAGCCTATACTCCCGGCCTATAACTTTCTCGGGTGGTGTTATGTTGAGTTACCCTCTCACCCACCACTTGCTGGCGGTTACACTGAAACAGGCACCCACAGGAAAGAGACTGCAGGTTGGGCGCCTGGGTTAGCTACAGGGGCATACGGGTATGCAGTGCGGCTGGCAAGGATCCCCTTTTCACGCCTTTCTGCCGCTCCTTAAGACCCCCTTTTCATCCACTGGCAGTTCCATAAGAGCCCCTTTTCATCCATTGGCAGTTCCCTTAGACCCCAAATTAAACCAAAAATCATAAAATGTGTGAAAATCTTATGAATTTGAGTTATGTAGCCTCAAATTTGGCCTAAATTCAGTTCATATTATAAGGCAAAATTTTGCCTAAAATTCAGTTTATAAGACACAATTTTGTATAAGTATTCAGTTCTCTAAGACCCCAATTTCAGCGACCGTTCAGTTCGGTAAGCCCCTGTTTTGGTGCCCGTTCAATTCGGTAAGCCCTGTTTTCAGACTGCCCAGCCGCACACCCCTACCCTCAAATTCGAGTACCCCGGGGCCTTTCCCTTGGCCCCTACACGCTCCCCCACTACGAGGCTGCCATGCTCATGACTTGGTCGCCGATTGCTCCAACAACACTCACGTTATAGGCAGCCTCTTTCCCAGACGGGCAAATTGATAAGATTAGTATTCATGCGTTCCTTTCAGGATCCATTATTGGGTCCATCGTTTAAATGTATAGCTAGGCAATAACTGCTGTTATAGTCTTAGTTGTCAACAATTATTTGTGTACAAAAAGACGGGAGTTTTAACCTGAACTACCCCCAATACACTTCTGTCGTAAATATGCTAATGTATACAAACCATAATACTAATATTAAAGGTTACACAACATTTAAAATGAATGACACTAGAAACATATCATATAACTGTTTTAAGGGAGTCAAATAATTAAAATGTGTCGCATTTTGGACAAGACTTTGTTATAAAAAGCTCTAGAGTCGACCTTTTGACTTTTCTACGGGACAAAAAGGACGTTTTATCCAGGATTCTGCACTTAATAAGAATATCTACATATTTCGAAGCAGCAATTACTTATACATGTACTGTCTATTTACCAATACTTCACTTTAATTGAAAAAGTTCCCAAATGTGTTCCTTTTTTTCCTTCTTCTCCAAGAAAAAGATTTATTTATTCATCACTTCCAACATGTTAAACATCAACTTATCTGCATATAAACATGATATATGTATTACAGTTTTTAAAATAATATATATCATTGTTAAATATGTAACAAAATACAATGATGACAAGGAAATACCCCAATTATATCGCAGAAATATTTGACAAATTACATGTACACAGAAGTGATACAGATGAATGGGCTTTGTTGCAATGCAAGTGAAAAAAACCCTACAACAAACAAAAACTTTGAAATACAAAATACCGAATAGATAATTCCACTCAGCCCAATTTGTTTCACAATGTTTGAATTACTTGTTGCTGCTGCAGATTTCTCAGCTTATATTCCAATTTGGATAATTGCAGGAGCATTCTTTGTACCTACAACAATCATATAGATATCACATAAAGGTGGGGCTAGTTTACATCACAATATCACATTGGTAGGGTATATAAGTGGAAAATAGTTTACGTTTTGGAGCTAAAATTAAGAGATCGAAAAAAATTGACCTTGACCGTTTAACCTCTTATGGGTAAAAATATTCATTGGAAACCTTACTATCTAAGCATTTAATTTAGCCTAGATGTAGAGCTGTAACAAAATATACCGTGATACATTTTTTTAAAGCTCATTTATTGCCTTTGGATGGTCTACTGATAACAAATTATATACACTAGCGGGCACCAGCGCTTCGCGCTGGACCCGCTAGAAGATTTCACGGGGAATAAGTAAACAAAGCATAAGAAAATTTGATACAATAATATCAAGAACATGTCCTATACATGTATACATAATCCAGACGGGGCCCTAAATAATCCGAATATCGCAAGTGCTTTTGATAATCCAGGTATACATTGCCTTAATCTAGGTAGGCCTACGTTTGTGTTTCCAGATACCTATGTAGGCCTCCCATGAGACCTGAAATGCAGGTACCCGTTGTCCCATTATATCCAGGGACCCCATAGGCCTAAGCCCTACCCCCTAATCCAGTTACCCCAGGTGCCCTTAATAATGCACTGGATACCACATAATCAAGGTAGGCCCACTACAGTGTGCCGTTATCTCGAGATTCCCAGTGCCCTTACTTTATCATAGTCAAGTAAATTAAACGCGGGTGCCAAAGATAGCGGGCAGTAAAAGTCATATCACAATAGGCAGAGGTAAGTAATATCAAAGCGTTGTAAATGTTTATATAAATATCAAGAGTATGTCCTTAAATAATTCAGGTACTAAGGTGCCTTTGATATCTAATGTAAGTGACATGGTGCCCTTAATACACCATGAGCCTAGGCCCAATGTGCTCTTAAATAATACAGATACCCAAGTTCCTAATCCAAGTAGGCCTACTCCATCAACGTTTTCTTAATTATACCCCCTGCAGTTATACTCCTGTCAGCGCATGTCTCTACCTAGAAAAAGTTTAATTTTAATGCCAAAATTGAAAGTTACTTAAAATTAGCTTTTAAATGTCTCCCCCGATTCTTTTATTGCCCCGCCACCCCGTTTTCCTCCTTTAACATTTTGGTGCTGGTGCAAGTGTCGCCACTGCCCATATGCACATACTGTATCCAGGTAATTCAGTAGGCCTATGTTCTGAGAGTTATAGTTTTACAGTCGGTTGTTTAGATTTATGGTCGGCGGAGTCTATTATCAAGATCACTTGTACCATTCCACGCTTGTATGAGCTCAATGTGTGCCATCCGGGTTTTGATTGGTCTATTTACATTAAATACATTATTCCTCCAATAGGCATGTGGGGCCTTAACATATAGTATATGTAGTCCCTTTATCGTGTTTGCTGTGTTCTATAAAGCCTTCGAGATACTACCTGAGTGTACACCCTTAAAATCCAGTTATCACAGGTGGCCCACCTGCGCGGCATAGTATATCCAGGTAATTTGAGACTCGTTTTATAGTGAACCCCGTAATCCAGATACCACGGATGCCCTGAATAATCCAGACACTCTATAATAATCATGATAATGTACCACACGTTCCGTTTATCCAGATGCCCCATGTGCCCTTATATCCAGATTGGAAGTGCGGAGAGAAGGAGGTGACTTTAGGGTTAGAAGAAAGGGTGCTTCAGAGGGGTTCTTGGCTGTCCCGTATATGGTTTAAAGGTTCTTTGATTTTAAAGGCCCCAAAAGGTTCTGTAGAGAAACTTTAAAGGTTCTAAAGACCAACGTTTGCCCATATTTTGCCCATTTCGAACCTTAAAATGGTTCTTTTTGGAACCTTTTAAGGTGATATAAAGGGTTTCATAATACGGGACAGCCAAGAACCCCTGAAGCCTGAAGCATCCTTTTTCTAAGAGTGTACGGACTGCCTGCTCTCACCCTGCCACGTTACAATGTGCAGTTTTGCGCCACAAACGCGTATACACTTTGTCTGCGTCATTGCGTGTGCGCCGAACCGCGCGCGCCGTGTTAAACGCGGTCGCGCAGCTTCAACATTGGAGCGGTTGTTATGGTACCGCCACAGTTTCTTTATCGTTAGCAAACTACGCGTTCATCTATGTTACTAATGTGAAAGTGTCACTTTAAGATCTGTGTAAGAGTTTTTATTTACATTTAGAAAATGTCGTAAAATATTTTTATTTGTCGGACGTATAGTCACGTATAAATGCTTTTACTCATGCGATCTTTAAGAATAACAAACGGCCACATATACAGAAATGTAGCTATATCCCTGATGAAAATATTTTGGGTGAAGACCATATGTCATCACTCACTCCGAAAACCACAATTTTGCCCGAACAGTAGCTACCCGAGTAAAAGAAATTGAATATTTCGGATTATCACCTGTGATCCTTTCTGCGCATGTCTGAAAACTGGAAAAAACGGGCATTGAACTATCTAATTAGCTCGTGTATTAGAGGCGCAATTACCACGCTTTTTCAGTTGAAGAGGGACGCGAGTGTAAAATTATTATTGAACTATCTAATCAGGCGAGGGACCGAAAATTAGTATATAGATGAGTAAAAGGCAAAAAAAGAAAAAATTGAAGCGCAAAAGTCAAGATACGAGGGTCATTCAATAAGTTCTACCTCCTACCTCCTAACTTTGCTATTATACAAGCCAGTCGTATGAAATATTCCACAACTGTAGCTTTGAATCTCAGCTACAAAATCATAGTAGATTGGTTTGAATACTCATTGTACTTTTCTAGATATGCAGTAAAAACCATACTTCCATTTAGTGCGACGGAAACGGGTAAAAAACAGCCAACTCCTAAGTGCTATTCATATGGCCAATTCTAAGAGACAAAATGTACCTATCGGTCAATAACAACCGTTTTAAGTTACAAATATCTCTTGTACAGACTTTAAACGATACAAGTGGCTGATTTCTTGGCGAAAAAAGCCCTCTAATTAGCCAGAACCAGACCAAGACCGCCATCAATTGTAACCATACCCTAGAGAACCGCTGCAAAAGTCATATTTGCTTTTCATAGGAACTAAGAGATATTCATTATACAGGATCTAGGACTAAATGGATATATTTCAAGTCTCTCGAAGATATATTTTTCTATCACTGACTACCTGATTAACTATTCTAAATGTTGCATGAAAGGAAAACTGATAAAGTTACTATCATGTTAAGATTTAACATTCGAGACATCACTATGGCTTGACTTGTAATAACGAACATTTGACTGAATATCAGTATTCCAGTATGATAAAGGCGTAGCAATACATTCGAGTTGATATTATACCATTAGCAAACTACAATGGTTAATATTGCCTACAATCTGATTTATACATGATAGTATAGCATTATATTCAGAAATCATCTATTGTTATCTATTTTCAGTATTTAAATCAGGCGGTTATACCTAATCATACAATACGGAGAGAAAACGAAAAAACATGTATTTATTTTGGGGTAATTTTCCGTGTTCGTTGTCCAAAATCTCTCTCTGGCTTTGATTGCATCATGACAAAAGTGAAATAGGTATCAATTAGCATTTACTATAGATGTGTAGCTATGATTCAGAGCTATAATCATGACAAATACCATGAGCCTGACATTCATATTAGCGATTTTATGAGTGAGGAGGTAGAAGTTATTGAATGACCCTCGTAGATACAGATTTGCCAAATTATGAACGAGTGAAAAGGTAGTGCTTCAACCTGCACTTAGACTGTTCGGGTGAGGCAGCAGACCGAACCCTGGTGGGAAGCGCATTCCACAGTTTCGGGCAGCAATGTACACCTCACTCAAGAAATAAATGAACGTTTCAGCACTGAAAGTTTCCCATTTAAAGGAATAATCTAACATGGACTTATGACACGGAGGAAAACGGCAGAGGTGGGCGAGTGGAATGGGGGGGGGGGGGGGGGGGGGGGGGGGGGGGGGTTACATCTAGTATGTCTCTTTTAACCCTAATCTACTCCCCCTGACCAATCACGAAATGCATATTAGCCAAAACAGATGGAGTTATTTTGATAAGCATGCAGGTGAGTTATTGCTTACTGTAGTGATGTAGAGGTTTCATGCAACTGATTTATGTGGAAGAAATGAGGAGGGGGTATGGTAGTGGATTAATAAAGGTGTTAAATGGTGGTCACGTTTACACGGTCGGTCCGTACAGAGACACGCTTGGGTCCTGAAGGGACCAGACTCAAGCAAATTGCTCGGGCCAGGCTTAAAAAGCCTATATAAGCATGCTGGTTGAATTATTATCAAAAACAGCCACTCCCAACAAATAAAGTTAACAATGTTGCTGTTAGCCTTCAGACATGAGAAAAGAATAGTCTTGATCCAATCTCATTTATGCCACTGGCTCTGACCCCAAATCACCTGCTAAATAGCCTAACATAAGGCCAAAATACCATCAATTTGATTCACAAAAAATACCATAAATTCTTTAATTTGAGAGATATTTCGATACTTGTTTCTTCTTTTGCAAGAATTGAACCTCTGTTTTGTTTTTATATCACAATGAAGAATATTGGCCGTTTGGGTGTTATTTTGATAGCTTAAAACCTTAAAATATTTTGTTTTGCCCAATTTTCCACCTGAACTAATTAACATTAATGAGCCTAATTACCATAATATTAAAATGTTTGTATAAATTATATTATTATTCAAAGCTTGAACATTAATTTTTATGATGATGTATGATATGCCTTATAAGGATAAAGGCATAATGGTGATACATGACAGAAAATGAAAACTGGTGATATTTAACTGCAAATGGCCACTAAAAATGGGGGGGGGGGGGGGAGTAGATTAGGGTTAAATAGTATAGTTTATTTGGTCTTTGACTCTCTCTGGCAATACAAAATAAAGTGGGGTCCCCCAGGGTA
Source organism: Ophiura sarsii (assembly GCA_035610835.1). Taxonomy (NCBI): domain Eukaryota; kingdom Metazoa; phylum Echinodermata; class Ophiuroidea; order Amphilepidida; family Ophiuridae; genus Ophiura; species Ophiura sarsii. The sequence continues at coordinate 62,419,063 of CM069455.1, read as the reverse complement.
ACGCTCATGAGTCATGACCACGGGGTCCACATAGGCTGAGCCCCTGAAGCTCATGGGTTTTAATCATTTTAAAGCAAGGAAACGGTTTTTGGTTTAATTTTCCCCAATATTTGATCACATATTTTCTATTTTTGGAATTAAAGCTGTTCCCCTTTAATTTCCCTCGTTAGACGATACATGTATAGCCATCTTTGAATTTTATTTTATTTCATAATCTTTATTAATATAAAGAAGCAAACACACAAACACAAGAACATCTAGGGCCCGATCTAGGGCCTATGCTGACCCCAGGCAAGGGAAGTTTCATATAACACAAGAATTAGTGTCAGTTTTATTTGTCTGAAAAGTTTTAATTACAACTCAATCGTGGTACTTTTTCTTATCGTGCCAAGGGCTCAGTGTTTTTTGATGCATTAAGAAACCTCAAGTAGTGCCGGGACACATGGTCTAGCAAAATTATACTTTTATTTTCCGAGCTGAAGGGCCAAATTGTTACTCAGAAGTGCTGTTTGAACATTCGTTGGACAATACAAACGGGAATACAAATTAACCTGTACATACCATCATCGATTTTAATTTAAAGACAAATTATTCTAAATGCAGCAATGTCTATATTCTTAACACTTTCCACGCGGCTATTCGTTTTTCCTTACACAAAACAGATTTTTGCAGAAACAATATATTTGACATTTTTGAAACATTTTGTGACATTTGGTATGTCGTCTGCAGACGCCTGCCGCATTGAAAGCGTTAAATATAAGGTAGAACGTAATACTTGTTTTTATTCCCGGGCAATTATTACGATAGAATTTAGCAATAGTCATGATAATAGGGATAGCATGATGCTCATTTTCCGTGGGCCCCAAAATATCAAAATTCTTACCGGCCGGCCGGGTGTGTTTTTCAAAAGTTACGCGCCCGGCGCAAAATTTACCCGTCTCGGAGTGCGGGGCGGGTACTACGTACACTTTGGTTTTACTTTTATATATTCTGTAGGAATTACATTTTCTTATAAATATTGCCATATCTGAGGGATATTCAAAGACCATATTAAACAGTTAACCTGTACTAGGCAAAATAAACAAAGGCGGCTGCAGACGACATTCCAAAATTTCACAAAATGTTTAAAAAATGTCAAAATTACTGTATTTCATTACCATATTTGGAATCACCATGAAAAATGCATTGAATTAAGTACAAACATGCCTAGTGTTTGGTTAGTAATCTTTGAGATAGACTTTGAATATTATGAAAGGTTTCTGAAAAATCTGTTTTGTGTATGGTAAAAATAATAGCCGCGTGGAAAGCGTTAAATTTC
>CM069455.1:62315873-62417645 GCA_035610835.1 Ophiura sarsii | reverse complement strand
GTCAGTATGACCCATATGATTTCCAATGTGTGTAACTACATGGATGAAAACAAAGACCTATGAAAATGGGTCAGTTTGACCTGCTTAGCCATGTCAATCTGACTCATATGAGTGAGCTGATGTGACTCATTTGGATTTGAGGCGAGTCATGTGACCCAAGATAGTGAGTACTAGTCATGTGCAGAAACTCGTTAAATTTGAATAACGTGTCATATGACCTATATACATGTGTTGTTGTGACCTACTTTGTAGGTTATTTTGACCTATTATATGTGTGTCATTTGACCTACTGTATTTGCCAAGGGTGTAACTAGGTGGATACTCACTTACGTGAGTACCGATGACCCATTTGAAGTTGTCTGTGTAGGTTGTGGGATGTCCTCGTTTCAAAATGTAAAACAACCATTTAATTCAATCTTTTAATTAATTAAATGTTTTATATTATGTTATAGTATGCCCTTAGCAAAATAAAGGAAATTGTAAAGTAATTTTACATTTAACGTGGAAAGTGGGACAACAAAAGTTGATAGCAAGCTATTTTGTAAGCTCTATACAATCAACATGATCAATAAGAAATATAATACCTCGCAGTATGTTTACGCGACATAATTTGGGAAAACAATTAAAATGACCATGATAGTGATGTGACGCACGAATTGAGTTCATATCATATGAAATGGTATGCATCCACACACAATTAACACTTGGCAGTTGTGCGGTCCGTTTTAGAAATAATGAAAATGATTGTTTGTTAAATTGATAGAAATGACAAATCTATAGATTTCTCATTCCAAACCGCTACACTATCAAACTGTATAATTCTAAATTCAAGAATATGCTAACCGTTTTTAAATGGCAGCAAACCACATTTATCTTCATGATGATGAAACAAGGGATTATTTACATAGGCCTATTCCGTCAATACAAATCACGTAAAAGGTCTTGTTTTGTAAATCGTTTCTTAATTGCAAAAATAGAAAATATAATGCATCATGTTTTAAGCAATGAATGATCCTGACTCTTATAATAATGTTAATTGTTCAATTGAAATATGCATGAAACATTGGCAAACAGTTTTGACTATAATACCCTTTCTATACCCTTTGGCTAGCATGGCTATACGCGACTGCTTAATTGAATGACTTATGAATACAATAGTACCTACTTTGGTCTTTAATAGTTTACGATATTTTTATTTTTATGCAATTTTCATTAATTTGTAACAAATTAATAATGACTTGTGTTTATTCACACGCGCGCGCACATGCTTTTTGTAGAGATGGAGAGGCATAGGTCGCATTCTGACGCGTCTGCGCGTCCTAGACCTCTCACTTTCTATTAGTGACGTGTCAGGTTTCAAATTGAAAAGACTTGCGGATCCCGATCAAAATTGAAGGGACCCCTTAAATTTGACGATGTATGTAAATGGAAACCTTAAGAAATTCTGTAAATTACATGTCCATCCTTTGCTCACAATATAAATTCATTAAACTGTCCGTAAAAAAGTAAAATGTTCAAATACCCAAACTTCAGGATCCCTCAATTTCTTGGGGGACCTCTTAAATTTGTTTTTCCTAAGTCCTACGGGGTCCTGAAAAATGTCATGGGACCTCTCATATTTTTGATCCAGTGCTATCCCTGTGGAGAGGACGAAATAATTCCCTTACAATACAACAGTGCTGAACACCAATTTTTAAACAGAATACCCTTTTATTTTAAAACATTTCTATAGTATCCAACTGATTTATGTTAACTATGGATTGTATATATATATTTACTAGGATAATTATATAGAAATAAACTAAAGGGAGTGTTCAGAAATACTTTGGTGGGGGGGGGGGGGGGTGGCCAACTTGCATTTTTAGGTGTCTGAACTTTTTGAACCCACCCCCCTTTACAAAAAGCAAACATTTTTTGACTGCCCCCCTTTACAAGGTGAAAACACTTTTTTGACCCCCCCCTCAGATTCATTTTCCCTAGACACATTCTAGTTTTATAACGTGTTACAAAGAGTTCATATTTGTTTTATCTGGTGTTCATTGATAATAAAAATATCACAGACTGATCAAACCAATTGTATACTGTATCTATTTTGAATGTCTACCTACACATAAAAGAAACGTGGATTTAAGTTTTGTTTAAATCGATTGATTTGGCCAACAGTGGCGTAGCTAGGTTATTCATATTGGGGGCGAGAAATGAGAATGAACCGACAAGACTTTATCAGAAACCTTTTATAATTTTCAAAGTCTATCTCAAAGATTACTGACCAAACACTAGGCATGTTTGTACTTATTTCAATGCATTTCTCATGGTGATTCCAAATATGGTAATGAAATACAGTAATTTTGACATTTTTGAAACATTTTGTGAAATTTTGGAATGTCGTCTGCAGATGCCTGCCGCTTTGAAAGTGTTAATACACATCATGGAAACGATGCTAGTTAAACAAGTCCACAACAAGTTAGCAGGTTAGCCCTTTTATGGCAAAAGGATGTATCTTATATGTACTTTCCTAATGATATACTTCCTTTTAACATGGATTGTGTTCACTTGGTTCAATAATCCTCACTTAGGAAAAGGTTGCAACTTGTAAAGACAATAAAAGTAATATACTGCCTTTTACCACTACATGTTTTCAGGAGAAAAAAGCTAACTTTGATCATGTTAAAAGGAAGTATACTGTTAGAAAACTACATATAAGATACATCCTTTTGCCATAAAAGGGCTGAGGTAGCTAGGTGTGTCTGGAAAATCCTTGATCACGCTTGCCGCTTCTATTTCCAATCATTTGGAAAAGGCTAATGAATTATTCACGAGATGATACCACGTATATAGCGCACCATAAGGTCTTTGATCGAAAAATAACTAATGACATTTTTGAAAACGACAATGGAATTATTCAAATCGGGTTAGGAATTTGTTTTAATTTGTATGAGACATCCAGGGAGATATCATGAGATGATCACGCACTACCACCATGATCATATCACATGCATGCATAAAGGCTTTGATTGCTTTCCGTCACGAAAAACAACTATTAACAATAACATTTTTTTTAAAAAGCCAATGAATTATTCATTATCGTGTTAGGAATTTGTTTGTATTCTATCAGTCGCACGAAATATCTGGGGGCCAGACATCACGAGATGAAGACACACTATCATGACCATAAGGCATTCGATTGCTTTCCTTAGTAACGAAAAACAACAATAGCAATGAAACAGACACACAAACAGACAAACACACCCCTGCACAAAATATTTTTTTCTATAACTTGTTCATTATTTTCTCCATAGAAATAAATGGTAAACAGATTAGCATGACTGACACTGAGTGCTATAAATACCATTAAACAATTAGTTTTCAAAAGTTGAACAGACAAGAATAATAGAACAGTGGCACGGACCATTAAACATATGACCCAGGTAATATATATCTAAGTATAACTATACACTGGGGAGCCATCAGTAGTGTTGCCACAGTCCCCCTTGAAAAAAGTTCCAAAAAATGTGAAAAATAAAAATAAACCTTCCTTTAGAATTTTGTTAGGATTACAAAATACATTCTTAGTTCTCGTTTCCAAACCTAACATGGGTCACAAAACGTGCTTTTTTCATAATTTTCTCCAAAATGGTCAATTTCATGATCATGGTTAGATTAATTGAACCCTTTTCTGCCAGAAAATGTATACTTTTATACAGACTAAATGAATATTGAAGGAGTTACAGCAGTTCTACGGAGGCTATGCTGATAAGGTCCACACACCCTTAAGGTATACAGTTAGTTACAGTTTCGCATAAAAAATAAGGTATCTGCAATAGAATGGCTTTTAACAACACACGAAAGTATGATATGTTTGCCATTTGCGTAACGTAACTCGAAGGATGTGGTGGGGGCTGACTCAGCCCGGCTGAGGGGTAAACAGTGTTACATGCGCTGTATACTTAAGTGAAATTGGCAATCATTTGAACGACCACTTAGACAAGTTAGATATCATAATAATATAACAGATATTTCACTATGTATTTATTTGCACACATTCATAAAGTTAAAACACTCGTATACGGTAGTTGTATAGTAAATACACTGAGCCCAAAAAGAAACTTAAACAATTTTAACAGATCACCATAGGGTCAGTGCGTATTTCTATTGTGTCATTGAAGCAAACAATTGGTTATTGACTGCCATTTGAAGCAATACATTGCAGTAATATTGTATCCACATTTGGTACATTTTCATGCACAGAATTTTATTTGGTGATCTGTTAAAAAAATTAAGTTTCTTTTTTGGCTCAGTGTAGTTTCCGATTACTCAAGCATATTATTTCTGGGCTAACTTGGAGTGAACTGAGCTCAGCTGCAACGGATGGGCAATTTACGGCTGCCAGCAGCAAGCAAAAAGCTAATGCTTTCCATGCGGCAGGCGGCTGCAGACGACATTCAAAATGTTTACAAAATGTTTCAAAAATGTCAAATTATTGAATTTCATTACCATATTTGGAATCACCATTAGAAATGCATTGAAATAAGTACAAACATGCCTAGTGTTTGGTCAGTAATCTTTGAGATAGACTTTGAAAATTATGAAAGGTTTCTGAAAAATCTGTTTTGTGTATGGTAAAAATAATAGCCGCGTGGAAAGCGTTCTTAATGTATAAATACGTGTAAATTTAAACTAAACTATAATTTGCCAATGAATGTGAATGCATGGTTTGAAAACAAGGAGGAATGATGGTTAGAAAATGTAGACTTATCCGCAGATCTATCATAATTCAATGCTAGGGCCCCGGATTTGAAGAGGGTAGGGGTGTGCGGCTGGGCAGTCTGAAAACAGGGGCTTACCGAACTGAACGGGCACCAAAACAGGGGCTTACCGAACTTGGGGTATTAGAGAACTGAATTCTTATACAAAATTGTGTCTTATAAACTGAATTTTAGGCAAAATGTTGCCTTATGAACTGAATTTAGGCCAAATTTGAGGCTACATAACTCAAATTCATAAGATTTTCACACATTTTATGATTTTTGGTTGAATTTGGGGTCTAAGGGAACTGCCAATGGATGAAAAGAGGGTCTTATGGAACTGCCAGTGGATGAAAAGGGGGTCTTAAGGAGCGGCCGAAAGGCGTGAAATGGGGGTCCTTGCCAGCCGCACATACCCGTATGGCCAATATACGTGAGTACCCCCCCCCCCCACCTCCAACCCGGGGCTCGGGCCTCGGGTAGGGCTAATTTGTATCATTATGCTAATGAGCTAATTTGCATATTGTGTTCAATAAATCTTTAATTTGCCTCCCAATCTTGAAAACAACACAAACTTCCAACAAGTAGTATAATTATATAGTGATGCCATTAGTACAAGAAATCTATATGGTTTTGTTTGTTTCGTTTTAACGTTAACCCACCTACGTAGCTAATAGGCCTACTATCAGACTATAGGGAAATTGTATTACCAGAAATTGCCAATCGATTTGCTGTACTTAATGAATGACGATCTGTATCAAACGGGGGTTAAAGTTACACCAAAACAGCATTCCCGTTGATTTTCAAACTGGCTATGAGCATTCGATTAAGTTACAAGTAAAAAGAAGAGACAAATTCTTATGTTTTACTTTGTTTTCTCAGTGGTAAAGTGTGTGCAACTATAGAAGTTCGATTTCTATGGGATTTGGACCATACTGTATAGGCCTGTAGCATTTTCACCTGCTTTTAAATGATGGACAAATATCAAAATTCAAAACTGCTGACATTTGACTCATTTCTCTTGATCACGTCACCATTGACCAAGCATTATGCTTTCTCATGACTTCCCATGCTTTGTCATGTGAAGCTGGCGCGATTCCATCATCAGATCATGTGATGGAATCGCGTCAGCTTCATGGTCCTACCATCTACATCAGGGGTGGGCAACCTACGGCCCACCTGCGGCCCGCGAGATGTATCAAGAAAAGAAGAAGAATTTTTTGTTGACATCATCACAAAAAACGAGCTAGCTGCTATGCATTTATCGGCACAAATGATGTTCCTCAACGTGCGTAGGTCTATTTCCCCATTAATTGTCATCTGTCAGTGGCATAACCAGAGAGGGGGGGGGGGGGGGGGGGGGGGGGGGGTCGCCCCCCCCCCCAATATTGACGTCGTGTCGGTTGAGATTGGCACTCTCGGTTCATTTGACAAGAGGAATCATGGAATTATGATGGTAAAAAGTACACATATGACAATTGTTCGCGCGCTTAAGCAACGGCTTGTTTAGAGCCAAAATATACCTCAATCGTGCCAAAATAAGTGTAAATTGTATTGAGATTACGTTTTTGTGAAAATACCGGTAGATTATTAAGCACACACACCTATTGCATGCTTGAAAGTCTTCGGAATCAAAGGTTTGAAATCAACAGCAGGCCATTGCTACATAATTTGGTTAGGTGCGGCCCAGTTAATTTCTCACTCCTTATATCTGGCCCATTCATTGAAAAAGGTTGCCCACCCCTGATCTACATGCAGGGGCGTATAGCAAGGTACATGTACATGTACCAAAAAGTGGGGCGGCCATTAATGTAGAAAAGTGTAAAGGTAATTGAGTTGGTACCATCTGAGCGGTGCACCGCCCTCTGAGCTATGCTCGGACAGGGGGTGTCTGAGGAGGGATGTGCCCCCCTCATAAGTATATATTTTTTCAATTTTGGAACTCATTTGGTGCGACCTGGTGTATAATTTTGACCACAATTTTATCGAAAAGCCTCTTCATTTCCAATAAATATTTAAAAACATGTTTATCAATGCACAAAAAAAGAAGTTGAGCATAAATGATATATTCTTGATTTAAGTATACATGGTTTAAAAGCTGGAACAGGGGAGAGTCTGACTGTCTAAGGGGGCCGGGGGATATGCACCCCCTAGGCCCGTAAGCAGGAATTATTAAGGGGGGGCGTATTTTCCGGAAAAGGTACATTGGTACAAAAAAATCGTAAAAGGTTGCCTCCAATTTTTTTTTTAGTCATACAATATTTTTGAGAGCAGGGGGGAGGGGGAGGGGGGGGGGGGGGGGGGGGGGGGGGGGGGGGTTAGGACATGTTTTATTCCAAAACGGCCCGAAAAAACGCTTTACACAATGTGAAATGGGCCGTTTTTTCGGAAAATTGGGAAATTGGGGGGCGTTTTCACAAAAAAAAGGTACATTAGTACCAAAAAAAGGTACATTGGTACCAAAAAAGGTACATTGGTACAAAAAAAAGACTTTTTCAGATTTGGGGGGGGGGGGGGGGAGAATTGGATTTTGGTGCGATTTGGTGTGTACTTTTGACCAATATTTTATTGAACAGCAATCCCTTTCCTCCGTTACTTCTCTTTTCTTCCCCTTCTTCTTTTTTTCTTTCTTTGCAAAAAAGTGTGGCGGCCATGACCGCCCCTGCCCTGGTTGCGACGCGCCTGTTTACATGTACTTCCATGGTCGTAACACTTTCCACGCGGCAGGCGGCTGCAGACGACATTCCAAAATATCACAAAATGTTTCAAAAATGTCGAAATTATTGAATTTCGTTATCATATTTATAATCACCATGAGAAATGCATTGGATTAAGTACAAACATGCCTAGTATTGGTTCAGTAATCATTGAGATAGTCCTTGAAAGTTGGCCGGAAAGGTTTCTGACAAATCTGTTTTGTTCATGGTAAAACTGATAGCCGCGTGGAAAGTGTTAACAGAAGCGGAGTTATAGTAAATAGGGATCTATGAGTAAATCAACATGTTTCAATCAACAGATAATATAGGTGTGTTTAAAAAAAGAAGTTTACAGGTTATGCACTTTCCACGCGGCTATTGGTTTTAGGCCAAATAAAAAAAAATACTAGTTTCTCGTCCCCGCCCGCTTCCTTTTTGCCTGCCGCCTCCTTTTTTCTTTTTTTCTTTCTTTTTAATTTAAAAAAAAATAAATTATTTTTTATTTTTTTTAAACCCCCCCAAAACACTTTTTTAACCAGTTTTCAACATAGTTGTAGCCAATACAAGTCTGAAACGGTGTTAGAAAAGGTGGCTGTCCGTTAAGAAACAACAGCAACTGGAAAAAGGTCAAAAGCGGAAGTGTTTTTTTGGTGGAAAATCAGTCCGCCATTTTGGATCCGTCATTTTGAAGAAAAAAAGAAAAAAGAAAAAAGGGGCCTCCTCCTTCCTTTTTTCAAAAAGCCCGGACGAGAAACTGGTTTTTATTTTTATTTGGCCTTATCATATACAAAACAGATTTGTCAGAAACCTTTCCCAACTTTCAAGGTCTATCTCAAGAATTACTGAACCAATACTATAGGCATGTTTGTACTTATTGTAACGCATTTCTCATGGTGATTCCAAATATGGTAATTAAATTCAATAATGTTGACATTTTTGAAACATTTTGTGAACGTTTTAAATGTTGTCTGCAGACGCCTGCCGCGTGGAAAGCGTTAAAGACAGCTGGCTTATAACGACGCTACACATCCCACTCTTTACTATTATAAACAGAAAACACATTTAACTTTTAAAACGAGTTAAAGCTATAGGCGCAATTAACATGATATAAATTAAAAAAGTCATGCATGGGGTCGGGAAAGTCATGAATTGTGGATTGTAATGTATAGGCTTACTCTCAAAAAGAATGGTTCTCAATGGGTTCTGAAGCTGTTCTCTATATGGAACCTAAATGGTTCTCCACTCCATCGAACCAGAAAGTGTTCATAAAGAACCACCTTTGGTTCATCTTAGTACACCTTTAGGGTTCCTAAATTTTCACGAACCATTTTTGCGGGTTCGTTTCTTAAAGCTTTCCACGCGGCTATTATTATTACCATACACAAAACAGATTTTTCAGAAACCTTTCATAATTTTCAAAATCTATCTCAAAGATTACTGACCAAACACTAGGCATGTTTGTACTTATTTCAATGCATTTCTCATGGTGATTCCAAATATGGTATTGAAATACAGTAATTTTGACATTTTTGAAACATTTTGTGAAATTTTGGAATGTCGTCTGTGCCTTGCTGGCGCGTGGAAAGTGTTAAAGGCGATCTACCAATCTGAGTTACTAGCCACATTCAGTTCTCTGGGGGATTTAACAAGGTTACAATTTCTCCATGTTAACTCTGTACTGTCTGTCACCAAGCACTACCAAAACCCTATTGTATATTTCACGGACATAAATTATGCTAATGAGCTCATTAAATGACGTCACTCACATCATCGGGTTTTGCCGATGATTGAAATCCGTTGATTGAAATTCTAGGTCGAGTAAAATGATGTTCTTATTTGTTGTCTGTGAGCTTTTCTGATTTTTTTCCCGTATTGGAGTATTTTTTTATTGAAAATAGACAGTTCAAATTAAACGTTGGTTCCAAGTTCAAGTGACAGCACATGTATTAAAGGGGACAGCAAAGGCAATATGCAAGCAACATTTGAGAAAAAACGATGCCCGACTTTGCAAGAAAGTGTACGGGTGAACATGACAAACCAAAACAGCCTAGTAAATAATCACCTCCGTGGCGCAATTGGTTAGCGCGTTCGGCTGTTAACCGAAAGGTTGGTGGTTCGAGTCCAGCCGGGGGCGTTGTTACTTTTTGCATTTAATGCAGATCGACAAATCACAGTAAAAATATAATATTGACAAAATCACAGACCACTTACACAAAAATCGCATCTGCGCATGCTCCTGTCGTGATCGAAATCTACCACACAAGCAATGGGCGAGTTTTATAAGTGCCAAGTGAACAGGTGTATGGCCAGTTCGTCAGTGGTGAATTGCCAAAGTGGTAGGCCAGCTTTTTTAAGGATAAAAAGGTTATACGTTGAACCATTCTTTCTGAGAGTGTGGGGTCATGCATGGCATGTATAAGTTTGATCTATCCATGCCCGCCCTCACTTGGTACATGGTATAAGCCCTCTCACAATGAACTGGCAACGGGGGCGCTTTATCACTAGTCCCATTGGATCAGACGATGCCTGACACGGGCTCGTTGACGAATATTCAAGGTTAAATTATGCGTATGAGGTTTCGTGATCAAACGAATGATTAACGGCGGATTAAATTCATAAAATGATCGACACTGGAGTTGGTTATCCAACTCCAGCGGTTTTAGGATAAATTATTTAGTTCCAACGTGTATTGAATGTTCTTGGGGTCATATTATTCGAAACCCATTTTTACATTAAAACCAACGGCGGTTCGACATTATACGGTCACCATCGTCTGTATTGGATTACACCGAAATCGGCACAAATCTGTAAAATTTTACAATATCCTGAACAAAGTACAAGTGATATCTTTCATTTTATTTATATCATGCTACCCTCACGCCAAACTGATTCCCAAGGACTCCAAATTATAGCGTAGGCCTATTATTGCAGCGGAATAAGCTAGGTGCAGGCGCGTAGCCAGCCCAGCCACTCCGAGGGGGCAAGATCCCCATAGATCCCCATAACGGTCCCTATTTCAAAGAAACCAGGTCAAAAAACGGCTGATTTAACATGATTTTCCGCCTTTTTCGTCCCCATTTTGCCAATTTTCCCCCGCTACGCTACTGTCCCGATGGCTAAACACTAAACTGCTCACAAAAAGTATCGAAACACTTAGAAATGATCCAATATATAACGGCTCGAAAGGGTATGCATTAATTGAAGCAAATAACCAAGTGCATAATTTTGTTCTGCGTATTTTGACACCTCAATCGATGAGAAACGATGTTGCGGAGCGGATTTATTGTCATTTCAATGGTCGTGGGTCCAGTTTCAAAAGTGACAATCATCCTATAGAAAGAGGTTTGCATTACTGTTTAGAATGATCAGATTCGTGCTTTTCAATAGGGATGAGTGTCACTTTTGAAACTGGACTGGGGATCTTGCCCCCTCGGAGTGGCTGGGCTGGCTACGCGCCTGCACCTTATTCCGCTGCAATAATAGGCCTACGCTATAATTTGGAGTCCTTGGGAATCAGTTTGGCGTTTGGAGCAGTTTATATACGTGTCGCGCCTGTATAGGCCCAAATATATATACATGTATATCACGACATACAACGTTATTTTGTTCACCAATCAGTCACTCAATTAAAGGCTCTTTCTCCCTTTCTCTCCCCCTTCCCCCTTTCCTCTCCCCCTCTCTTTTCCTTTTTTTCTTTCCTTTTTACCGGGGGCGCACGAATCCGCGCCTGTATAAACAGCTTACTACTATATCACTGGGACTTCTGTACTGACCGTACCATACCAACTGCTCATATTACTAATATCTGCCAAATCTGAAAACTCTAATATCAGAACACATCACACACAGCGGTATGGATGAATGCATAGAGAGAGTGATGAGTGTTGGTAGATAATTGACCAGTGTTTCTAGAAATTGGATTCAAATATAGTACTATATTTGAATCCAATTTCTAATGTGAATTCTAGTTTCTAGCGATGCCAGCTAAGGTTATATCATCTACTTCTGATTTTATTTTACGACAAACACCACTCTGAATGTGTTCCTCTCCTCCTCTTCCCCACTAATGGAGGAAAAGGAACGGTCATCAATGACCAGTGACAAGATGCCCAGAAGGCAACGTCCCTGGTCCTCTTCACGCTCAGAGAGGGACACTACGACTCATCATCGTGGTGTATGGCAGCCATCAATTGTATTTGATAGCATGATGACACATACTTTAGAAATGATCCTTAAAAGTACGGTCTTAATAATGAAAGGGTGGATATTCTGACAGTATTTCAAGGTGGATTTACTTTCAATGGTGTTTTTTCATTTATTATTATAATTTGTTTTATACCGGTGACCAGTGACACACGTAAACTGAAACTATATTTTGAAATCATTAGGCAACATTATGTGAACACTCTAAATAATAATGTAGAAGAATGGGAACTTTCATTTATGTTTAACTTCAATGATGAAAATAGAGACTAGTGTAAGACGAAATAGCGCCATTACACATGTCAAGTGGTAGCATATATTGTTGAGGGCAGCAGACCATCCATTGGTATGTGGCAGATGGTAAGGGAAGTGTGGGTTGATTCTTGATTTATGCAAATACGTTGTTTAGACCAGACACGAAAGCAGACCTTAGACTTGTGTTCGGTTTCAAAATGCACACTGTTATTACGGTTGTGTAAAATTTTACACAAGTTGTGTAAAATTTTACACAAGTTGTGTTTACACAACCGCTGTTTACTATAGGAACCTAGCAACTGTTGTGTAAACAGTTTACACAACTCTAGTTGTGTAATATCTACACAACAGTTGTGTAATATTTATAAACAATAATGTGTAACATTAATTTACACAATTAAGTTGTGTAGATGGTTTACACAACAATTAGTTAATTTTCTACACAAAAGTTGTGCATTGCGATTGGCTTGTGGAATGGCCATTTAATATTTTACACAGCAATTGGTTAATTTTCTACACAATAGTTGTGCATTTCTATTGGGTTGTGGAATGGCCATTTAAATGGTTCAATTACACAGGAATTGGTTAATTTTCTACACAATAGTTGTGCATGGGGTTTTGGGGAGTTGATTGAAGCATTTGACGGAAGTAGGCTATATGTTTCACTTGAATTATTTCAGTAAAAAATACGAAGTAGTGAAAAGTAGTCAGTGTGTGTGCTTCTATCAGTTGGCTTTTTTAGTAAATTAGTGCAAAATGATATCGTCGTGTGACTGTGAAGTGTTTTTTCCTCCTCCTTCCACCTCCCGACCCTCCCATCTTCCGACCTTCTCACTCTTCCTTCTTCCCCCTTCCGACCTCCCTTCTGCCGATCGACCCCTTTCTGCCGACCCCCTTCTGCCGTCTGCCGACCCCCTTCTGCCTTCTGCCGACCCCCTTCTGCCGACCCCCTTCTGCCGACCCACTTTTGTCGACCCCCTTCTGCCGACCCCCTTCTGCCGACCCCCTTTTGCCGACCCCCTTCTGCCGACCCCCTTCTTCCGACCCCCTTCTGCCGACCCCCTTCTGCCCACCTCCCCTCTTCCGACCCCTCTTCCAACCCCCTCTTCCGACCCCTCCCTTCTTCCGACCCTTATTATAATTGAGGGTGAAAAATTGTGAAATCCAGGTTGTCCCAGAATGATTTATACCGGAAAAGTTGCATTTGTTTAGCTAATAATTACCATTGTTTAAAATGCTTATGATTCTAACATCAACATATATTTAGCTATCTTAGGGATTTTGAATTTTAAAAATTGGACGTTTCTGACAGAAATTATTCACTCTTTGGAAAATGGTAGATTCTGAGTTTGACCAACATTACATTTGCAGTTTGCTGTGAGTTTTATCAATTAAAATACCCTGAAAGTGAAAAACATGTAGGTTTCATCGATTTGCAATAATGTCGTGCCATAACGGATAAATATATATTTGATGAAATTAACAGAGTAAGTAGGAAACATGTTCCCCATTAATATATTGCATGTTTTGGATTTGACCTGCAATGCTGTTTTATTATTTTATCATTTTATCAAGCATGGTATATAAATCATTCAGAAAGAATTGGTCAAAATTGACGCCAAATTTGGATTCTTTGGTATATTTCCTTTCCAAAAATGAATATACACAAGAAAACAATGGAGTCTCAGTGACTGCAATATTTGCTAGAAATAGCTTCGGAAAATGGTCTATCAAAAACTGAGAAACGAGTTAAAAATCATGTATAAATTTAGAGGAGGGTCATTAGCATCTGCAGAACGGTAAAATGTATAGTATTAAACACGTTTTGTGACCAAATTTATATTGTAAAATGTTGGAAAATTCACGTTTTGAAAATCTGTGGTCTTCGAAATTACAGGAATCCTAACTCATTCTAAACCTCACCAAATCATGTAATGAACCCTCGTCTACAACAAAGTCCATGTACGTATTGCTCTATCTGCTTGGAGATAGCGAAGACCACGCAAACATCATAGCTTCATACAACGGAATGAATTATGAAATCCGCCATAGAGATGCGCGATTACATATCGAAAATCGTAGAGATTTGCACTGCAGTCCTCTGTGTAGGGAGTGTTGACAAAAGCAATGTCGTTTGGCTATTGTGTTTGTGCATGTGACGATTGACCCCGTTTAACAATCTTCATAGCTTTCATATAGGGCTTCGGTGACCTATCTATTGACTGTTTATACGCATTTGATTAATAGTTCAATAATTACAGCACTCACAAAATTCAATTAAAGGTAATCCTTGCCATGGAACAGATCCGTAGCATTATTATTATTACAGACCAAATCCATAGTTTTTTTTAAAGTGCCGCGTTGACACAAAATCGGCTTTAGAAAGACAAAAATCACCTGTAGCCTATGGACGTCACCATATTGATCGAAGCTATGACGTAACAGTTACGAGATTTTCACATCTCTGTTTCATGTATTGAAATTTTTGATCTATTATTCAATTCCAGCGTGATTACGGAACCATAATAACAAAATTTGACATAAGGTTTTACTTTAGATGGTTGGGGTGGGGAGTATGTCCCATTTCTGCATATGAAATATGACTTTAGATACTTTTGCCGCGAGCCAAGTTTGTCGTTGTTATATCAAGTGATTCAAACTAATAACATTCCGAAATACTTTTTCAACAAGTATATGCTCAGTTGATGCGCAAGAGTACATTTTTGAGATCGGCGTTTCAATTTCACTGAGATCATGATCAGTTCATGCTAACCGATTGATTATTTATCAAAACAGTTGTTATAAATAATAATAATAATAATAATATTGAATAGCTTATTTTCGTTTAATACAAGAATTTATTGCACTCGATATAAAAATATTGCACCCGTCGATGCTCTTGTATCACACTCAAAGCCTTTCAATATTATATAAGCATACAATAATGTAAGTCAATAATATATATATTAATATACTGTTATAGCGTTATCTAAATTCACATATGACTATGATATAAAAAAAACATGCATTTAGAATTACCTCAACAGGTATACCGTTACGTTCATAACTCTAAAAACATTGTTCCAACTTAAAAATATCAGCAACAAAATATTAATGATCAAATAATCAAAATGAATAACTCAACATCACACGATATGTAATTTCGTAGGTTTCATAGATTTCTAATACAAGATACGCCAGAAATTTTTGCGGTTTTATATATATTGCTATCTGCTATGCAGAGATGGAAATGCTCATACACTTTTCGACCTCATATAGCAATGCCCAGCCCATATTTGGGCAAAATAACAATAGGCAAATTTTGTTTTTTGACTTGCCCTTTAAAGGTATATAATGTGATTTTTCCAGGGAACGCCCTCAACATCGAAAAAAAAAATTAAAAGAAGATTTTCTTGCAGATTTACATTTCTGATCATAAATCGTACACATTCCAAGTTACAGGACGATACGATTCTTAATTACTTCAAACTCATGGTTTTAGAGTGAAAATAAACTGTCGGGATAACACCAACAGTTCATATTTTGATTCTAAATTCACTCTAAAACCATGATTTTGAGGTAATTAGGAATCGTATCGCTCTGTAACTTGGAATGTATGTACGATTTATGATTAAGAAATGTAAATCTGCAAGAAAATCTAGGAAGGATATTTACACATACAGTAAAAATACAAACATACAAAGTAATACAAATGCATATTATACACTTCATAATAATATGTATCCAAATGCGAAACATGGTGATATACAATCATAAAATGTATCCAAATGCGAAACATGGTGATATACAATCATAAAATGTATCCAAATGCGAAACATCGTGATATACAATCATACTAATACGTATCTAAATGCGAAACATGGTGATATACAATCATACTAATATGTATCTAAATGCGAAACATGGTGATATACAATCATACTAATATGTATCCAAATACGAAACATGGTGATATACAATCATACTAATATGTATCTAAATGCGAAACATGGTGATATACAATCATACTAATATGTATCCAAATACGAAACATGGTGATATACAATCATACTAATATGTATCTAAATGCGAAACATGGTGATATACAATCATACTAATATGTATCTAAATGCGAAACATGATGATATACAATCATACTAATATGTATCTAAATGCGAAACATGGTGATATACAATCATACTAATATGTATCTAAATGCGAAACATGGTGATATACAATCATACTAATATGTATCTAAATACGAAACATGGTGATATACAATCATACTAATATGTTTCTAAATGCGAAACAGGGTGATATACAATCATACTAATATGTGTCTAAATGCGAAACATGGTGATATGATACGCAAGAAAATTTTCAAAAACGGTTTTATATATATTGCTATCTGCTATGCAGAGATGGAAATGTTCATACACTTTCCGACCTCATATAGCAATGTCCAGCCTATGTTTGGGCATTAAGCCCCCAAAAAGAGTTTTGACTTGCCCTGGAAGTGCCAACGTCTGGGTCGGTCGGTCGATTTTTTATTTTTTATATATTTTTTTGTTTTATATTTTAGATAACCAAGCACAAGAACACAGATTTGAACTGTAAATATTTAACAAATAAGTGAGTAAGTGACATTTTCATACGTTTAGGTTGCAGTAAACAAAACATAAACAAAACACTTTTTGTTATCAATTAAAACCAATATATGATATTTAAAATAGTTTTAAAATATATAGAAAATCTTTTTTATTTTATTTATTAAATTGGACGTTTCTGACAGAAATAATGAACTCTTTGGAAAATGATAGATTCCGAGTTTGACCAACATTACCTCTCTTGAAACTCATAAAATCACTGACCGTGTTCGGCATAAAGCGTGATTTAAAGGATATGCAGGTAATTTGCTATTTCCTCTTTTTATTTCCACTAGAAAATTAATAGATCAACTGTAACAGTTGGTTGGTGATGTTTTATGAAGCAAGCAATATTTGAATGGTGTGAGGAAAATACTCTGAAAGTGAAAAACATGCAAGTTTCATCGATTTGCAATAATGTCGTGCCATATCGGAACGGATAAATATATAACGCTCTCTGTCTACGAGCTAACGGACCTCTCAGGTAGGGTTGGTTGGTCGGGCGGTTTCGTGTTTATTTTTTATATTTTTTATTGTGCTTTGGTTAATTTAGCTGAGAACATAATTAAAGCCAAGTTTATCATTAATATAAAATTATCTCTCACAATTAAAATAATATCACCCACAATGATAATTAAAGGTTACAACACGTAATACGGAAGTCTATTATGAAAAGCATTATTATTCATAATTAGCATACATCAAGATAAAAGTCCTTTAAAGGTAGATGTTCCGATTTTCAACTTGAAGTTTTCTATTCTACATGAAAGGTCATCCTTAAAAAAGTCGTGTTCCAAAAATACGAGCTTTCATATGATATGAAAATCTCCGTATGTTTGAAATAATTCTGTGTTACGAAAATGTGATCGGGTCATCTACCTTTAATAACATAGGTACAATTGATTATAACAACACTTCTGGTGAATTTTTCCTATTGATTTTTATTTGTTAAAATTGCAACAAAGAAGGACATTTACAGATACAGAAAAGTACAAAAATACAGAGTAATACAGGGTGTATCAGAAAGAACTGTACCGAGGCAATATGATTTATTACGGTATGAATTCGATTTATATTATTCAAACCGTTTTCACATTTATCTTGCGCAAACGCCCAGCTTTTATAAGAATTTTAAATTTTGAAAATCGGACATTTCTGATGGAAACTACAGACTTTCTGGTAAATATGGTAGATTTCAATTTTGGTCGATATGATCAATTTAAAAATCTGTGAAATTACTAACCCTACCTGAGAATTCCATCTGTCCATAGGACAGGGTTTATTTTTGGTCGTCATATCTTAACTTTTAACATCACTTGTATAACTTTTTATTATTTGCATACTTTTTTGGTTGAAATTTGGAGATCAATTCTGATTTTTAATCCGCAAATAAACCAGGATTTCTTCTGCTTGAGTGGTGTTAACTTTCCTTTCTTTGGCGGGAGCTTTGAATATTGCTTATGTGGTGTGGGCTACATTGTTTTAAATGTTGGGTAAGTGGTAGAGAAGATTGATTAAAATTGAAAATACGTTATTCATCGATTTTCGATTATGTCTTGCAACACGAGAACAAAAGAGATATCTCAATGAAATTAACATATAATATAGGAAACATGTTCACCTTTATATTGCGGGTGTTTACATTTAAAACAATAATCAAATTGTATTTTTTATGTATTTTAGAAACACGGTACAGTTCTTTCTGATACACCCTGTACAAATGCATATTATACACATCATAATAATATGTATACAAATGCGAAACATGGTGATATACAATCATAAAATGTATCCAAATGCGTAACATGGTGATATAATGAATCCAAATGCGAAACATGGTGATATACAATCATACTTATATGTATCTAAATGCGAAACATTGTGATATACAATCATACTAATAATATGTATCCAAATGCGAAACATGGTGATATAATGAATCCAAATGCGAAACATGGTGATATACAATCATACTTATATGTATCTAAATGCGAAACATTGTGATATACAATCATACTAATAATATGTATCCAAATGCGAAACATTGCGATCTACAATCATCGTGATAATACATTTATAACAATATGTATCGAATGCGGAAACATAATAACACATTTTGACCTAAGGTTTTACTTTAGATGGAGTATGTCCCATTTCTGCATATGAAATATGAACTAAGATACTTTTTCCCCGAGCGGAGTTTGTCGTTGTTATATCAAGTGATTCAAACTATAACAATATTCCGAAATACCGTGACATAACACCCACTCGCCAGATAGTTGGAGAGTAAGATCTGTATGGCACGCCGTGTGGTTCTAAATTAACATTGTTTTGTATATCAATTTGTGTCTTACATTATAGGGTTTTTTTGTATATCAATATTTGATTTTACGTGGCGGTTTTTTAAAAATAATTTTGAACCAAATGGCGTGCCATAGATCTGTCTATATCATGTATTGATCATGTGTATCAAAAGTCAAGTGAATTTAATACGTTTTGAAATTGCAACGCCCTCTATTGTTAAAAGCTGGTCAGACTGGTTATCTGGCAGTCTATCATATCTACAAGAAATTTGTATGGGGAGTGTTGATCTCTACTGATTCAGAAACCTTTCCACCAACATCTGGGATTCACTTTTCGGGAGGTGGTAGCCATTTTGAAGAGCACAAGCCAATCGATGCAGATCAGAGCCATTTGGAAGAATGTCTTTCTTAAAATCTGATAGCGGTGAACCCAGAATAAGATTAAGATCATGAGCTGATATGAGACAGCTTTGCCATTGAGCATAAGCGTGTGCCACATCTAGCAGGAAAGGGACCTCTCTGCGCTTTGTTGACTTGTATGATGCAGCATTGCCGAACAAAAGGGACACAATCGCTTCCTTGATGTAATCTGCTGGTCGTACTTTTCGTAACCAGAATCGAGTTGCTAACAATGGTAGTTGGAGTCATCATCGAATCTGTCCAGATTGTGTTCTGCTTCTTCACCTTCCAGAGCAACCATCATAACACGGTGACTCTCTAATTCTGTTAAAGATTCTGGATCGCTGAGACTAACAGTCTGACCATCCTGGAATGTCACTTCTTGTTTCAGCTTAACTTTACATCTTGAGCTTTGTATTTGGAGGTTACCGTTTCTCCGTGCTGGTTTTCGACTATGTTCCGTAACGATAGGGCGATCTCTGTCTCCTGCGCAAATTATTCCATACCAAAAGCCTCGAATACTACGAGATATGTTGCTGCTGCTCCGTTCTGTAAAATCTTCGACTTGCTTGACCGGTATAAACTCTCGATTCTCCCACACAACAAGGACACCGTGATACATTCTTCCCGATTCTATCAGCATTTGCATCCGTTCCGGTATTCGCAGATCTGAACTGGTGATTTCTGGTGGGTTGGTCTGCTTTTGGCTAGTAAGCCCTTGCAGTTGAAACGACCGACATGTATCTTCAATCTTTCGTTTCCACTCTTGTTTCTCCCGGAGATGAAACGACTGCAAGCATTCATTAATGCAATCTTCATTTTTGATCTGTTTGGCTGTCGCTTCAAAACTTTCCCATTCATCTGTATGAAAATGCATACGAAGAGCCGCAAATGTTGGCAAATGATCAATATCGATTTGAAGCGCTCTCGCCAAATCTCGCGCAAGCACTCTCTGACATGCCAATCGATGTACACTATCTATCGGTTGTCGTTTAAGTGTGGCAATATCCAAAGTGTGCAGGGGTAAGAACCCGTTTGTCAAGTTGTATATAAGCAAGTCATAGTCGTTGCTCAAAGCTAAGCAACCTTTTTCCTCGGCTAGCCTTGCTACTTCTGGATCTGCTTCATACGGCGCTGTATGTGTTTCAACTGTATCTCTATATTTTCGTACGACGCCCATGAAACATTCCATCGTAAACACAGCCAAATAGTCGTTTTTCCACTTGTCACCTCTAGCTATTTTTGCAAGGAGGTTAAGTTTCTTTTCGTGTCGCGCTATGATTATATCGTACTTGCTTTCATCAATACCCCATCAAATATGATATACATTTTAATGCCAGCAGATTTCATATTGCTAAAAAAACACTCGCATTGCCGCGTGAATGTTGCATACTCGCCCCCATAGCGAATCGTGTTGCCTTGATGCAAGCTGCGAATCAATGCTGTTCCATCTACTACAAGTTCTGAGCCAATTTCTAGTGTAAAATCTTGAAGGATCTGGTGATTTCTGACAAAACTCTGTAATCCTCGGACTCCCATTGTAAGCAATTCAGACCTTTTAGATTGAATATTTTAACAATAATCAATCAAAGTGAAGAATACACTAATATATAAAAATACAATAAGAAATAACACCAAGAGATGAAATCACTATACAGCACGTATGTATGCTCGCACACAGTCGTTATTATACACTGCAAACTAGAGCTGCGCCAATTCCGAGTCCCAATTCCAAATCTGTATAGTACCGTCTTTGCGTTGATCTCACGCACAAAACTACTGAAATAGCAATAGAAAAAGGTTGTTTTCACTAATGTACTCGAACGGAACAAATATATTAAATCCGAATAACTAGCCCCGGTAGTATAGGATGTAACCGACCGCTAGGTTTGAGTAGACGATTTTGAGGAACCAAGATGTATGATTACATGTCATACGGCAGTTCTATTTATAGAACGATGATTCGTTCTGGGATTTACCGACATGCGCAATAATTGATGGCACAATCAATGGAAGGAGGCTTGGCAACTATATAAGTGAATCATCATGGTCTATCTGATGTTTTTCTATTATTTTTGCGCAAAGTAGATTAATTACACACATCATTGTATTACGCGGTATAATGTCTTTGTTAATTTAATTCACGTCAGTTTGCCCGAGTCTATAATATTTATTCATTTCACTTATTCGGCTGGTATCATTTGCTCGATCATCGCGTGTATTTGATTGAGTTTCACGTGTTATAGATTTTGCTAGAATCATGCTTAGGAACCGTTCATTATTTCTACCGAGGGGGGGGGGGGGGGGGGGGGGGGGGGGGGGGGGGGGGGAAGAACGCAACAACCAAAAAACACATGACCCCCCCTTCCCAAGATACTAAAAAGTTATGACCCCCCCTCTGGAATGTAGAAAAAAGTTATGACCCCCCCTTTTTTTTGTACACACACCCCGGCTTACAAATACAATAAGCATACACAATTGAAGGGGTGGCTGCAATAAATTAGCACTTTAACTTACATGTAGCACTTTATTGCACCCAACCCTTCAATTATGAATATTTGAGAATACTATTCTTCAAAATATACACCAACAAAAAAAATAAATATATATATTACAACAATTATATTTTTATATACACTTGTGATTTTTGTGGAGTAAAGTGTATAATTTCAGACAGTGTAGGGGTGGGCATGTTGTCAGCATGGGCACAGTGTATGTAACTTTGGCTCTGTGCATGCAAACATTTGCCTGTGTGCATGTAAAATTGTGATATTCAGCCATTTTTACAATTTTAAGGGGGAAAAATAAAATCAATTTTTCAAGGAAATATTGCTGTTGTGCAGGTAACTTTTATTTAAACATGCTCTAAAACACCGAAAATCTATTTTGTGGCCACATGCGCATGATTGAGGTCTATTTTGGCTTTAAGGGGGGGAATTTTTGATTTGATTTTTGGATTTTTGTGAGTGCTGTTATTATTGAATATTAATCAAATGCATACAAAAGTATACATTTTTGGAAAGGAAATGGATCAGAGAATCCACATTTGGTGTCAATTTTGACCAAAAAGGTTGAATTTGTGAGAAAATCACAAAATCCACTTTTTTGGACTCAATTTTTTTTTTTTTTTTGAGTAAAAAATGCCCAAAATTGCTTGATTCTAATATTATGTCACTAATCTAGGGACAATTCTCTCATTTTTTCACCTAAACTTGTATTTTTTGAAATTTTGACCAGAAAGTTCCAAAAAATTGAAAAAATATGCTTAAGAAAAAATGAGAAAATCATCCCTAGAATAGTGTCTTAATAGTATAATCAAGCAAATTTTGGCATTTTTTACTCAAAAATAATTTTGTTAGCTTGTCCCAAAAAAAATGGTTAAAAAAGTGATTTTTTGTGTGTGTGATTTTCTCAAAAAACAACATTTTTGGTCAAAAATGATGCCAACAATGGATTCTATGACCCAAATCCCATCCAAAAATGTATACTTCTATGCATTTGATTAATAGTTCAATAATTACAGCACTCACAAAATTCCAAAAAAAACTTCGTTAAGTCCCCTCCTCCCCTTAAACATGCTTTAAAACACCGAAAATATATTTTGTGGGCACATAAAAAGAGCCATATTTCCCATGAATGAGGTCTATTCTGGCTTAAAACATGCTTTAAAACACCGAAAATCTATTTTGTGGGTACATGCGCGCATAGCGAGAGAAAAATAGCAATATTTCCCTTGATTGAGGTCTATTTTAGCTTTAAACGTGCTCTAAAACACAGAAAATCTATTTTGTGGGCACATGCGCGCCTAGCGCTAGAAAAATAGCCATATTTCCCATGATTAAGGTCTATTTTGGCTTTTAAAATGCTTTAAAACACTGAAAATCTATTTTGTGGGTACATGCGCGCATAGCGCGTGAAAAATAGCCATATTTCCCATGATTGAGGTCTATTTTTGCTTTAAACCTGCTCTAAAACACCGAAAATCTATTTTGTGGGCACATGCGCGCATAGCACGAGAAATATAGCCATATTTGTACTAAAAAATTATGGTTTAAAATATTAGTACAAAAAAGTTATGACCCCCCCTTTAATTTCCTAAAAAAGTTGTAACCCCCCCTTTTGATTTCTTGAAAAAGTTATGACCCACCCCTGTTTGGTGCCGGCCCCCCCTCCGGTAGAAATTATGAACGGTCCCTTAGGCCATTATAAATTGTTAATATTTACTACATGTATTTCGGCTGCTAGAGATTCTCAACAAAGGCTTTGTATTCATAAATGCTCGTTCTTCTAGTGTCCATGTAAACACACATATTGATCTATTTATCTATTCATCTATTCATGATGTGTGCTAGATCTGCGATCAGAGAAGCATCTATTCGCAGATTAGACAACATGACCGTATGGGATTGTCCATGAATCTCAGAGTAGCGATAATATTCCGGAAGGTCTATACCTCTGCATTTTTATAAGCTCTACCGTTTACAGCCTATTGAGCACTCTATTTAAATGTCTAGTCTAGCCAGAAATGGGTGTCAATAATAATATATAAATATATTTTTATATAGCTCTTCCTTTATTGGAATTGAGCACTCTGATTCGAAAGATAGTCTGCCCATGAAATCGATTCGATATTCATGACTTTATGTTATGCTCCTGACTTTTTATCAGTTGAGCACTCTTAAGCTATCTCGAAGCTTTTAGACCGGTCCTGAGAAATGGTCTGGTTGGCTTACAGACTGGAGAAGTGTGACACACTTTTAGTGATTAAACACCATTGAAAGATCAATAGATCAATAGATCAATAGATCAATAGATCAATAGATCAATAGATCAATAGATCAATAGATCAATAGATCAATAGATCAATAGATCAATAGATCAATAGATCAATAGATTAATAGATTAATAGATTAATAGATTAATAGATTAATAGATTAATAGATTAATAGATTAATAGATTAATAGATTAATAGATCAATAGATCAATAGAACAATAGATCAATAGATTAATAGATTAATAGATTAATAGATTAATAGATTAATATAAAGTCATGAACATCGACTTCATGGTCAGAATCAGAGCGCTCAATTCCAAACGGAAGAGCTATATCAAAATTCAAAGTTTAGACCTTCCGAGAAAGAGAGTCGTTACTCTGAGTTTCATGCTTAGCGCAATCGTCAGACGACAAGGATCATAGATAAATAGATAAATAGACAAATAGATAAATAATGCGAATACACAATCAATGGTGTTTTTGATCAGCGATCAGAGCAGCATTATATTCCCGAAGTGGTCATCAAAAGATAATCAGAGAGTGATAAATCAGGAGCGTAATAATTATTATTGACACCCATTTCTGGCTAGACTAGACATTTGAATAGAGTGCTCAATACCGTAAACGGTAGAGCTTATACAAATTCAGAGGTATACCTTCCGGAATATTATCGCTACTCTGAGTTTAATCTATTAATCTATTAATCTTTTTAATATATTAACCTATTAATCTATTCATCTATATTTATAATAATGTTATTTGTTTCGCAAAATGGCTAAATGGTGCTCAATACCGAGGTAGAGACAGTTTAATAAAATATGGTTAACACGTAGATTATTCCATTCTATGTTACTCTATATTTATATATATATTTATCTATTTAATCTTTTAATCTTTTAATATATTAATCTATTCTATTATTCTATTATTCTATTAATCTATCAATCTATTAATCTATTTATCTATTTATCTATTCACCTATTCACCTATTCACCTATTTATCTATTTATCTATTTATCTAATTATCTATTTATCTATTTTTCTATTTATCTATTTATCTATTTATCTATTTATCTATTTATCTAGTTATCTAGTTATCTAGTTATCTATTTATCTAGTTATCTATTTATCTATTTATCTATTTATCTATTAATCTATTTATCTATTTATCTATTTATCTATAAACAAATATATCTAAATACACCTTATTCATAAGATCCGATGGTGTGGTTTAAAACATTGTCATCATTTATAATCGACTTTGAATGTGATGTATAGTGCCTTAAACTGACGATCACGTAACCCTGCAGCTTACCTTACTGTACTCGTAATTACAGAGCGCTTCTTCGTTGATTTGGTTGTATTAAACTGATATTCAACTGTCTTAAGACGCCCACTTTTATTCGATTTCACACACTGAAATGAGTCGTGGTGGTAAGTACCATGAGTATGTCAACATATGAATTTTAATTCTTAAAATTAAAAGCATCCCGGGAATTCCCCCAACGCAATAGCCAGGGCAAACTGCCAAAAAACGGCAACCTATCGTATCTGGCAGCATACTGCCGAATCCGTGCTGCCAGATTCGATAGGTTGCCGTTTTGGCAGTTTGCCATGACTGATAATACAGTGCTCTGAAAAGGCGACGAGCCCAAATGTTATTTTATAATATGATACATGTAAAAAAGAGCGTGCAAATAATTCCAATTTTTTGAATTAAAATTGTACCGACACATTCCTGAAGCCAACTTGCGTGAAAAATTGAGCTAATTCAAGCTTACATTGATGAAACGTTGAACAAATTTGCGTGAAGCGTGCAAAATTGGCAATTTTAACACTAATGATTATGGTCTAGTCCACATGACGTTAAAAATAAGTCACATGTATTTTATTTATTTGGGGTGGGGGGGGGGGGGGGGGGGGGGGGGGTCACGTCACCCGTAATATTATATAATAATATCCAGATATTGTACCATTATTTCATGTTATTAGCATTTGTGTTGCCGATCCGAGAGGCGATATTTCTTAATGCAGTCATGACGTTATGCATAGAGCACAGACTACATACCATATACATGGTGTGACTAGCATACCCCAAATAACATGATTACGTCACCGAATATAATTTGTCGATTGCATCATCATCGTTGAAAGATGTGCCGATGTCGAGTATTTATATAGTGCTCAAAAATAACTTACCATGTACAGTATGTATTAAATAGGCAAATTACAAAATCATGGATCAATTTTTCCTCTTCAATTTGAGATATAATGTTCGCGAAGATCGGTTAATAGTTATGAACGCTACAACGATACGTCATCTGGACTGGACCATCATAGTGTTAACATTGCCAATTTTGCACGCTTCGCGCAAATTTGTCCAATGTTTCATCAATTCAAACTTGAATAAGCTCGATTTGTCACGGAAGTTGGCTTCAAGAATGTTAACGGTACAATATTAATTCAAAAATTTGAAAACATTTGCCCGCTCTTTTTTACATGTATCATATTATAAAATAACATTTGGGCTCGTCGTCACTGCATATATAGTTTTTTTGAGTTACGAGCACATTTATTACTATATTAGTTTTTCGGAGCACTGTATTATTGCGTTGGGGAATTCCCGGGATGCTTAATTCATCTATTTATGTTGACGTACTTACCATCTTATGACTCATTTCAGTGTGTAAAAGTGAATAAAATACGCTACATCATAGTCAAAGTCGATTATAAATGATGACAATGTTTTTAACAACACCATCGGATCTTATGAATAAGGTACGCGAAAACAAGGTGTATTTATATATATTTGTTTGTTTGTTTCTTAATAGTTTGGCATGTATTTAACACTTTCAACGCGGCAATTAGTTTCACCATTTCAAAAAACAGACTATTTAAAAACCTTTCCCAATTTGTGTACTTATTTCAATGCATTTCTCATGGTGATTCCAAATATGGTTTAATACATTAAATACTCATCATACTTCAACAATTATTTTAAAAGGGAAGTTATATGATATACTGATTTGTGTACACTTTTGGTGTGCGATGGCTTACTCGTCGTACAGGGGGTAAAGTTGGGGTGGGTGGACTATAAATTTAAATAAATAGATAAATAGATAAATAGATAAATAGAAAAATAGAAAAATAGAAAAATAGAAAAATAGAAAAATAGAAAAATAGAAAAATAGAAAAATAGACAAATAGAAAAATAGAAAAATAGAAAAATAGAAAAATAGATAAATAGATAAATAGATAAATAGATAAAATAGATAGATAGATAAATAAATAAAAAGATAAATAGATAAATAGATAAATAGATAAATAGATAAATAAATAAACAGATAAATAGGTATATAGATAATTATTGACAACCGTTTCTGGTAAGACTAGCCATTGAACAAAGTGCTATAGATAAATAGATAAATAGATACATAGGTGAATAGATAAAAAGATAAAAAGATAGATAGATAGATAAATAGATAAATAGATAAATAGATAAATAGATAAATAGATAAATAGATGAATAGATGAATAGATGAATAGATGAATAGATAAATAGATAAATAGATAAATAGATAAACAGATAAATAGATAAATAGATAAATAGATATATAGATAAATAGATAAATAGATAAATAGATAGGTGAATGAATGAATGAATGAATAGGTGAATAGGTGAATAGGCGAATGAATGAATAGGTGAATAGATGAATAGGTGAATGAATGAATGAATGAATAGATGAATAGGTGAATAGATGAATAGATGAATGAATGAATAGATGAATAGATGAATAGATGAATAGATGAATAGATGAATAGATGAATAGATGAAGCATCATACATCTTGGCGCATCTCGGTAAATCCCAGTCTATTAAGGGGGCTGTGCACCTTCAGGTACAGTCTCCGTAAAACTGCCGTAACTTCTTCATTATTCATTTAATCTATATGAATGTATACATTTTTTGCAGGAAAGGGTTCAATGAATCCAACCATGATCATGAAATTGACCATTTTGGAAAAAATTATAAAAAACACGTTTTTTGCCCCATTTTAGGTTTGGAAAAGATAACTCAAAATATATTTTGTCAAATTTTGTCATACTAGTTTTATTATATTCCTCATACAATTCCCTAGGAATCGTTTTTTGTTGTTGTTGAAAATATTTATTATTTTTTTAATTAGAGACCAAAAAGTGCAAAAAAATGTGATTTTTTACCAAAAATTGTGATTTTCACGATTTTGGAATTAAAAAATCACGTTTTTTAGCACTTTTTGGTCTCTAATTCAAGAAATAATAAATATTTTCAACAACAAAAAAAGATTCCTAGGGAATTGTATGAGGAATATAATAAAACTAGTATGACCAAATTTGACAAAATATATTTTGAGTTATCTTTTCCACACCTAAAATGGGTCAAAAAACGTGTTTTTTATAATTTTCTCCAAAATGGTCAATTTCATGATCATAGTTGGATTCATTGAACCCTTTCCTGCAAAAAAATGTATACTTTTATCTAGATTAAATGAATAATGAAGAAGTTACGACAGTTTTACGGAGGCTGTACCGAGGGAGCACAGCCCCCTTAATAGAACTGCCATACAATAGCATCTTACATCTTGGCGCATCTCGGTAAATCCCAGTCTATTAATAGAACTGCCATGCAATAGCATCATACAACTTGGCGCATCTCGGTAAATCCCAGTCTATTAATAGAACTGCCATGCAATAGCATTATACATCTTGGCGCATCTCGGTACATCACAGTCTATTAATAGAACTGCCATACAATAGCATTATACATCTTGGCGCATCTCGGTAAATCCCAGTCTATTAATAGAACTGCCATGCAATAGCATCATACATCTTGGCGCATCTCGGTAAATCCCAGTCTATTAATAGAACTGCCATGCAATAGCATCATACATCTTGGCGCATCTCGGTAAATCCCAGTCTACTAATAGAACTGCCATGCAATAGCATCATACATCTTGGCGCATCTCGGTAAATCCCAGTCTATTAATAGAACTGCCATGCAATAGCATCATACATCTTGGCGCATCTCGGTAAATCCCAGTCTACTAATAGAACTGCCATGCAATAGCATCATACATCTTGGCGCATCTCGGTAAATCCCAGTCTATTAATAGAACTGCCATGCAATAGCATTATACATCTTGGCGCATCTTGGTAAATCCCAGTCTATTAATAGAACTGCCATACAATAGCATCATACATCTTGGCGCATCTCGGTAAATCCCAGTCTACTAATAGAACTGCCATACAATAGCATTATACATCTTGGCGCATCTCGGTAAATACAATACAATATATACAATACAAATGAGCATTTATAAAGCGCCTTTTCATCAAGATCAAAGCGCGTGAGAAAAGCAAACCCAATGGAACAAAAGGATAATGAACAAACAAACATCATATAAAGTACAATATGATACAAGTTACACGACATTTGGATACAAATATGTTTTGACAGATTTCTTGAACATGTGTAAAGAGTCCTGATTTCTTATGAGAGCGGGAAGGTGATTCCATATTGCTGGAGCGACATAGGTGAAAGTCCGATTACTGGCTGATGTAAGAGTTTTGATGGTTGAATGCTGAGTTAGTTGTGTAGTATCCGAAGCCGATCGCAGGTTGCCACGTCGTGGTTTGTTCAGAGAAAGGCAAGATGATAGGTAGCCCGGTGCTACGCCTGAGAGGCACTTAAACACAGTAACTAAGATTTTAAAAGTCACACGTTCTCTGACCGGCAACCAATGCAGCTCCTGGAGACAAGGCGTTGCATGATCAAATTTCTTAGCCATACAAATGAGCTTAGCCGCCCAGTTTTGGGTTCTTTGTAGACGTTGAATGTCACAGGCGTTTGAACCGAGGAGCAACCCATTTCCGTAATCTAAGCGTGATAAGATCAACGCACGCACAATTAGGTGACAAGTATCATTGTCCATAAATTTACGGATCCGGGTTATGTTTCTGAGTTGGTAAGTCAGGCTAGAACATAAGGTTTTAATGTGAGAATGCATGGACATAGAGCTGTCAAACACAACACCGAGGTTGCGGACGCTGTCAGATGGCTTGATAACTTTGTCGCCGACCTGAAGAGAAACAGAAGGTACCTTGCTTTTGAGATGGTCTGGCACAGCGATAAAGAACTCTGTTTTCTGTTCATTGAGCTTCAACATGTTGAGAGTCATCCATGATTTGATGTCGGATATGCATGAAGAAAGCCGAGACAGGGCGGTAGATATGGATTCCTGGTCATGTATATCAAAAGGTACATACAGTTGGATGTCATCTGCGTACAGATGATATTGCAGGTTATGCTTCCTAATGATGCGGCCAATTGGAATGGAGTAAATGGCGAATGACTGGGGACCAACTATAGATCCCTGTGGTAACCCATATCTTAATCTGTTGGTATCAGAGGAGACTCCATTGATGCAAACACTAGTTGTTCTGCCGGTAAGGTATGACTCTATCCACTTGAGTGCAACTCCTTTAATCCCTACATCATGGGAAAGTCGGTTGAGCAAGATAGAGTGATTCACAGTATCAAATGCTGCGCTCAGGTCTAGAAGGACGAGGAAAACACCTTTCCGTTGAGATAAGTTCTGCATTATGTCATCTATAACTTTTAGAAGCGCTGACTCAGTGCTATGCAAAGCCCTGTATGCTGATTGTAAAGGTTCTGCAAGATCTTCGCGGATCATGTAGTCAGTGATGCTTTTGATAGCTTGCTTTTCGATCACTTTAGATACAAAGGGGATGTTAGACACGGGTCTGTAGTTTTTCAGCAGATTGCGATCCAGAGATTGTTTCTTAATGATGGGGGTAATCACGGCATGCTTGAGTGGTGTAGGAAAAACACCCGTCCTGAGCGATGTGTTGACAATCCGTGTGATGACCGGAACAAATGTCTGAGTGTTTTGCTTTAAGAACCAAGTCGGCAACGGGTCGAGAAGACATGACTTTGAAGGCGCTTTGTTGATATACTGCAGAATGTCCTCTTCACTGACAAGATCAAATTCGCGAAATTCGCAATCAACTGCGTGTTGAGGGACTGGGTCAGTATAGTTGCCTTCATTAAGCTCTAGTTCAATGCTCTTGTAGATCTTGTCAACCTTATCTGTGAAGAATGTGGAAAAGTCGTTACTAAGATCTTGATCAGATTTGTCATCCGGTAGTATTTTGGCACCTTGATTAAGAAGGGTTTTAACCTTCTTAAAAATGGTCTTAGTATCTGCATGCTCAAGCTCAGACCTGTAGTGATCTTTCTTTGCATTGTCAAGTAAGTCATTGACCACTATCCTTTGGGCTACATATAGCTCATGATGGACTTCAAGTCTACTCTTCCTCCACATCCGTTCATACTTGCGGCGAAGGCGGCGGGCAGCATGAATCTCACTATTGTACCAACGGTGATGGGGTCTATTGGTACGAGATCTTGTGGTGATGGGAGCATGTTTATCAAGAGTTTGCTTTATGGTGCGGTTATAGAGTTCAACAAGATCATTGGCATTATCACTATGTGATTCAAGTAGAGGTGCAAGATCGTCGTTGAAAGATTTGGTATCAATGTTCCTCATCTTGCGCGTACTAAATTTAATTTTCTGATACCTGGGTTTTGGTAGCATTATTGAGCAATACACAACATGATGATCCGAGAGTCTTAAGTCAACGGTGCAGTTAGAGATAAGATTGTCCTCTGTGCGTGATATCACCAGATCTAACGTGTGACCATGCTTGTGGGTTGGCCCACTGACATATTGATCAAGTCCAGCGTTTTCAAGGGATGTTAAAAAGTGAGACGCATCTCCTTTAGAAGGATTGTCCACATGTACATTAAAATCACCAGTGATGACAACTTTTTGATTAAGCGTATTCACAAAGTCGATAAGTTGATCAAACTCTAACAGAAAGTCACATGTTTTCAGCCCGTTGTATGTGGATGGTGGGGGTCTGTAAACAGCAAAGTAAATCCCAGTCTATTAATAGAACTGCCATACAATAGCATCATACATCTTGGCGCATCTCGGTAAATCCCAGTCTATTAATAGAACTGCCATACAATAGCATCATACATCTTGGCGCATCTCGGTAAATCCCAGTCTATTAATAGAACTGCCATACAATAGCATTATACATCTTGGCGCATCGCGGTACATCCCAGTCTATTAATAGAACTGCCATACAATAGCATTATACATCTTGGCGCATCTCGGTAAATCCCAGTCTATTAATAGAGCTGCCATACAATAGCATCATACATCTTGGCGCATCTCGGTAAATCCCAGTCTAATAATAGAACTGCCATACAATAGCATCATACATCTTGGCGCATCTCAATAAATCCCAGTCTATTAATAGAACTGCCATACAATAGCATTATACATCTTAGCGCATCTCGGTAAATCCCAGTCTATTAATAGAACTGCCATACAATAGCATTATACATCTTGGCGCATCTCGGTAAATCCCAGTCTATTAATAGAACTGCCATGCAATAGCATTATACATCTTGGCGCATCTCGGTAAATCCCAGTCTATTAATAGAACTGCCATACAATAGCATCATACATCTTGGCGCATCTCGGTACATCCCAGTCTATTAATAGAACTGCCATACAATAGCATCATACATCTTGGCGCATCTCGGTAAATCCCAGTCTATTAATAGAACTGCCATGCAATAGCATCATACATCTTGGCGCATCTCGGTAAATCCCAGTCTATTAATAGAACTGCCATACAATAGCATCATACATCTTGGCGCATCTCGGTAAATCCCAGTCTATTAATAGAACTGCCATACAATAGCATTATACATCTTGGCGCATCTCGGTAAATCCCAGTCTATTAATAGAACTGCCATGCAATAGCATCATACATCTTGGCGCATCTCGGTAAATCCCAGTCTATTAATAGAACTGCCATGCAATAGCATTATACATCTTGGCGCATCTCGGTAAATCCCAGTCTATTAATAGAACTGCCATGCAATAGCATCATACATCTTGGCGCATCTCGATAAATCCCAGTCTATTAATAGAACTGCCATACAATAGCATTATACATCTTGGCGCATCTCGGTAAATCCTAGTCTATTAATAGAACTGCCATGCAATAGCATTATACATCTTGGCGCATCTCGGTACATCCCAGTCTACTAATAGAACTGACATACAATAGCATCATACATCTTGGCGCATCTCGGTAAATCCCAGTCTATTAATAGAACTGCCATACAATAGCATCATACATCTTGGCGCATCTCGGTAAATCCCAGTCTATTAATAGAACTGCCATACAATAGCATCATACATCTTGGCGCATCTCGGTAAATCCCAGTCTATTAATAGAACTGCCATGCATTAGCATCATACATCTTGGCGCATCTCGGTAAATCCCAGTCTATTAATAGAACTGCCATACAATAGCATCATACATCTTGGCGCATCTCGGTAAATCCCAGTCTATTAATAGAACTGCCATGCAATAGCATTATACATCTTAACGCATCTCGGTAAATCCCAGTCTATTAATAGAACTGCCATGCAATTGCATCATACATCTTGGCGCATCGCGGTACATCCCAGTCTATTAATAGAACTGCCATGCAATAGCATCATACATCTTGGCGCATCTCGGTAAATCCCAGTCTATTAATAGAACTGCCATGCAATAGCATTATACATCTTGGCGCATCTTGGTAAATCCCAGTCTATTAATAGAACTGCCATACAATAGCATCATACATCTTGGCGCATCTCGGTAAATTCCAGTCTATTAATAGAACTGCCATGCAATAGACCTACGGCACATAATCTCATGGCCACAGTTCGACATACGTGGGCGCACTTCGATCAGGCTGCGCACGCATGCTTGAACTCACAAAATACTGCCAACCAACAACACCAAAGCACCTGATTGGTCAAATTTAAACTGAAGCCTTTTTAACGATCGTCACGCTGCGCCGTATCCACCAACGCAGTGCTCCCGCTGCGCCATAACCACCGACGCAGTGGGGCGTGATGGTGCGTGGAAAAGCTCATGAGTTTTTCAGTTCTCACGTTTGAGCACCAACCAATCAGAGCCTTGAGGTCGAGATGACGTAGTGCGCATAACGGATAACCACGGCACCGTTTTGGGGTGAGGTTGAGCAGGCGTACTTTACGCGAGCTCAACCTCATGTGACGTGCGCGCATAGCATCATACATCTTGGCGCATCTCGGTAAATCCCAGTCTATTAATAGAACTGCCATGCAATAGCATCATACATCTTGGCGCATCTCGGTAAATCCCAGTCTATTAATAGAACTACCATACAATAGCTTCATACATCTTGGCGCATCTCGGTAAATCCCAGTCTATTAATAGAACTGCCATGCAATAGCATCATACATCTTGGCGCATCTCGGTAAATCCCAGTCTATTAATAGAACTACCATGCAATAGCATCTTACATCTTGGCGCATCTCGGTAAATCCCAGTCTATTAATAGAACTGCCATGCAATAGCATTATACATCTTGGCGCATCTCGGTAAATCCCAGTCTATTAATAGAACTGCCATGCAATAGCATCATACATCTTGGCGCATCTCGGTAAATCCCAGTCTATTAATAGAACTGCCATACAATAGCATCATACATCTTGGCGCATCTCGGTAAATCCCAGTCTATTAATAGAACTGCCATGCAATAGCATCATACATCTTGGCGCATCTCGGTAAATCCCAGTCTATTAATAGAACTGCCATGCAATAGCATCATACATCTTGGCGCATCTCGGTAAATCCCAGTCTACTAATAGAACTGACATACAATAGCATCATACATCTTGGCGCATCTCGGTAAATCCCAGTCTAATTATAGAACTGCCATACAATAGCATCATACATCTTGGCGCATCTCGGTAAATCCCAGTCTATTAATAGAACTGCCATGCAATAGCATCATACATCTTGGCGCATCTCGGTAAATCCCAGTCTATTAATAGAACTGCCATACAATAGCATCATACATCTTGGCGCATATCGGTAAATCCCAGTCTATTAATAGAACTGCCATACAATAGCATCATACATCTTGGCGCATCTCGGTAAATCCCAGTCTACTAATAGAACTGCCATGCAATAGCATCATACATCTTGGCGCATCTCGGTAAATCCCAGTCTATTAATAGAACTGCCATGCAATAGCATCATACATCTTGGCGCATCTCGGTAAATCCCAGTCTATTAATAGAACTGCCATGCAATAGCATCATACATCTTGGCGCATCTCGGTAAATCCCAGTCTATTAATAGAACTGCCATGCAATAGCATCATACATCTTGGCGCATCTCGGTAAATCCCAGTCTACTAATAGAACTGCCATGCAATAGCATCATACATCTTGGCGCATCTCGGTAAATTCCAGTCTAATAATAGAACTGCCATGCAATAGCATTATACATCTTGGCGCATCTCGGTAAATCCCAGTCTATTAATAGAACTGCCATGCAATAGCATCATACATCTTGGCGCATCTCGGTAAATCCCAGTCTATTAATAGAACTGCCATGCAATAGCATGATACATCTTGGCGCATCTCGGTAAATCCCAGTCTATTAATAGAACTGCAATGCAATAGCATCATACATCTTGGCGCATCTCGGTAAATCCCAGTCTATTAATAGAACTGCCATACAATAGCATCTTACATCTTGGCGCATCTCGGTAAATCCCAGTCTATTAATAGAACTGCCATGCAATAGCATCATACATCTTGGCGCATCTCGGAAAATCCCAGTCTATTAATAGAACTGCCATACAATAGCATCTTACATCTTGGCGCATCTCGGTAAATCCCAGTCTATTAATAGAACTGCCATGCAATAGCATCATACATCTTGGCGCATCTCGGAAAATCCCAGTCTATTAATAGAACTGCCATACAATAGCATCTTACATCTTGGCGCATCTCGGTAAATCCCAGTCTATTAATAGAACTGCCATGCAATAGCATCATACATCTTGGCGCATCTCGGTAAATCCCAGTCTATTAATAGAACTGCCATGCAATAGCATCATACATCTTGGCGCATCTCGGTAAATCCCAGTCTATTAATAGAACTGCCATACAATAGCATCATACATCTTGGCGCATCTCGGTAAATCCCAGTCTATTAATAGAACTGCCATACAATAGCATCATACATCTTGGCGCATCTCGGTACATCCCAGTCTACTAATAGAACTGACA
Source organism: Ophiura sarsii (assembly GCA_035610835.1). Taxonomy (NCBI): domain Eukaryota; kingdom Metazoa; phylum Echinodermata; class Ophiuroidea; order Amphilepidida; family Ophiuridae; genus Ophiura; species Ophiura sarsii. The sequence continues at coordinate 62,381,355 of CM069455.1, read as the reverse complement.
TACAATAGCATTATACATCTTGGCGCATCTCGGTACATCCCAGTCTACTAATAGAACTGACATACAATAGCATTATACATCTTGGCGCATCTCGGTACATCCCAGTCTACTAATAGAACTGACATACAATAGCATTATACATCTTGGCGCATCTCGGTAAATCCCAGTCTATTAATAGAACTGCCATACAATAGCATTATACATCTTGGCGCATCTCGGTAAATCCCAGTCTATTAATAGAACTGCCATACAATAGCATCATACATCTTGGCGCATCTCGGTAAATCCCAGTCTATTAATAGAACTGCCATACAATAGCATTATACATCTTGGCGCATCTCGGTAAATCCCAGTCTATTAATAGAACTGCCATACAATAGCATCATACATCTTGGCTCCTCACCATTTTCTCCTCATCAAACCTAACGGTTGGGGACATCCTATACTACTGTGGCTAGTTATTCTGATTTAATAAATTTTTTCCGTTCGAGTATGTTATTGAAAATAATCATTTTCTGTTGCTATTTCAGTAGCTTTGTGCGTTTGATTAACGTAAAGTAGGTTTTACGACGGTATACAGACTTGGAATTGGCGCAGCTCTAGTAATAATAACGACTGTTGCGGAGCAGAAAGACGTGCTTGTATAGTGATTTCCTCTCTTAATGTAATTTCTTATTGTATTATTATATATTACTAATTAGTGTATTCTTCACTTTTATTGATTATTGCTTAAATAATTAATCTAAAAGGTCTGAATTGCTTACAATGGGAGTCAAAGGATTAAAGAGTTTTGTCAAAAATCACCAGATCCTCCAATATTTTACCCTAGAAGATGGCTCAGAACTTGTAGTAGATGGGACAGCTTTGATTCGCAGCTTGCATCAAGGCAACACGGTTCGCTATGGGGGCGAGTATGCAACATTCACGCGACAATGCGAGTGTTTTTTAGCAATATGAAATCTGCTGGCATTAAAATGTATATCATATTTGATGGGGGTATGGATGAAAGCAAGTACGATATAAGCATAACGCGACACGTAAGGAAACTTAACATGTTAGCTAAGATAGCAAGAGGTGACAAGGGGAAAAACGACTATTTGGCTGTGTTTGCGATGGAATGTTTCATGGGCGTCGTACGAAAATTTAGAGATACAGTTGAAACACATACAGCGCCATATGAAGCAGATCCAGAAGTAGCAAGACTAGCTGAGGAAAAAGGTTGCTTAGCTTTGAGCAACGACTATGACTTGCTTATATACAACTTGACAAACGGGTTCTTACCCCTGCACACGTTGGATATTTCCAGACTCAAACGACACCCGATAGGTGCATATCGATTGGCATGTCAGAGAGTGTTTGCGCGAGATTTGGCGAGAGAGCTTCAAATCGATATTGATCATTTGCCAACATTTGCGGCTCTTCGTATGCATTTTCATACAGATGAATGGGACGGTTTTGAAGCGACAGCCAAACAGATCAAGAATGAAGACTGCATAAATGAATGCTCCCCGGGAGAAACAAGAGTGGAAACGAAAGATTGAAGATACATGTCGGTCGTTTCAACTGCAAGGGCTTAATAGCCAAGAGCAGATCAGCCCACCAGAAATCACCAGTTTAGATCTGAGAATACCGGAACGGATGCAAATGCTGATAGAATCGGGAAGAATGTATCACGGTGTCCTTGATGTGTGGGAGAAACGAGAGTTTATACCGGTCAAGCATGTCGAAGATTTTACAGAACGGAGCAGCAGCAACGTATCTCGTAGTATTCGAAGCATTTGGTATGGAATCATTTGCGCAGGAGACAGAGATCGCTCTATCGTTACGGAGCATAGTCGAAAACCAGCACGGAGAAACGGTAACCTCCAAATACAAAGCTCAAGGGGTACAGTTAAGCTGAAACAAGAAGTGACATTCCAGGATGGTCAGACTGTTAGTCTCAGCGATCCAGAATCTTTAACAGAATTAGAGAGTCACCGTGTTATGATGGTTGCTCTGGATGGTGAAGAAGCAGAACACGATCTGGACAGATTCGATGATGATCTCCAACTACCATTGTTAGCAACGCGATTCTGGTTACGAAAAGTACGACCAGCAGATTACATCAAGGAAACGATTGTGTCCCTTTTGTTCGGCAATGCTGCATCATACAAGTCAACACAGCGCAGAGAAGTCCCTTTCCTGTTAGATGTAGCACACGCTTATGCTCAATGGCAAAGCTGTCTCATATCAGCTCATGATCTTAATCTTATTCTGGGGTCACCGCTATCAGATTTTAGGAAAGAAATTCTTCCAAATGGCTCTGATCTGCAGCGATTGGCTTGTGCTCTTCAAAATGGCTACCACCTCCCGAAAGGTGAATCCCAGATGTCGGTGGAAAGCTTTCTGAATCAGTAGAGCTCAATACTCCCCATACACATTTCTTGTGGATAGACATGCGGCCAGATAACCAGTCTGACCAGATTTAACAATAGAGGGCATTGCAATTTCAAAACGTTTTAAATTCACTTGACTTTTGATACACATGATCAATACATAGACATATCTATGGCACGTCGTTTGGTTCAAAATTTAAAAAAAAAACCCGACACGTAAAACAAAAATTGATATATAAAAACAATGTTAATTTTGAACCACACGGCGTGCCATGCAGAACTTACTCTCCAACTATCTGGCGAGTGGGTGTTATGTATTTCGGAATATTCTTAGTTTGAATCACTTGATATAACAACGACAAACTCGACTCGGGCAAAAGTATCTAAAGTCATATTTCATATGCAGAAATGGGACATAGGCCTACTCCCAAACCATCTAAAGTAAACCCTTAGGTCAAACTGTGTTATTATGTTTCCGCATTCGAAACATATTGTTATGAGTGTATTGTCACGCCGTAAAATATGCCTACAAATTGGCATCCTAATTGTTATTGTCCAATACATTCATTATTTCACCCCGCACGAAAATATGCCTACAAATTGGCATAGTAATTTTTATTGTCCAATACATCCATTATTTCACTCCGAGCGGGCTTATTTGTGATCTACAATCATTGTGAAAATACTGTCACGTACCGCCCTAAACATATATAATTCACGAGACATACCAGCAAACATTTCGGAGCACCAGCCGGGAATTGAACCCGGGACCTTCCTATATCAAATGTCGAATACATTCATTATTTCACTCCGCACGAAAATATGCCTACAAATTGGCATAGTAATTTTTATTGTCCAATACATTCATTATTTCACTCCGCACTTTTTGAACTTTACTCCGAGTCCCCGGACTTGTATTTGTAATTTGTGTTATATAAGACCCTTAAGGTCGGAGCATTGCGCTTGCGTTATGTTTACGTCCCAAGCGTGTCAAACCGAGCGTGTAACGCGACGAAGGACCTCCCTATGGGCGAGTACATTGCGATATATCGTTGTCTCTCACGCTTTTAGATGAGTTCCTATGGCACGCCTCAGGCGTCAAAACACGGCGAGTTTTTTTGACACACGGTGAGATTTTTTAAAGCACGGTGAGTTTTGTTGACACACGGTGAGGTCTTTTTAAACACGGTGAGAGTTTTTAGTCACTTTTACTAGGGATATTAAAAGTACAATAATCCGCCTTTCAGAGATTGGTCTAGTCATCATCATCATCAGTACGCTTTTCGTCCTAATTGGACATCGCGAGCTCCACCAGCTCAATCCACCCCCCCCCCTATCACTAGCCAAATTAATCATATTGCATAAATCAGTGTTCATAATGTGTGTGTTTTTTAGGTCTTTCTTAATTGTTGACCACCGAGGCCGTCCTGGGTCCCGAAGTGTTGGGTTGAAATACTCTGTTAAGGCTTTCCGAGCTGGAGTATCAGCATTGAGTCGGAGCAGGTGACCTAGAAAACGTAGTCTTCGTCGTTTTATGATTGTACTCCAGGGCTGTGTCTCTGTTCTTTCGTATAAGTCTGAATTCTTTATTTTGTCCAGTTTTGTCACATTCAAAAGCTGTCTTAAAAATATTGGCTGTGTAACATCTACTTTATTTTCCATTTTTGAAGTCATTGTCCATACACTCTTAGAAGGTCAGGATCAAATACATGAGTAGATTTCCGGCTCACTTTGTTTTGATCCTTTAAGGATCATTTTCGGATCGTTTTGATCCGTTTCCAGATAGATATCAACAAACGGATCAAATTCACCTTGATCAACTTTGATCTGATTTCCGGATCAATTCGATGAAACAGTTCATTGGTCAATGAGTGACTGACGTCACTCTTTCGCAAACCGATAGACGACAAGCAGACGATCTTTTGAATTCGGTCGCCACAGTTGAAACAAGGGTGAAATACCGCGGTAAGTTATCCAGTCTAATCTGTAAAATGTTACATGATTTTGTCGGTAAAGTAGTTTTATTTTTTATGTTTGAACATGCTCTATTCTTGTGAACAAATTTCTTGTACCTGACCAGTGCCATCAGTACGATTTTCGGTCAAAATGCTCCTCACAAAATGTCACGATCACTGCGATGTACTAGGCCTACACGATGTAGTAAGCTTACTGCACTCGATATATAGTCTGCAGTGTGCACCCGGGGGTGGGGGCACTCAATCAATATTAGGTTTCACACCAGGCTCCATCAAAAATACCCCCCTTTTTTTGGCCCGGTGTCACCGAAAGACCCTTGCATGCATGCTTGTCTTTACAATCTGTCACCCGATGACCCCCTATGTTTTCACTTTTTCTTTGATTCAGTTTGATCCTGGAGTAGGATCATAAGCTACAGGTACATCCGATTAAGGATCATTATTTTGATCCGTTTCAGTATCATTTGACAGAAATATTTGATCCCATTTCGGATCAAACTTTTTGATCCTGCTTGTCGGATCACTTTGATCCGGAAAGGGTAAGCTCATATGTGATACCGCTTCTGGATCAAAATTGATCCTTTTCGTCTCATATTTGATCCTGACCTTCTAAGAGTGTAGTTGTGAGTTGTAGAGAAATATTGATCTGACAAAAGCATTGCATCTTTTGATTTTGTTTTCAAGACTTGAGTTTTTGTTTGTTAGGAATCTCTTGATCTTGTTAAAGGCATCAAATGCAAGACCCTTTCTTCTTGTAATGTCTTGTTCAGTGTCCAGCCTGGAACCTAGGTATTTACATGTTTTCCAGGCTGTAGGACCATTTTTTTCTGATGAGGTATTCTTCTGTTTTGGAGTGATTAACTCCTAGGTTTCTTGATTGAAGTCTGTGTGGAATATCATTCTTTATGGATTGCAAATATTGCTTCCTGATTGCTACCCATCCAGTATCGTCAGCATATTGTTGAGCATGATGGTAGGGCTCTTTGTCATTCTGTCTGCTGTATGTATGATTTTCAGATATTGGAGGAGTAATAATTACTGATTCTGTGAGTTTGTCAATACATGAATAGTTATGATCATTTGTAGGCGTCGTTGTTATATTGTTAAGCGATATTGCTAGGTAAAAGATGAAAAGAAACGCACTTGCTGAATCACCTTGTGGAGATCCTATGTTCGTGATAAAAGATTTCCCTGTAATGTCATCAACTTTGACTTCTATTTCTACATCTTTTGATAGAATATAGAACATATGCAGTTCATCCATGTCAAGAACTTGTTTTAGGTAATTGATTATGGTGTCTCTTTCAATAGTGTCAAAAGCTTACGACATATCGAGAAGTAGAATATTGATTTCATAGTCAGACGAAGATATTGCTTTGTCAGCGAGAATTTTCAATGCAAATACATGTTCAGTTGTCCCACGTCCAGTGCGATAAGCTGCCTGAGAGACAGGTATTTCTTCTTCCATCTTCTTTGATGTTCTTCGTATCATGATTATTGCAAGGATTTTACGATAGTAACTGATAGTAAGATTACGGGTCTGCAGTTACCGGGTGGTCCTTTTGTTTGTTTGTTGTAGATCACAATGTTTGTCGCATTTGGATACATTATTATTAATATGATTGTATATCACTATATGTTTCGCATTTAGATACATATTAGTATGATTGTATATCACCATGTTTCGCATGTGGATACATATCAGTATGATTGTATATCGCCATGTTATCGCATTATATAAAACCGCGTGGTCGTTCGTTTTTGAAAATTTCTGGCGTATCATGTAATATAAATCTATGAAATCTACGAAATTACATTTTGTGTGATTATATGTTGAGTTATTAATTTTGATTATTTGATCATTAATATTATTGATATTTTTAAGTTGGAACAATGATTTTAGAGTTATGAGCGTAACGGTATACCTGTTGAGGTATTTTTAAAATGCATGTTATATATATTATAGTCATATGTGAATTAAGATAACGCAATAACAGTATATTAAATGTATATTATTATTGACTTGCATTATTGTATACTTATATAATATTGAAAGGCTTTGAGTGTGATACAAGAGCTAATCGACGAGTGCATTATTTTTATATCGAGTGCAATATATTCTTGTATCAAACGAAAATAAGCCCGTTCTGACCATAATCTCAGTGAAATTGAAACGCCGATCTCAAAAATGTACTCTTGCGCATCAACTGCGCATATACTTGCGCGCACATCTTCTGCGCCTCCCAATACTTTTTGTATGCCTTTTTCATCGCAGATGTAATAAACTGTTTGATCATTATGGCTCAAAACTATACTGGTACACGTCCATTACCCTCGTTGTAGAGTTGAACTTTATTGCTAGCAAGGTTACACCATGGGTACAGTGTTGCATTTCGAAGTTTGTCACTATAAATCTAACGTGAGGTTCTGCCTCCCAAACGTCCAAGTAAACATGGTTATAGTTGGCTATAGACGCCACTCACAGTATTTACAAATAATCCTGTCATCCATTCACAGCAGCCGACATAACTTGTATTCCACTGTAATTTTTTTTCTTACATTGCAGTCTTTGCTCACAATATAGTCAGTCCAATTGTGTGGGGTCAAAGAGCCTTCAAGATATTGACCTGGAATGGTGTTAATGGCATATTATTGCTTTGCTGACAGAAACATATTTTGAGCTAACTAAACTAAACTTAAAATTGGCATATATCATACTGGCCTTGCTATGTAAGGTTTGAATAGGTTTAAGTTGTATATAACTTGCCTTGCTGTTTAATTTGAAATCTTTTAATAGTTAGTAAAAAGTTAGTTAAACATAAAGTAGTTAATTATTTATTCATTAATAATACATTGATGCTTAATAACTATATTAGAAATTAATTAATGATTGCTTATTTATTTTTTAATTATTGATCATTCATTATTTATTATTAAGTAATCATTAAGTAATCATGAGTTAATTATTTATTAATAATTAATTACTCAATAATGAAGTGCTGATTAATAAGTATTAATAATTAATTAATGATTTATTATTGATAATTATTTATTGACCATTAATTATTGATACTTAATCATCAATTAATCATTAATTAATTAGCCATTACTTAATTAGTTTATTTTGTCCCTGGTTGACTTTGATGTGATAAGTATTTTCTTAATTATTCATGGGCAATGTCGTTAACAAAACATATTTTCATTTAACTGATTAACTAAGAATAAAATGTTTCTGTATACCTGTCAAAAGGTTACAATGGTACGTCCACACTCTTTGACACTACATGTGCCTTTAATGGAAACACCTGACAAAGTTTATTGCTAATTCCCAGTAATCTTTCTACACAGCAATTACCAGGTCAATAATTCATTTCACACAAAATAATATGGGCATCTTTCTGTAGCGCTTTCTTACAAAAAGAAAATATAAAATGTTTATTCCAGTATAGGCCTATATACAGGGTGACTTAGGAAATATTTACAGTGTAACAAAAGAATTATTACAAGGAAATGTAATTTACTGTATATATCCTAGTTTATTGTAGTAAATTTAAATAAGAATAGAACTCAAGATTTTAGAATCCAAAGCCAAGGCCCTTCCAGTCATGGTGGTCATGGTTAATTGTCAAACAAAAATACAGGGTGATCAAAATGTGTCAAAGTTTTTTCACATAAAATAATGTATTCTGTGAACAGTTTATGACAACAATGTAAACGTTGTATTTGTTCAAAAGCAATACTTAAATGAAGTTTATGAACATACCTTCCTGGTAGAAACGAACAATAAATTCATATTGCTAAATTTTATTATACAGATTTACCCCCTCCTGAGCGATGTTTGTCTTTTTTAAGACTCTTCTTGTTTAATATTGGTCGCTTTCGGGTACTTTGGTTGAACACTATCAATACATAGTCGTATTGTACCATGGGGGCGACTTGTTCGATATTTTGTGCGACGGTTATATTTTATACTTTCATGCGTCAATCTCAAAGTTATAATTGGCTTTATCATTGATCCTTATTTTCATACTATGTCATTCACTAATAAATTCATTTTCGGAATGAAATAGTATGAAGTTTCATCTACAATGGAAGTTCATGGGTGTCTTAATTTTCTTGGAGATAAATGGTGGTCTTTGGTATCCAAAAATACTTTATTTTTTATTAAGTCACAATAAAGTGAACAATTATAAACTAAGTAATAATTACAGTTACTTTTTACCAAATCATCTTTAAACATGTTAAATGTCCTATTATGATACTTGAAACGCATAATAAAATATTAAAATGTAGTTTTGGATTAAATCAGTTGTATTGATTTTGATAAGACTTAAAGAAACGACCTCTACTTCACTTCATTGAGCTTGTTGTACTTAGTCTTTTTCTCGTAAGTCTTGTTCCACATGCACAGCCTGCAGTTATGCATGGACGATGCAAAGTGCAGTTATATTAAGGCCCTATGCGATTGCGTGATATTTATATTTAGAGAATAAAGGTATTGTTTTTGGACCGTAACCGTGGTATATTGTCTGTCATAAATGAGCGTGTAATTATTAGTTTAAGTGGGACAACGACGCCGCAGGCGGAGTTATTTATATTTAGAGAATAAATGTGGATGTTTATTAGTTTTACAGAGTTAGTCAAAATAGTCAGGTCCCGTTTTCAAAAAATTAGGAAAATTTCTTCTTGTACAAAATTGGTAAATGTTTTCATTGTTTATGAGAGTAGACATACTTCCTCATACCTGGTGATGTTTTCACGACAATATCATATTCCACGCTAGATTTACAACATATTTACGAAAAGACGCGTAATCCAAAGTGTTCCAAGTTTGGTGGTGGATAAACACTACTGTATTATTAGTTATTCATACAAAACAACACAGTGTATAACTGGAGCAATTTATACCAAATTAACATGTTGTTTTTTGTTGAATCTCTGATAAATAAAACGATATTGCATGCAAGGTATTAAAATATATTATAATATAACTCAGTATTGCACAAACATATTCATAAAAATAGACTATGCACTTGGCCTGATAAGTTGTCAAAGCACAAACTGTTTAAAGATATAAGATCTGTGTTTCCTCTCAGACTTCTCTCATATCAGTTCGATTAAAATAACAAGTTTCAAAATACTTTGGTCAACATGATGTTAACACTCAATAATGTTTGTTATAGGCTATCTCTGATTGCACGAAAACTATTTAAAACTGTCGCCAAACAATAAAAGTAAGTCCAGTTGACTAGATTATAGACATTCTTGATTGATTTTAACTACCTGGATGACTGACAACATTCATAAACATATTTAAAACATAACCGCAAAGACAATAGAATCTCTTTTCCTATTGTAAGTGCTGTGAATATCAACATGCCTTTGACACGCTTCATTCAAAAGGCGCGCGTTTAAATTTTACATCCATAGGGATCCCTTAAGATAAGTTGGAACAGATTTTATTTAACAGAATTTGTAAAAATGCACATATCTCCCGTTTCGAATAACCCATTTGAATGAACTAAAATTTAGGTTATAGCTAGTGCCACCTTGCTAGGCAAGTCTTAAATATATTCATTTTTGCATTTTAACTGGTTTAAAGTAGTGGAACAACAGCCGCCGCAGGTGGGGTTGTTCTTCGCAAAACATACTACCGAACACATTTTAATGTAAGACAATATAACACGGGGGGATCTCACATTGATATGGTAACCGTATATGTGCCTGCGTTTTGGGGTGCCTTTTCGCAAAAATTAGTATAGCAATGGGGTGGTTTTCATCACACACCAAAGCGCCCAATTGGCATACATTGGGTGTATTTTGAGGCATTTTTGTAAAAAGCGCCCAATTTGTGCAAAATTGGGTGCCTTTCTAACAAAATTGGTATATTGATGGGTGGGAAATTGGCCAAAAAATAGGTATAGAGAAAGTCACATTTTCGAAGTCCGGCAGGCACATACACGTACGATTTTGGCGAAAGAACCCCTCCCCCCTCACGGGCACGACGGGGGTGGATACCCTCAGTCACGATCCTTTCCCCCCTCCACCCCATCAGCTCCAACCCCGCCCATGTTGTGGTATGTGGAATGTCTATTGAAGTTGTTGTAAACGTGAACCAATCACTTTTCCATCAAAATTAAGATGAAAGACCACGTTACTCATCACCCCTGCAAAATGTTAGACCCGAGAGATGCTTCCTTTAGATGTTACGCGAAAAAGTGGTGTGTTATCCATAATGACTCATGATTATAGTGCACCCAGTGTGAATGCCACACACCTGCTAGACGTAATGACTCGTGATTGTAGTGCACCCAGTGTGAATACCACACACCTGATACACGCAATGACTCATGCTTGTAGTCCACCCGGTGTGAATGCCACACAGACGTAATGACTAATGCTTGAAGTGCACCCAGTGTGAATGCCTCACACCTGATAGACGTTATGACTCATGATTGTAGTGCACCTAGTGTGAATGCCACACACCTGATAGACAGTAAGGACTCATGATTGGAGTGCACCCAGTATGAATGCCACACACCTGTTAAACGTAATGACTCCCGATTATAGTGCACCCAGTGTGAATGCAACACACCTGATAGACGTAATGACTCGTGATTGTAGTGCACCTAGTGTGAATGCCACACACCTGATGGACGTAATAACTCGTGGTTGTAGTGCCTCTAGTATGAATGCCACACACCTGATAGACGTAATGACTCGTGATTGTAGTGCACCTAGTGTGAATGCCACACACCTGATAGACGTAATGACTCGTGATTGTAGTGCACCCAGTGTGAATGCCACACACCTGATAGAGAGTAAGGATTCATGATTGTAGTGCACCCAGTGTGAATGCCACACACCTGATAGAGAGTAAGGACTCATGATTGGAGTGCACCCAGTATCAATGCCACACACCTGATGGACGTAATAACTCGTGGTTGTAGTGCCTCTAGTATGAATGCCACACACCTGATAGACGTAATGACTCGTGATTGTAGTGCACCTAGTGTGAATGCCACACACCTGAGAGACGTAATGACTCATGATTGTAGTCCACCCGGTGTGAATGCCACACAGACGTAATGACTAATGCTTGAAGTGCACCCAGTGTGAATGCCTCACACCTGATAGACGTTATGACTCATGATTGTAGTGCACCTAGTGTGAATGCCACACACCTGATAGACGTTATGACTCATGATTGTAGTGCACCTAGTGTGAATGCCACACACCTGATAGACGTAATGACTCGTGATTGTAGTGCACCTAGTGTGAATGCCACACACCTGATAGACAGTAGGGACTCATGATTGGAGTGCACCTAGTTGAATGCCACACACCTGATAGACGTTATGACTCATGATTGTAGTGCACCTAGTGTGAATGCCACACACCTGATAAACGTAATGACTTGTGATTGTAGTGCCTCTAGTATGAATGCCACACACCTGATAGAGAGTAAGGACTCATGATTGTAGTGCACCCAGTGTGAATGCCACACACCTGATAGAGAGTAAGGACTCATGATTGGAGTGCACCCAGTATCAATGCCACACACCTGATGGACGTAATAACTCGTGGTTGTAGTGCCTCTAGTATGAATGCCACACACCTGATAGACGTAGTGACTCGTGATTGTAGTGTACCTAGTATGAATGCCACACACCTGATAGACGTAATGACTCGTGATTGTAGTGCACCTAGTGTGAATGCCACACATCTGATAAACGTAATGACTCGTGATTATAGTGCACCCAGTGTGAATGCAACACACCTGATAGACGTAATGACTCATGATTGTAGTGCACCTACTATAAAATTGCCACACACCTGATAGAGAATAAGGACTCATGATTGGAGTGCACCTAGTGTGAATGCCACACACCTGATAGACAGTAGGGACTCGTGATTGTAGTGCCTCTAGTATGAATGCCACACACCTGATAAACGTAATGACTCGCGATTGTAGTATACCTAGTGTGAATGCCACACACCTGATAGACGTAATGACTCATGATTGTAGTGCCTCTAGTATGAATGCCACACACCTGATAAACGTAATGACTCGCGATTGTAGTATACCTAGTGTGAATGCCACACACCTGATAGACGTAATGACTCATGATTGTAGTGCACCTACTATAAAAATGCCACACACCTGATAGAGAATAAGGACTCATGATTGGAGTGCACCTAGTGTGAATACCACACACCTGATACACGCAATGACTCATGCTTGTAGTCCACCCGGTGTGAATGCCACACAGACGTAATGACTAATGCTTGAAGTGCACCCAGTGTGAATGCCTCACACCTGATAGACGTTATGACTCATGATTGTAGTGCACCTAGTGTGAATGCCACACACCTGATAGACAGTAAGGACTCATGATTGGAGTGCACCCAGTATGAATGCCACACACCTGTTAAACGTAATGACTCGCGATTATAGTGCACCCAGTGTGAATACCACACACCTGATAGACGTTATGACTCGTGATTGTAGTGCACCCAGTGTGAATACCACACACCTGATACACGCAATGACTCATGCTTGTAGTCCACCCGGTGTGAATGCCACACAGACGTAATGACTAATGCTTGAAGTGCACCCAGTGTGAATGCCTCACACCTGATAGACGTAATGACTCGTGATTGTAGTGCACCTAGTGTGAATGCCTCACACCTGATAGACGTTATGACTCATGATTGTAGTGCACCTAGTGTGAATGCCACACACCTGATAGACAGTAAGGACTCATGATTGGAGTGCACCCAGTATGAATGCCACACACCTGTTAAACGTAATGACTCGCGATTATAGTGCACCCAGTGTGAATGCAACACACCTGATAGACGTAATGACTCGTGATTGTAGTGCACCTAGTGTGAATGCCACACACCTGATAGACGTAATTACTCGTGATTGTAGTGCACCTAGTGTGAATGCCACACACCTGATAGACAGTAGGGACTCATGATTGGAGTGCACCTAGTTGAATGCCACACACCTGATAGACGGAATGACTCGTGATTGTAGTGCACCTAGTGTGAATGCCACACACCTGACAGACAGTAGGGACTCATGATTGGAGTGCACCTAGTATGAATGCCACACACCTGATAGACGTAATGACTCGTGATTGTAGTGCACCTACTATAAAAATGCCACACACCTGATAGAGAATAAGGACTCATGATTGGAGTGCACCTAGTGTGAATGCCACACACCTGATAAACGTAATGACTCGTGATTGTAGTGCACCTAGTGTGAATGCCACACACCTGATAAACGTAATGACTCGTGATTGTAGTGCACCCAGTGTGAATGCCACACACCTGATAGACGTTATGACTCGTGATTGTAGTGCACCCAGTGTGAATGCCACACACCTGATGGACGTAATAACTCGTGATTGTAGTGCACCTAGTGTGAATGCCACACACCTGATAGACGTAATGACTCGCGATTGTAGTATACCTAGTGTGAATGCCACACACCTGATAGACGTAATGACTCATGATTGTAGTGCACCTACTATAAAAATGCCACACACCTGATAGAGAATAAGGACTGTGGCATTCATCAGGTGTGTGGCATTCATACTAGAGGCACTACAATCACGAGTAATTACGTCTATCAGGTGTGTGGCATTCACACTAGGTGCACTACAATCACGAGTCATTACGTCTATCAGGTGTGTTGCATTCACACTGGGTGCAGTATAATCGCGAGTCATTACGTTTAACAGGTGTGTGGCATTCATACTGGGTGCACTCCAATCATGAGTCCTTACTGTCTATCAGGTGTGAGGCATTCACACTGGGTGCACTTTAAGCATTAGTCATTACGTCTGTGTGGCATTCACACTGGGTGGACTACAATCACGAGTCATTGCGTGTATCAGGTGTGTGGTATTCACACTGGGTGCACTACAATCACGAGTCATTACGTCTAGCAGGTGTGTGGAATTCATACTAGAAGCACTACAATCATGAGTCCCTACTGTCTGTCAGGTGTGTGGCATTCACACTAGGTGCACTACAATCACGAGTCATTCCGTCTATCAGGTGTGTGGCATTCACACTAGGTGCACTCCAATCATGAGTCCTTATTCTCTATCAGGTGTGTGGCATTTTTATAGTAGGTGCACTACAATCATGAGTCATTACGTCTATCAGGTGTGTGGCATTCACACTAGGTGCACTACAATCACGAGTCATTACGTTTATCAGGTGTGTGGCATTCATACTGGGTGCACTCCAATCATGAGTCCTTACTGTCTATCAGGTGTGAGGCATTCACACTGGGTGCACTTTAAGCATTAGTCATTACGTCTGTGTGGCATTCACACTGGGTGGACTACAATCACGAGTCATTGCGTGTATCAGGTGTGTGGTATTCACACTGGGTGCACTACAATCACGAGTCATTACGTCTAGCAGGTGTGTGGAATTCATACTAGAAGCACTACAATCATGAGTCCCTACTGTCTGTCAGGTGTGTGGCATTCACACTAGGTGCACTACAATCACGAGTCATTCCGTCTATCAGGTGTGTGGCATTCACACTAGGTGCACTCCAATCATGAGTCCTTATTCTCTATCAGGTGTGTGGCATTTTTATAGTAGGTGCACTACAATCATGAGTCATTACGTCTATCAGGTGTGTGGCATTCACACTAGGTGCACTACAATCACGAGTCATTACGTTTATCAGGTGTGTGGCATTCACACTAGGTATACTACAATCGCGAGTCATTACGTTTATCAGGTGTGTGGCATTCATACTAGAGGCACTACAATCACGAGTCATTACGTTTATCAGGTGTGTGGCATTCACACTAGGTGCACTATAATCGCGAGTCATTACGTTTATCAGGTGTGTGGCATTCACACTAGGTGCACTCCAATCATGAGTCCTTATTCTCTATCAGGTGTGTGGCATTTTTATAGTAGGTGCACTACAATCATGAGTCATTACGTCTACCAGGTGTGTGGCATTCATACTAGAGGCACTACAATCACGAGTCATTACGTCTATCAGGTGTGTGGCATTCACACTAGGTGCACTACAATCACGAGTCATTACGTCTATCAGGTGTGTGGCATTCATACTAGGGGCACTACAACCACGAGTTACTACGTCCATCAGGTGTGTGGCATTGATACTGGGTGCACTCCAATCATGAGTCCTTACTCTCTATCAGGTGTGTGGCATTCACACTAGGTGCACTACAATCACGAGTCATTACGTCTATCAGGTGTGTTGCATTCACACTGGGTGCACTATAATCGCGAGTCATTACGTTTAACAGGTGTGTGGCATTCATACTGGGTGCACTCCAATCATGAGTCCTTACTGTCTATCAGGTGTGAAGCATTCACACTGGGTGCACTTCAATGCACCTACTATAAAAATGCCACACACCTGATAGAGAATAAGGACTCATGATTGGAGTGCACCTAGTGTGAATGCCACACACCTGATAAACGTAATGACTCGTGATTGTAGTGCACCTAGTGTGAATGCCACACACCTGATAGACGTAATGACTCATGATTGTAGTGCACCTACTATAAAAATGCCACACACCTGATAGAGAATAAGGACTCATGATTGGAGTGCACCTAGTGTGAATGCCACACACCTGATAGACGGAATGACTCGTGATTGTAGTGCACCTAGTGTGAATGCCACACACCTGACAGACAGTAGGGACTCATGATTGTAGTGCTTCTAGTATGAATGCCACACACCTGCTAGACGTAATGACTCGTGATTGTAGTGCACCCAGTGTGAATACCACACACCTGATACACGCAATGACTCGTGATTGTAGTCCACCCAGTGTGAATGCCACACAGACGTAATGACTAATGCTTGAAGTGCACCCAGTGTGAATGCTTCACACCTGATAGACAGTAAGGACTCATGATTGGAGTGCACCCAGTATGAATGCCACACACCTGTTAAACGTTATGACTCGCGATTATACTGCACCCAGTGTGAATGCAACACACCTGCTAGACGTAATGACTCGTGATTGTAGTGCACCCAGTGTGAATACCACACACCTGATACACGCAATGACTCGTGATTGTAGTCCACCCAGTGTGAATGCCACACAGACGTAATGACTAATGCTTAAAGTGCACCCAGTGTGAATGCCTCACACCTGATAGACAGTAAGGACTCATGATTGGAGTGCACCCAGTATGAATGCCACACACCTGTTAAACGTAATGACTCGCGATTATACTGCACCCAGTGTGAATGCAACACACCTGATAGACGTAATGACTCGTGATTGTAGTGCACCTAGTGTGAATGCCACACACCTGATAGACGTAATGACTCATGATTATAGTGCACCCAGTGTGAATGCCACACACCTGATAGAGAGTAAGGACTCATGATTGGAGTGCACCCAGTATCAATGCCACACACCTGATGGACGTAGTAACTCGTGGTTGTAGTGCCCCTAGTATGAATGCCACACACCTGATAGACGTAATGACTCGTGATTGTAGTGCACCTAGTGTGAATGCCACACACCTGATAGACGTAATGACTCGTGATTGTAGTGCACCTACTATAAAAATGCCACACACCTGATAGAGAATAAGGACTCATGATTGGAGTGCACCTAGTGTGAATGCCACACACCTGATAGACGGAATGACTCGTGATTGTAGTGCACCTAGTGTGAATGCCACACACCTGACAGACAGTAGGGACTCATGATTGTAGTGCTTCTAGTATGAATGCCACACACCTGCTAGACGTAATGACTCGTGATTGTAGTGCACCCAGTGTGAATACCACACACCTGATACACGCAATGACTCGTGATTGTAGTCCACCCAGTGTGAATGCCACACAGACGTAATGACTAATGCTTGAAGTGCACCCAGTGTGAATGCCTCACACCTGATAGACAGTAAGGACTCATGATTGGAGTGCACCCAGTATGAATGCCACACACCTGTTAAACGTAATGACTCGCGATTATAGTGCACCCAGTATGAATGCAACACACCTGATAGACGTAATGACTCGTGATTGTAGTGCACCTAGTGTGAATGCCACACACCTGATAGACGTAATTACTCGTGATTGTAGTGCCTCTAGTATGAATGCCACACACCTGATAGACGTAATGACTCGTGATTGTAGTGCACCTAGTGTGAATGCCACACACCTGATAGACGTAATGACTCATGATTATAGTGCACCCAGTGTGAATGCCACACACCTGATAGAGAGTAAGGACTCATGATTGGAGTGCACCCAGTATCAATGCACCCAGTATCAGTGGTTGTAGTGCCCCTAGTATGAATGCCACACACCTGATAGACGTAATGACTCGTGATTGTAGTGCACCTAGTGTGAATGCCACACACCTGATAGACGTAATGACTCGTGATTGTAGTGCACCCAGTGTGAATGCCACACACCTGATAGAGAGTAAGGACTCATGATTGGAGTGCACCCAGTATCAATGCCACACACCTGATGGACGTAATAACTCGTGATTGTAGTGCCTCTAGTATGAATGCCACACACCTGATAGACTGTAAGGACTCATGATTGGAGTGCACCCAGTATGAATGCCTGACTCGCGATTGTAGTGCACCCAGTGTGAATGCCACACACCTGATAGACGTAATGACTCGCGATTATAGTGCACCCAGTGTGAATGCCACACACCTGTTAAACGTAATGACTCGCGATTATAGTGCACCCAGTGTGAATGCAACACACCTGATAGACGTAATGACTCGTGATTGTAGTGCACCCAGTGTGAATGCCTCACACCTGATAGACGTAATGACTCATGATTGTAGTGCTCCTAGTGTGAATGCCACACACCTGATAGACGTAATGACTCATGATTGTAGTGCACCTACTATAAAAATGCCACACACCTGATAGGGAATAAGGACTCATGATTGTAGTGCAACTAGTGTGAATGCCACACACCTGATAAACGTAATGACTCGTGATTGTAGTGCACCCAGTGTGAATGCCACACACCTGATAGAGAGTAAGGACTCATGATTGGAGTGCACCCAGTATCAATGCCACACACCTGATGGACACCAAAACTCGTGATTGTAGTGCCTCTAGTATGAATGCCACACACCTGATAGACTGTAAAGACTCATGATTGGAGTGCACCCAGTATGAATGCCACACACCTGTTAAACGTTATGACTCGCGATTGTAGTGCACCCAGTGTGAATGCCACACACCTGATAGACGTAATGACTCGCGATTATAGTGCACCCAGTGTGAATGCCACACACCTGTTAAACGTAATGACTCGCGATTATAGTGCACCCAGTGTGAATGCAACACACCTGATAGACGTAATGACTCGTGATTGTAGTGCACCCAGTGTGAATGCCTCACACCTGATAGACGTAATGACTCATGATTGTAGTGCTCCTAGTGTGAAATGCCACACACCTGATAGACGTAATGACTCATGATTGTAGTGCACCTACTATAAAAATGCCACACACCTGATAGAGAATAAGGACTCATGATTGTAGTGCACCTAGTGTGAATGCCACACACCTGATAAACGTAATGACTCGTGATTGTAGTGCACCCAGTGTGAATGCCTCACACCTGATAGACGTAATGACTCATGATTGTAGTGCACCTAGTGTGAATGCCACACACCTGATAGATACTGTTTAAAAATAAGAGAAAACTGAAAATATGTGTAAATATTTCCAATATGAAAGTTTAAAATCATAGAACACCTTCTGGTGTTATTAACCAGAACACCAGTCCTTTTGAGGGATTAACTCGATTGGTTCGTCAATACACTCTGTTATCCAAATTTACAAAGAAAAAGTAAGATGACCTTGCTCTTATTTTTATATGAAATACAGCTAGCTGATACCAGTTTAATACTATTTTTTCATCTATTATTCATTGTTTAGATATGTTTCAATGGTCCGTGACTGATTGTCATAAGATGATTATAATTTGTAAAAGAGCTATACCTGTATGGTTTACAAACGTTTCCATGACAATATATCGCCAGCACATGGAAACGGCTTTTAGTCGATTCATTAATTAAGGCCGCTTTCCATACAGAAGAACCGAACGCTTTGATGATACTGGACAGAAAAAGTAACCTGTTGCATCCCTTTTCCAAACGTAGACGAATAAAAATGAGGATCTGGTGACGCTGATAGCAGTGTGATCTTGCTGTTACATGCATTCGGGGTGAGTTGCCCTAATTATATGACATGAAATATTAATTTTGTAATGATTATTTATCGTAAAACCGCTTCTGAATTTGTCAATTGCATAAATTGAACAAATATGTTTGTAATTTATTATATTTGAATAATATTTGTCTTTAAAGCATGATTTAGAATATTAAGCTACGGTAATGATATAGTTAACCTCAAAGCCCTTCCATACTTTTTTTAAAATTTCTGACTGCAGGATGTAGACCATTTATAATCTTTTAACCATGTTAACTAGAACCTTGTGTCATTGGTGTCAATCTTATGCAGTATTTTAACTTTGTTATTTTATATTTTGTACTATTCCTTAAGCATATTTCGATGTATTTGCATTTTCATGGTTTATTATTATTATTATTATTATTATTAAAATTCGCCTTAATCCGCAATTTAAGTAATTACAATTAGTTTTATTAGTATTAGTAACACTTCAATGGCCAAGGTTTTTTTACCCGTTGATGCGTGAGAGGGGAGGGAGGCTAAGAAAATTACTTTTCGAATGGAATTTTAACGAGACTTGCACTAGTATATCAAGACAACATATCATAAATCAGAACCATACATTTATTTTCGTCTTTGTGGTGTGGTGTATGCATAGAGGTTATCCATGACGTGCGCAACAGACAATAAAGGAGAATCGCACCCGGCCTATTCTACGTTCAATTGAATTGGTGCATGACGTACAATTCATTGCATGAACCGCGTTTAGGGGGCGGTCATTTTCTTCAGTAGGGGGCGGTCCAAATTTTTTAATTTATCGTCGTCGTTTGTTTGATTATTTTTATGACCCCCCCCCCCCCCCCGTCACACACACACCCTCAAAAACAAAAATATGTACTTAAAGTCACTGCAATAATGGTATGGACAAAATTCACAGGATCGTGTTTTGTTGTTGTTAAAAGCGCCCCGTACGCACTTCTAGGTTTACGCACAAACGCATAGTTGGAATTATGTCCATATAGCATTATGACACTGCCTATTAGGGCTATTGGGAAAACAGTCGATATGTCATGATATAGGGCATGGGTTTTTTTGCTGAAAAGGAAAATACGAATGACTATTTTGAATTACGTTGTCTCTGACAGGTTAGCATGTCGTCAGCCTGCTTCGATAATTGCCTAACTCACTTTTCAGCAAAATTGAGTTTTTTGCATAAATCATGACTTCATTACATTATGCACATGCTGTTATAATATCTAAGTCATTAACCAATCAAAAGTGTTGATAAATGAAGAGATTTGTTGCAAAAGGGCCACCAGACCTCTCCAACATGTTACTCATTTTGCATTATTGAATTTGCATTGACAAATCCATGGAATTAATCAAATTATTGTATGGCTGTGTTCATCTGTTTCTATGACTTGGATTAGTGCATCCATGCACCCCAATCGAGGCCATCAACAATAAAAGTCACATTCCACATCATGAATATCCATCCATCAATAATGCAAAATGAGTAACAGGTACAAAGGTAACAGGTTTCATACTTTTGTTGTTTTCTAAGAACTACAAAAAATGAGTTAGGCAATTATCGAAGCAGGCTGACGATGTAGTTTGGTGCATTTGATGTGATTGAAAAGTACATCTTATTAGTTTATGATGCGGAAAGAGAATGCAACATCCAGAAATTGTAACTCTAAACCGAATAATTGCTTGTACTTTGAAACAATGCGTACGTATTTCGCGTTTAACCTTTTTTAATACAAACTCTCAGCACCCTTGACACAGTTATATAATACATGTATCAGGTGTAAAATATGAACCAATTACTCGCTAATCAAAACTGTAAACACAGTATACTTTCATGGATTTGATATTACAACATTTTCAGAAAAAAATGGTACACATAAAAAGAGTGTCAACATTTCAGCACACCCTCATGCAAGACATATTTGGACTGGGAACATTCAGCTAAATTTCAACAAATAAGACTAAAGACTTTTTCAACAAAATGTCAACACACAATCAGAACTTGATGATATAACTTGAAAACGACAAATGTTCTTAGCATTTCAACACACAAACATGTTCGTACTTGGACGTTTTTAGCATTCATCATGCATTATGTGCGTGTAGCGTATTAAAAAAATATTCCACCGCTCTCTCAATAATCTCAAAAAACAACACATGTTCTTTTACCTTAAATATTTCTTCAAAATTTCAACACAAATTTTTGTACTTAGTCGTTTTTCAACATTCACCATTATGCATTACGTGCGTGTAGTATTTAGAAATTATTCTACCTCTCTCTCATTAATCTTAAAAAACCATGTTCTTGTTCTTAGAAATTTCTCTTCAAAATGTCAACACACATTTTTGTACTTTTTTTCTTAGTCGGTTTTCAGCATTCACCATATACGTGGGGTGTGTGTATTTATAAATATTCTACCTCTCTCTCAATAATATCAAAAACCACACATGTTCTTGTACTTATAATTTTTTCTCCAAAATTTCAACACACATTTTGTACTTAGTCGTTGATAGTATTGAGAGAGAGGTAGAATATCTTAAAATACACACACAACGTATATGGTGAATGTTGAAAAACGACTAAGTACAAGAACATGTTTTAAAAAAAATATTATTGAGAGAGGGGTAAAATATTTCTAAATCCACTACACGCACGTAATGCATAATTATGGTGAATGTTGAAAAAGTACAAAAATGTGTGTTGAAATGTTGACGAAAAATTCCTAAGTACAAGAACAAGTGTGGTTTTTGATATTATTGAGGTAGACTATTTTTAAATACACACACAACGTATATGGTGAATGTTGAAAAAACACGACTAAGTACAGGGTGTCCCAAAAGTCTATGCACGTTTTTGAAGAGTCCTATCTCATAAAATATAAATCATATGGTATAAATGTAACCATATTTTGATAGAGGGGATTTGGGAAATTATTTTGATACCAAACACAACCCTATTGGTGAACCGACACAACATTATAAAACTGTTTGAAAGTTTTTGGCCGTGTGAGACCTACCCATACCAAGTACCACCCATTGTTGCAAAAACAGGCGCGCATAAATTAACGGTATGAAAGCAACGTTGCGCATTAGTCACAGTTCACTTCTTACCTTGCAACATTAATGTTATTACCAAACTCGGTCACTCACAACATAAATAGGCGTAGTAGACAACATTGCACAGCAAAAGTCTTCATACAAGATGGTTTACAGCATAGATAAGCGAATACAAATTGGTTCTACGCTGAAACAAATTCAGTTCAATTTACTCAACAAAAGTTCAGAAAACATTTCAAAGTGAAACGCGCTCCAGGAAGAATTCATTCTGAAGTTGGTGGATACATTTTTGAACACAGGAACTGTGCATGATTTGTCTCGAAGTGGTAGAAAAAAGACTGGTAGATCAACAAGTCACATTGATGTCATAAAAAAGTGCAGTAGCCAAAAGTCCAAAGAGATCTATTCGCCGACTTTCCGCAGAAACATGATTAAAAGATCAACTGTTCACCGAATTTTGCGTAAGGACTTGAAGAAGTTTCCATACAAGATTCAGATCAAACAAAACATTAAAGCAGCAAACAGAACAGCAAGAGTGTCATTTTGCAACTGGCTAGCAACCAAATTGAGCAAATCCATTTTTCCTAAACAATATTTGGTTCAGCGATGAACTCATTTTTATTTGTCAGGACATGTGAATAAACTGATTTATGAACTTTATTCCTCCGAAGTATAAAATTACATTTTTGCAGTAATACATATTTTACTTCTAGGGTGGCATTACAAACAGATGTTACTCCAATGTTTGGTATCAAAATTATTTCCCACATCTCCTCTTTCTAAATATGTATTGATATTTTCAATACGAATTATATTTTGTGAAATACAAAGCTTCAAAGTCGTGCATAGACTTTTGGGACACCCTGTATATACAAGAACATGTGCGGTTTTTGATGTTATTGAGAGAGGGGTAGAATATTTCTAAATCCACTACACGCACGTAATACATTATGTTGAATGTTGACACACAATGTATAAATGTCATAATGGAATTCCTAGGGACTGGGCCAAAGTGTACGGTCCTTTTTTGCCCCTTTGGAAACTACCGCAAATTCATTGATATTTTATTGCTATATCACGAGACAGTGGCGTAACTGCGTCATTTACTAATTTCACATTGTTGCTAAAACCAGGTACGCATACATTAATGGCATGAAAGCAACGTTGCGCATTAGTCACAGTTCACTGCTTACCTTGAAACATTAATGTTATTACCAAACTCGGTCACTCACAACATAAATAGGCGCAGTAGACAACATTGCACAGCAAAAGTCTTCATTCAAGATGGTTTACAGCATAGATAATCGAATACAAATTGTACTCAACAAAAGTTCAGAAAAGATTTCAAAGTGAAACGCGCACCAGGAAGAATATCCATTCTGAAATTGGTGGATACATTTTTGAACACACGAAATGTGCATGATTTGTCTCGATGTGGTAGAAAAAAGACTGGTTGATCAACAAGTCACATTGATGTTATAAGACCAAAGAGATCTATTCGCCGACTTTCCGCAGAAAACAAGATTAAAAGATCAACTGTTTACAGAATTTTGCGTAAGGACTTGAAGAAGTTTCCATACAAGATTCAGATCAAACAAAACATTTAAACTAGATTTCACTATAGAAACGAAAATTATGTGTGGTATAGTTTGTTATTATGAATGGGATCACTGTAAGGTAACATTTTAAATATTACATTTGACGAATCGAGCTCGACTCGAGCTACTGGCGTAAACATACTACGCATTAAAATAAAGTGTTCAACAAAAGAAAGTCATACACTTTGTTTAGGTCCTTTAAAGTACTTTCCGATTATGTTTTGACCAAATAGACTAAATAGATATTTGGATGAATCTTTCTGGCACAATTTGATACCAAAGTTGCTATCTAACAACAAAGATAAACCATGATTAGCACCATTTAAAGAAAATTGGTCACTTTTCAAAAGTCACATTTTCAACGCACGCAAGCCGCGAGAAAATACTGTGCGTGGCACTTGAATGGCCGGTAATTAAATGGATATTGATCACACACTGCAACTGCGTTGGGTCCTGCCTGAGCGAGCGGGCTATTTGATTAAGAACAGGTAACATGTGGTCTTTTCTTCCCGCATAGTGTATTGAAAATGTGACTTTTGAAAAGTGACTAATTTTCTTCAAATGGTGCTACTCATGGTTTATCTTTGTTGTTAGGGGACAACTTTGGTATCAAATTGTGCCGGAAAGATTCATCCAAATGTCTATCTAGTCAAAAAATAATCGGAAGTTACTCTAAAGGACCTAAACAAAGTGTATGACTTTCTTTTTTTGAGCACTTTAGAACGATAATGCGTGTGCGTAAATTCTGCGTCTGTTCAGTACGCCACTGTCCAGAGGAAGAAATAGCCTATACGCCCTATGGAAAATAACCTTATTGTGCTCATTTTAGTACTAAAAAGATGTTTAACACACCACGCCTACCGTATATCATTACACTACACTTCTACTTTGAGTCATTATATGGGGGAAAAGTAACAACATTATTCCGAGTCTTGACAAATGCCGTTTCATAGCAACCAAAAGTCCTCGATAACACTTTCGTGACCCATTCTTCGAAAAAGATTATCTCGCAAGAGCTGGAGATAGCAAACTTCCTAGTAATAGCAAGATTCAAAGATATTCCCTTCAGACAATTTCAATTCTTTTAATATTTTTTCTTTTGTTTAAGAACTCATTTCCCCAAATTCCCCTGCAATGAGCTCTTCCAAAATTGCCCTTTTTTGGTCTGACTTCACTTACCACCACTCCAATACTTAGAAGTAATTTGAGTAATCCTGTCTTAGCACTTTCCACGCGGCTATTATTTTACCATACTCGATACAGATTTTCAGAAACCTTTCACAATTTTCAAAGTCTATCTCAAGGATTACTGACCCGATACTAGGCATGTTTGTACTTATGTCAATGCATTTCTCAAGATGATTCCAAATATGGTAATGACATTCCATAATTTTGATATTTTTAAAACATTTTGTGAAATTTTGGAATGTCGTCTACAGCTGCCTGCCGCGTGGAAAGTATTAATCTTAGATCATGAGGCACTGGCAACAACAAATATAGTAAACCCTGTTCTACGGGCCCGACCGACGCTTTTTTAGAATGATTATTTTTTAAATTTTAAATTTGTTAAAAATGTTTAAAATGAAAATGACCTGATTAAAAAAGAATTGTAAACACCCAAGACAACGACCGACCGAATCTACCTGAAAGGTCCATTGCCCGTAGAACAGAGTGGTTTTTTTTGTCGTCACCCAATGCCCAAAAATCATGTTGCATGTTTGTTGATTTACACAAATTCAGGATAAAACAAAAGCAAACAGACCCAAAAATGTTATGTTATTTTGTAATTGTTTATTTTAAATACAAATTGCCTAGAAATTATATCAAGTGCTCAACAAAAGAAAGTCGTACACTTTGTTTAGGTCATTTAAAGTAACCTTCGATTATTTTATTTACCAAACAAGCGAGATAGACATTTGGATAAATCTTTTAGGCACATTTTGATACCAAACATAACACCTAGCAACAAAGACAAACAATGATTAGCGCCATTTAAAGAAAATTAGTCACTTTTCAAAAGTCACATTTTCAATACACTACACGGGAGGAAAATATATAGTATAATCAACTAGGCTTAAATTCCGCAATTTTTGAACTGGCCTATTGGCCTGCCAATCATGATGACCCTAGGTGGTTCATTCCAGATTCTGTTTTATAATTGTTCAAACCTTGCTCACAGTTAATACCAGAACATTCTGTTACCTTTTTCTAGGTGAAAAACTGATTGGTTACTGGTTACTAAGACATTTATTGGAGAAAATATATAGTATAGTCAAATAGGCCTACATTTCGCCATTTTTGAACTGGCCTATTGGCCTGCCAATCATGATGACCCTAGGTGGTTTATGCTGTTTGACACTGTTATAACCAGGATTGAACGGCGGGCAATCGATCACACAGTGCAGTCGTTTCTCCTTTCAATAAAAATCCATTTACATTCATATCCCTCACCCATGCATGGTACTGTGTATGCTATTGTTTTTATCCATACTTTTTATGACTGTATATTTTGGTCAATTTGCTTATGTTTTTATCATGGTGTAAAGCGCCTTGGGTCAATTTATTGATGGAAGGCGCTATAAAATGCGTTTTATTATTATTATTATTATTATTATTACTTTGAATTTGAATTAGCCCGCGCATTGAGGAGAAATGCGCAGCGATCAACACGGGACTGATACGGCTTATGTGCTTGTTAACAATTGGTGTTTTCTTCCGCGTAGTGTATTGAAAATGTGACTTTTGAAAAGTGACTACTTTTCTATAAATGGTGCTAATCATGGTTTATCTTTGTTGTTAGGTGTTTGGTATCAAAATGTACCGACAAAATTCATCCAAATGTCTATCAAGCCTATTTGGTAAAAAATAATCGAAAGTTACTTTAAATGACCAAACTAAGGTGTACGACCAGCGGACGCGAAGAAAAAAACCACTACCCCAAATCTTGCGTGGATAGGGCCATCTTCTCATACACTTGAAAGGGTAATAACAATACTTTAATGTACACTTTTAGAAAAAAGGGTGCTTCAGGGGTTCTTGGCTGTCCCGTATATGGAACCCTCAGGGTTAAAGGTTCTTTTAGTTTAAGGAACCCAAAAAACTTCTGTAGAGAACCTTTAGAGGTTCTAAAGACGCATGTTTTGTTCTTTTTGAACCTTTAAAGGTTCTTTGTGGGACCTATAAAGGTTCTAAAAAGGGTTCCATATACGGGACAGCCAAGAACCCCTGAAGCACCCTTTTTCCAAGAGTGTAACTGAACTTCATTTGGAGCGCAGGTGTTGTCGCCTTGCTCATACAGAACAATATTTTGAACATCATGAGTGCCTGACATTCGAAAATAACCTATTGATAGAACGTTGAGCATAAATAAATAATAGGCCTAAAGTAATTGCCGTATCGATCAACTGTATGTTGCCATTAAAGTGATCAAATATTTCGTTATTGCGAATACATGTGCATAATGCGTGCAATTTAAGACAAATATTATTAAGTGGGGCCGGCGCTTGGGCAACTGACGTAATTAAGGAGTTAATTAAGAGGATCAGACGGTAAATATAAAGAGTGTGACATAAATTATAAATGATCATCTATTGTAATTTCTTCCGCTCATAATATACATCCGCTCAAAGCACCTATGTATTCAATGGCTTTTTGTTATAATGAACACTGATGAAGCGTTGCCTGGAAACGCATAAACACAAACTGACACGCGCGCTTCATTATTCCAAAATATCCCTAGTTGTTTTCCATTTTCAAAACTTCTTTGATTAGAAAAGGTTGCAGGATAGGATTGAAATAAAGGCCTTTATATAAGTTTATCACCATCGTTCTTCTCCGAAACTTATTTGAAAAAACGGCGCAATTCTAGAATTTCGGATGTTCCATAATATAATGAGATTTTAAAGCAGGTAATTTGTATCCTGATTTCGATCAGCCCCGTCGACCTATTTTGATAATATAATATACAGAGTTGGCATATCTGAATTAACAATAGTAAACGTAATTCCCTAATCTACAAACACAAAAAATGGGGTTTTTCAGAAGGTAATAGACGCCCTCTCTTGATTAATTAATAAAACCAAGCAAGTAGTATATCAATGGAAAAAACGCACAATCCAAAGTGTTCCAAGTATACAGGAACAATGCCAAGTTGGCGGATGTTACCACTGCAGTAGCACAAAACACAACAAACTGTTACCTTTATTTATCTGATTTACCTGTTAACATTTGATATAAATAAAACAACATTTTGATAAATAGACCTTATTAAGATATTGTTGTTGAATCTCTGATATTAAAACGACATTGCATGCGAAATTTTGAGATGTTATGACTTAAAGCAGGGGTTCTCAACCTGGGGGTCGTGACCCCCATGGGGGTCGTTTGGGGTTTTCCAGGGGGTCATGAAGGGCTCATAAATATAGGTTTTGGGGGACCCATGTTACATTTCGCTTTAAAAAAAGCTTAGAAACACCCAAAAGAAACGGTCAAATATGCAAAATTTCCTGATCGCTACGCTCGCATCCAAACTAACCAGTTTCATTTATGATATCCGGCTGGTGTGTTTATTCAATTTTTGTTTCGGGGGTCACGGTACTGACCAGGAATGTCAAAAGAGGTCGTGGGGCAAAAAGGTTGAGAACCACTGACTTAAAGGCACATTAAGTGGTGTTGAAAATTTTAAATGTTTAAAAATTTACTTCAGAATTCAAGGTGAACATTAAAAATGGCCATTACTGTTGTTTCTACTAGCAAAAACACAGCAAAACTTGATTAAAACAATATCATCGCTATCTATTGAAAAACTTATCTCTGTACTTATGTCAATGCATTTCTCAAGATGATTCCAAATATGGTAATGACATTCCATAATTTTGATATTTTTAAAACATTTTGTGAAATTTTGGAATGTCGTCTACAGCTGCCTGCCGCGTGGAAAGTATTAATCTTAGATCATGAGGCACTGGCAACAACAAATATAGTAAACCCTGTTCTACGGGCCCGACCGACGCTTTTTTAGAATGATTATTTTTTAAATTTTAAATTTGTTAAAAATGTTTAAAATGAAAATGACCTGATTAAAAAAGAATTGTAAACACCCAAGACAACGACCGACCGACTCTACCTGAAAGGTCCATTGCCCGTAGAACAGAGTGGTTTTTTTTGTCGTCACCCAATGCCCAAAAATCATGTTGCATGTTTGTTGATTTACACAAATTCAGGATAAAACAAAAGCAAACAGACCCAAAAATGTTATGTTATTTTGTAATTGTTTATTTTAAATACAAATTGCCTAGAAATTATATAAAGTGCTCAACAAAAGAAAGTCGTACACTTTGTTTAGCAAAAACACAGCAAAACTTGATTAAAACAATATCATCGCTATCTATTGAAAAACGCCCTCTATCAAATATGGTTCGCGTTATGTATCACGCCTACTGCGGGGGGATACTGTCGGACGTAAAATGCTCGTCCCGCGGGACGAGCATTTTTTGAATCGACGTTTTCTTGTACATAGAGGGCTGATTTTTCTTAATCTTATAGGTGTAAGTTCATACATGTAATACAATTATAAAAATATACTAATCCCAGTTTTTATCATAATTGAGGGCGCATCCTCCAACACATATCTTAGTGCCCCTTTAACAGTATCGCACAAACATATTCATAATAATTAACTAGCTAAAACCCGTGCTACGCACAAGTAAAGCTAGGTTTATAACGCAACTGGGATCTGACTCTCTATAAATAAAAATAAATAAAAATGAACCTGGATTAAACTTTTTCACTTATTATCCAACTTGAATAAAAATGACATCTATGAATTTGGAGAAAATAGATGGAAAAAAATAAAGAATCAAATAAAAAATAAGTTTTGGTATGATGTATTATATGCATGGGCTAATGTTATTCACAACCAGATGTGTGACCCAAATTTGGATTATAACTCCATAGCAAGGAATTACTTATGGTGGAATGATAAAATAACAGTTGGTAATCAATCTGTAAGATATAAACATTGGTATGTTAAAGGCGTAGTGTTCATAAATGATCTGTTGAAAAGTAATGGTAAATTTCTTTCTTTCCGTGAATTTTGTAACAAATATCATATACGCTCAAATATTATCGAATACTCTGGTATTGTGAATTCAATCAAAAGTAAATGGCCTTGTATTGGCAGAGGCAGAGCAAAAGTCCTGGAACCCTTTACACCTATGGCGTATGACCCGCTCTTAGGAGCGAAGAAAGGTTGTAAACCGTTCTATAAACTATTGCTAAAGAATGTTAAGACATCTTGTAACAGTCCGTTGAAATGGCAACACGAACTAGGAGTTTCAATCAACATAAAGGAATGGCAACGAATATGCTATCGACCAATGCAAATGACAAAAGATGCAAAATTACATTGGTTCCAGTACAGAATACTAAACAACATATTGGGCACAAACCGTTTGCTTTATAAAATGAAAATAAAAGATAACGATCACTGCAGTTTCTGCAACTCCAAAACAGAAACTATTTTTCACTTGCTATACCAATGTGATATTGGTACAAGTTTCTGGAAACAAATCCAACTATATATTAGATGTATATTAGCCCCAACTCTAAGAAATATCAATATAACGCCTTTAATTGTTATTTTAGGCACACAGAAAGATGATGCTCTTGACCTTGTACTGTTATTAGCTAAATTCCATATATATATATAGGGCGAGAGTACAAAATACAAAACCAAACTTAATAACTTTTAAACATGAAATTCTTTTCCATCTTAAGGCCGAAAAATCTGTAGCAATAAGCAATGATAGACTTAATCAATATGATAAAAAATGGGCTAACTGGAATCGTATATTTGTTTGAATAGGAATGAAAAATATGATTGTGTATATAGTTGGATTTTGATTTTGTTTCGTTTTCGTTTTGTTTATTTAATATTTTGATGTGGAGTTGTTCACACCCTACTTTGACTTGTGTTTTTTCAGGTACACTTGCAAACGTGTGCGGTGCACACATTATGTATATATAAACATGTGAATGATGAATTGTGTGTAAATACAGGCACTCTTTACATTATGAAGATTGTCTTTTTCTCTTATCGAAATAAGTAAAATAATGTTTTCATAACTTTTGATGGCACTCTATAACTATTATCTTTGACATGACATGCTCTAATAAGCGTATGGAGATCAACACATTTCTCACAGTAAACATGTAAAATAATGTATAATATGAATATGCTGTAAAGAGAAAAAGAAGAAAAAAACCACCTCTTGCTTGGAGGAAAAAAACAACAAAAAAACAACAACAAAAAAACACACAGTATCGCACAAACATATTCATAATAATTAACTAGCTAAAACCCGTGCTACGCACAAGTGAAGCTAGGTTTATAACGCAACTGGGATCTGACTCTCTATAAATAAAAATAAATAAAAATGAACCTGTACTACAACTTTGGTTTATAATTTCACATCGTGCTACACAAGCCGTATTTGTCTTTGGTCATTTTTAAGCTATTTTAATTTGTTGGGCCTGAATCGTAGGCCTTTTGAAGGCGAACGCCATCTTTAATTTGCATAGCAACCACACAGGAACGAATTTGTCTTTCGGCAGCTCGCGCTGGTTTCTAATTTTGAATACGATTTATTCCGTCAAAATAAGCAGTCGGGTTCCAAAGCGTCGGCAATTACTATTTTCCTTTCATCTTCGAGCTCCCGATAACCTACGACCTCTAAAATCCAACAATTCCTATCGGTCGTGGTTTAATTAATTGAAAAATCATATTATTTGACACTTTACGTGATGAGGCTACCTAAATCAATGTCGATGGGCACAATAATAGGAATTACGGAATAAAATGACACCAAGAAAGTAAGTATTCGTGGCGTGGTGTGGAACTAATACTCGGTACAAACAACCGGAAACAAATTCACCAACTCCGTCTTAATGTATAAGATTAATTACGCACTTGTTAAGTTATAACGCTAGAACTGTTGTTTAAAGAGATGTGATATGTTTTTCTCTCAAATCAAGTTAGTTTAAAATGATAACAGCTATTTTGTTAGAATTACCTCAATATAATGATTGTTACGTCTCTTATTGGCCCGAGAACGATTAGAATATGACATAGCATTGTACATGATACAAATGCATAACATAACAATCAAGCAATGTGAATGATGAATTGTGTGTAAATACAGGCACTCTTTACATTATGAAGATTGTCTCTTTCTCTTATCGAACTAAGTAAAATAATGTTTTCATAACTTTTGATGGCACTAATTCCAATAAATGCAGGATTTTCGTCGTACGTGTCATGTGTGTATAATCTGGAACATATTCACCTTTTCCTTCAACATGTTCAACTTGCGCCCCTTTCAGCAACAACTTTTACTTTCCATAGTGGTCCCTTAGACAATGTTGGAACAGATTGAATTTCACGGAATTTGGGCAAAAACGCATATCTGTCGTTTAGAATACCCAATTTGAATGAAATAACATTTAGGTTATAAATAACAATGTGTTCTTGCTGTGCATATCAAAATGTATTGATCTTTGTATTTGCACTGGTTTAAGAAATCGGGACCTCAATATTTTGACTCACCCTGTATTGTGGTTTGTAGTCTTTAATGAACAAAATGCATGAAATGATAATCATTACGCCAAATGAAAATAAAAACTATATAGTTTCTCGTCCTAACTTCAGACCAAAAGGAGGATAAGGGCACCTTTTCCCTTTTTGTTTAATAAACAATGCAAAATCATCATTACCCGCATAATATTGTTGCGTAACTTGAGGAGGATAACATATTTTTTATTTCATGGTTCTGGGGGGGGGGGGGGGGGGTGTTTGATTAACACAAAACATGCTTTAAAATGCTCAATGGACTAAAGTAAATATATTACCAAGATATCAGTGTTTTTTTAAATTTTAACAAAAAAAGTTATGGAAGAAATAATCAAAAATAAGAACATTACATAATTCTTGAAAAGGGGTGCTCGAGGGGACCAGCTTTTTAAAATTCTATTTGGGCCTTACTGAATATAAAATCTGTATGCTATCTTACAATAAGATACATTGTGAATCATAGGCAAGATTTGGATTGGTTTAATATCGCATGTAAACCACATTAACATGTAAACATTCAGTATATCTGATTTAATAATGATGCGTGATAGTTATTATGTTGATTGTATGTGTATTATTATTTTAACACTTTCCACGCGGCTATTAATTCTACCATACACAAAACAGATTTTTCAGAAACCTTTCACAATTTTCAAAGTCTATCTCAATGATTAATGAACCAATACTAGACATGTTTGTACTTACTTCAATGCATTTCTCATGGTGATTCCAAATATTGTGATGAAATTCAATAATTATGACATTTTTGAATCATTTTGTGAAATTTTGGAATGTCGTCTGCAAGAAAGTGTTAACAAAGTAGTCCTTACAAATCTAATAAACCCTAGACCCGTGTAATTAATTCAAATCATAGCCACGTGTGGTTTTGGTTTCAGTATCGCTCTAAATGTAAAAGAGTGAAATTCCACTCTAATGGAGTGAATATTCACTCTTTATAGGATTGCCTACAGTGACCACTCCAATGGATTGAACAGTCACTCTTTAAACATGTTAAAGATTGCCTACTGTGACCATGCGCTCTTGTTGGAGTAAAAAAGATTGAATTTTCGTGGAGTGAATTCACTCTTCGGAGTGATCTTCTCTCCAATCACGGAGTGAAAGTAAATGAATGGTAACACAAAGCAGAAAATTGGTGATGAAACCATTTAATTCAGAGGAAACCATTTCTGCAGCTGTAATAATAAATAAGATGTGCATTTAATTTGTGAACAATTACTTCCCTATAATGGAGAGCCGTTTAAAACATTTGGGGAGAAGAATATGACTATCAAATCTAACAAATATACATTCAATGGTGTTAACTAATGAATTGTCGATCTCTACTCGCCCTCTGCAGGCAGCACTAGACAAGGGAAAATGGCTACAGCCTCGTTCTCGTTCTCGAATCTTTGACGCGATTGGCAGAAAGTCCGATAATGCAAATTTGCGATTGGACAGAATATCAACTATGAATCGGAGTGAATACTTAATTTATTCTTGTTTAAATAGTTCATCACTCGGTGAGTGAGTGACATGAGAATTGGATCAATCACTCCATATAGAGTGATAGAGTGATTTTCCACTCTTTTAGAGTGAAAATAATTTCACTCCTGAGTTAGAGTGATTTTTTCACTCTTTTACATTTAGAGAGTAGCCTATGTCCATTTTGTTTAGTGTACTCAAACTAAATGGACACCGGAAATGCATAACACGGTGCAGGGTATCAGCAGAACCATGAACATGATGAATACCTTGTTATTTGTGTGTATTGTTTGTATTTTTCAGCAACGAGAATGTTTGCCCGAATGCGGTGTCGTTGGTCGTTTTCCCCGGCAAGTTTCTTAGCCCGGGTGCACCAATCTGTCCCAAAGAAACGTGAAGCAGTCGTGCTTCTGCAAATTCTCTGTGTCCTGTCCGGTGAGTTCCGATGATTTATTTTCTATAGAAATTATTTTAAATACTATAGAATTTTGAAATGTCATATTCAGACGCCTGCAATTTGGAAGTGTTCTCAAAAGTCTATAGAAAGATGGAAACCACTCCTAGATTCTTAGAGCATAGATTTTCTCTTATATTCAGGGAATACACACCTCAGACCAGTGCACTCGTCGAGACAAAAACAGAAATATTCGTGTAGTTCGAAAATAGAGCTAGAAACATGGTACAGTAATTTATACAGGAGATGTCGCTCGAATGGGACTAGTGCAACAAGAGCGATAACATATTTATCTCGTAACCTGTCTCTGGAACTTGTCACCTTGATAAAGTCAACCAATTTTGATCAACAACCATCTACAGTCGCAATTAATGCAAGTGAAAATATTTGTTACACATGTTACAGTGCGTCAAATTCTCGTTGGAGCGCACACTTGTGATGTCGGACAAGAAAAGGACAGTGATATGGTGTGGCGTTGGGTTCTACCTTACGAGGATCCTTGCGCATGCACCAGCGTTCGATTCGGCGGCCTGAATACGGAAACCCCTGAACGACCATTTCCACCGGTGTATGTCGATAACCCTCTGATATCCAAAGATATCCAGGACATTAGAGCTCATTATAGATTGCAATGCAAAGGTATGAACATAGTCGTAATGACCCTTGATATCCAAAGATATCCAGACGATTAGAGCTTATTATGGATTGCAATGCCTTTGCATTGCAAGGTATGGAGATAGTCGTAATGATGTTTTGTCCGTGTTTCGTATGACATTACAAAAGAAATAAGGTGTATTGCTAATATATGAATGTGTAGACGGTGTCAATTCTTACACCTGCGAGTGTCCAAGTGGATATGCTGGCGAAACCTGTGAAATGAGTATGACTATAATTCTTT
Source organism: Ophiura sarsii (assembly GCA_035610835.1). Taxonomy (NCBI): domain Eukaryota; kingdom Metazoa; phylum Echinodermata; class Ophiuroidea; order Amphilepidida; family Ophiuridae; genus Ophiura; species Ophiura sarsii. The sequence continues at coordinate 62,345,634 of CM069455.1, read as the reverse complement.
GTCAAAACAAACCTTTTCCGCAAACCAATTTACGTAAGGGATACAAGGAGAAACATTGTTATCAATCCCTTATGGTATTAGGTTATTAAAGTAGCCAATTGTGATATCAACGAAAAGTCATGCTCCTGATTCTATTAATTATTTCGATTCCCGCGTTAGTGGCATTGTCCATTTGCTTTAAATGTATATGATTATGCTTGATGATTCTTTTCAGATATCAATGAATGTGAGTCTGACCCTTGTCAGAATGGAGGAGAATGTGTAGACGGTGTCAATTCTTACACATGTGAGTGTCCAAGTGGAAATGCTGGCGAAACCTGTGAAATGAGTGAGTATAATTCTTTGCCAAAACAATCCTTTTTCCGCAAATCATTTTACGTATTGGATTTCAGGAGAAATATTGTTATGAAACCCTTATGGTAATAGGTTATTAAAGTAGCCAAGTTTGGTATCAACGAAAAGCCATACTCCAGATTCTATTAATTATCTCGATTTCCGTTAGTTGCATTGTCCATTTGCTTTATTTGAATGTATATGATTATGATTGATAATTCTTTTCAGATATCAATGAATGTGAGTCTGACCCTTGTCAGAATGGAGGAGAATGTGTAGACGGTGTCAATTCTTACACATGCGAGTGTCCAATTGGATATGCTGGCGAAACTTGTGAAATAAGTGAGTATAATTCTTTGTCAAAACAACCTTTTTCCGCAAACCATTTCATGTCAGGGATACCAGGAGAAACATTGTTATCAATCCCTTATGGTAATGGTATTAGGTTATTAAAGTAGTCAAGTTTGGTATCAACAAAATGTCATGCTCCTGATTCTATTAATTACCTCGATTCCCGTTAGTGGCATTGTCCATTTGCTTTATTTAAATGAGTATGCATGATAATTATTTTCAGATATCAATGAATGTGAGTCTGACCCTTGTCAGAATGGAGGAGAATGTGTAGACGGTGTCAATTCTTACATCTGCGAGTGTCCAAGTGGATATGCTGGCGATACTTGTGAAATGAGTGAGTATAATTCTTTGTCAAAACCAACCTTTTCCGTAAAGCATTTTACCTTATAGGGATACCAGGAGAAACATTGTTATCAATCCCTTATGGTGATAGGTTATTAAAGCAGCCAATTTTGGTATCAACGAAAAGTCATGCTCCTGATTCTATTAATTATTTCTATTCTCGCATTAGTGACATTGTCCATTTGCTTTAAATGTATATGATTATGCTTGATGATTCTTTTCAGATATCAATGAATGTGAGTCTGACCCTTGTGGGAATGGAGGAGAATGTGTAGACGGTGTCAATTCTTACACTTGTCTGTGTCTGAGTGGTTATACTGGTGATAATTGTGAGACGGGTAAGTTCGACGCCAATATATGAAATAAACATGAACAAAAGAAATGATGTTTATTTAAATTAAGCCTATGTTGAGTTTTAGACATCTCCTCGTTAAAATTCCTTCTTGTTTTAGATCAATCTTATAATCGCCCAGTAGCGAAGTGAACAACCATTGAGGTTATCCATGAACTACATGTTTCCATGCGCAACGGACTACAAATGGGAATCGCACCCGGCCTATTTTACATTCAAATGAGTTGGTGTATGATGTCCAATTTATTGCATGAACCGTGTTATCAAATTGGCCTATATATATTATGAAACAGGTGTGTCTTCTTTCTGAAAATCTTAAACGCGATTATTATTCCCGACAAGATGGCAGCTAATCCGATACATGGACAAGTCTGATTCGAAGAACTCTTTGTCATGTTTTCAATTATCATTAAAATGCGTACTTGTTGGATATTTATAGTCATAGCAATTGTACATTTGTGTCAAATTGAATACCAAAACTATAGAGGATCACATTTTTCAGATATTAATGAATGCGATTCTGACCTTTGGAGACAAAAAGGTAATTAATTAATGAGATACAGCCCTAATTAGTGTGATATGCCATGCTGTCTACATACTACATGCACGATAACCTCATTTGGTGATTTGACATACCGGCACATCACGATATTTCGCCATAGACCACGGAGTAACTGCAGTTATGTAGGAAGAATATGCCTTTGTTTGTTCTGACATACCGGCACATAACTTTACGGCATAATTACTCCTAATTAATAATTGCAATGCTTTGTTGTCAAAACTGACGTATTACTTAAACATGTTAAACAAAAGATCATTTATAAAATATTATATGCATTTTGCTGACGATTCTAATTTAATTTGGTCAAGGCTTGAAGCCAAGAGATAAAACACGAAATGATAATTCATCTCAGACATCGATGAATGAGTCAAAACCTTGTCGGAATGGAGGAGAATATTGTTGTCCATCCCTTAGTACTACTAATAGGTTATTGAAGTAGCCAATTTTGATACCAACGAAAAGTTATGCTCCTCATTCTATTAACTAACTCGATACCCGTAAGTGGCATTGTCCATTTGCTTTATTTAAATGTATGATTATGCGTGATGATTCTTTTCAGATATCAATGAATGTGAGTCTGACCCTTGTCAGAACGGAGGAGAATGTGTAGACGGTGTCAATTCGTACACGTGCGAGTGTCCAAGTGGATATGCTGGCGAAACTTGTGACATGAGTGAGTATAATTCTTTGTCATAACAAACCTTTCCGCATACCATTTTACGTGAGGGATACCAGGAGAAACATTGTTATCAATACCACCTTATTGTAATAGGTTTTGAAGTAGCCAATTTGGGTATCAAAGAAAAGTCATGCTCCTGATTCTATTAGTTATATCGATACCCGTTAGTGGCGTTGTCCATTTGCTTTATTTAAGTGTACATGATTGTGCTTGATGATTCTTTTCAGATATCAATGAATGTGAGTCTGACCCTTGTCAGAATGGAGGAGAATGTGTAGACGGTGTCAATTCGTACACCTGCGAGTGTCCATGTGGATATGCTGGCGAAACCTGTGAAATGAGTGAGTATAATTATTTGTCATAACAAACCTTTTCCGCAAACTATTTTACGTAAGGGATACCAGGAGAAACATTGCTATCAATCACTTATGGTATTAGGTTATTGAAGTAGCCAATTTTGCTATCAACAATACCGGCACATCACGATATTCCACCATAGACCACCGTGTAACTGCGGTTCTGACATACAGGCATATCACTGGCATATCACTGTAGGAAGAATGTCTTTTTTTGGGTTTGACATATCGGCACATGACTTTACGACATAATTAACTCCTAATTAATAATTGCAATTTGTTGTTGTAACATGCTCATAACATGCCCGATACTGGAACATGAAAACGTTCCAGTATCGACCAATACTGGAACAGTATAATTGTAAGAGTATCGAGCGATACTGGCAACATTTATGTTCCAGTATTGAACGATACTGGTATCTGGGACCTAAAGTACACTTTTCCCAAAAATGCAAAACGCTGTCGTTCGTGATGTGCCGGTATGTCAGAACAGCGACGAATTGTGAGACGGGGTATGAGTGCTACCGTTAAAAGAATAACTATTTAACGTAAACTATCAATATTAAGGGGGGGGGGGGGGGGGGGGGGGGGAGGTCTGGGGTGAGAAATATGTGTTTTTGGCTAGGTAAGGAAATATGAGATATCGCATACATCATATGCAGTAAATTGTTAGCTTCAAAATGCTTTTTATTTGACTGAAATCGGACATTTCGTTTTAATGTGTGTTTGAACAAAAGTATATCGGTGACGCGAATTTGTATCAACATTGCGGTTATATGTAATATCTTTCAAGCAGTGATATTTAACTAAATTTTTGAAAAAAATATTATCAAAGGTTTAGTAAAACATCTTATAAGGGCGCACAACACTAAATCACTCCTCGTTTTGTGTAATGGTAGTAAGTTCCGGCAAAAACAAAAAACGATTTTGTGATTAATGGGGTCCTTTGGGAATCAGTTTGGCGTGAGGGTAGCATTTCATAATTAAAATGAAAGATGATCTCTTGTACTTTGATCAGGATATTGCAAAATATTGATTTTCGATTGTATTGAAAATTTATCACGTGGATGAACACGCGTGATCGGAGGCGGTTAGAAGGCGAGCGTCCGGGCTGAAAATAGGGGTGGCGCTGTTTAAATGATCGTATCGTAAAATCTAATTGGAAGGTGTAACACTTCTTGACGATTTTATGAAATTTGAATGTTTGTTTATTAGAATAAAGCATTCGAGACATTCCAAAAATGGTTACTAAGGGCCCAAAATAGCGATTCTTTTAGCCCTAATTTACATGTAATCCAATGGGCGGTATATTTAGTGCTGTGCCCCCTTATATTCAAAAATGGTATTATAAATATTGAATTTACATTTACCATGAAATTTGATTCATATTTCGTAATTTTGGTGTATTTCTTATGTATTTTACTGTTTTTTCACCCTGCTATATTTAACAATTTGCCATGATTACAGTATAAAACATATTAAATCAATTAATTGGCTGCATTTATCTTAGCAAAACTTTAGCAAAAATTATTTTTTGCAAACATAAATGTAAAACCATTGAATGTGAAGGTTAGTTTACGAGTGAAAAGCGCCCTCTACGTTATGTGATTTTTAAACCCCGATATCTCAAAACCTCGAAAAGCGGAAAATATGAAACCGTTCCGGATATAACTCAAAAACGAAATGTCGGATTTGTATAATATTTGGTATACATATTAAGCTCATAAATGGCTACAAAATAATGAAGCCCGATTTTTAAAATTCTTTTCCAATTTTGAATTAGCATGCAAAATTACCTGATTGGTCGGCCCCTGGTTACCATAGCAACGGTATCAAAAATCCGGCTTCATTATTTTTTGCGGAATGTTATTGTTAACCTTCAACCCAAATACCAGCACACTACTATTTAGCGTTGTTGAGTTATATCCGGAACGGTGTTTATCCAATCAGAGCCCCTGTGTGGTTACCATGGCAACCAGAGCAACATTTTAGGTCAATTTTGAAAGTTTGCGATATGGGCTATATTATGGTTTATAACACTTATCGGTCCAGTTTTTGGAAAGTTGTTGAAATCGATTTCCTATATAGGGCCTTTTAACCCCAGACGCCCCCCCCCCCCTTAAAGCAATAAAATACACAAATGAATGGATGAACAAATAAGCACATAAAACAAACAAATGAACAATACACAAGTTAATAAACAAACAATAAATAAATAAATAACAAAACAAAGAAACAAACATAGGGGGAAACGAGCAAAAAATGAAAAGGAAGAAAATTAAGCAAATCCTACAAAATAGCAAAGCAAACAAAAACAAAATGGGAGTAGAAAGATAATCTCTCTAGCGGTCATTGTATATTGCCAAGGATTCTCATTTAATTTCTTAGTTTGAAAGAAAGTAATAAAAGCAAACCTATTCATTATTTTTAGATATTAATCAATTTAAATCCAAGCCAAGGTTTATCATTTAAATCTTTTGAATGTAACACATAGAAATAACATAAAAGAACATTATGACTCAAACCCATGTCAGAATAGAGCACCAAGCGTAAAAGGTGTTGATGTTTAAACCTACTTGCACTTTTATCGTAGTTTTTATGATAACCACAGTTTAACGGGTGCGTTGCTAAACGTTGATAGTATTGACACTTACAATAAATACCTGCAACCATTGAAAATCTCTGAACCGTGACGTCACGTGTCAGTAAAATAAACTTATGATACTTAAACTGTAAGTCTTACTCTTTTCTCACAGAACTTTTCGAGCACGTAGGTCATTTTTATCATTACATTTCAGCACTGTGAATACCGTGATCTCAGGGCACTGGTTAGGGAATTAAATGTTACAATGGCGGGAAATTTGAAAGACAAGTTTATGGTATGCATTAAGATACATGCGTTAACAGTGTTAATATTGGTGCTTGATTTATAATGCTGTTTCTTGTCAATTTTCAGTGCCCAGAGACCATGATGTTTATAGTACTGAAATTACATGATAAAAATGACCCACATGTTTGAAATTTTCCGTGAGAAAGGGGTAAGACTTACAGTTTAAGTATCATAAGTTTATTTGATTGACACGTGTCACGGTTCAGAGATGTTCAATGGTTGCAGGTATTTATTGAATGCCCCTCGTAATACCATTCAGCAGAATAGTTCCGATAACATTCTTCAAACGACGCTTGCCTCATCTCCTCAGTATACAAGACATTTCCTTTTTGATCATATTATTCAATGTGTGCCGAAATAGTCAACGAAAGAAAAATCCGGAAACAGGGCCTACACGTAGCTATATATTACAGGTCGAGGTAGAACATGATTATTTACCCTAGTAACGACTCTGTAAATAGACAATTGCCTTTTATTTATGAAATCCAGATCAGAGATGTCTCGTTTTCAAAGCAGTTTCAGGCAAACATGGGGGAGATAATGACCCAGGTCCGTACCAGATATACGATAATCCAGGTGGCTTAAACGAAGATAAGGCCCAGGCCAAACAGGTGGATGTCAGTTACTCAGGCATCTATAAGAGCGCTGATATCGATGATTGGCAAACGCTTGATGTTAAACAAGTAAGTACTTTGCATGTTCAAGAATTGTATAATTCTAGAGGGTACAATTTAAAAGATACAAACCCTCATCCGATATACATCAGTAGTATAAACGATCATGTAGCCCAGATCTAACACTTAGAGAAGAAAAATCTTGTGTCACTACACGAGAGCAGTTCAACATGAATGTGCTTCATTGTAGTAAAATAAAGAGGGACTACTTGGTCAAGTTTAGATAATACCCACACTTCTCAATATAAAAATCTAATCCCAATTGGATGTGGGGGCTGCCATACTCTCGGTTGTTTGACATATGTGTATTCAAAGTATTATGGATTTAATAATGACATCAATTCTTGGTTGGTATGCCAAGAACATATAAACAAAGGTTGATATTGTTTGGACCAAGGCATTAGGCCAAATAAAAAATATATACCAGTTTCTCGTCCCCGCCCGCTTCCTTTTTGCCGGCCGCCTCCTTTTTGATTTTTGATTTTCTTTTTTCTTTTTGATTTTTTTATATTTTTAAAACCCCCAAAACACTTTTTTAAACAAAAAGGTATCGTTTACAACAAAGTTGTAGCCAATACAAGTCTGAAAACGGTGTTAGAAAAGGTGGCTGTCATTTAAGAAACAACAGCAACTGGAAAAAAGGTCAAAAGCGGAATTTTTTGTTTGTTGGAAAATCAGTCCGCCATTTTGGATCCGCCATTTTGTGGAAAAAAAGGGGCCTCCTCCTTCCTTTTTTCAAAAAGCCCGGACGAGAAACTGGGTTTTTAAAATTTTATTTGGCCTTACACACAATGCCTTGGTTGGACGAACTACAACACTGACCCATTCTTCCAGTCAGGATTCAAGCATTTCCCTTCCAAAGTCAAAGGCTTCTAGATATTATAGGTTTATTGATAGTGAGCTTTTACTATAAACCTCTTGACCAGATGAGTGCGTTTGTATATCGTTGTTGATTGTTTCATAAACAAAGAAAACCTTCAAAATTCGGCTATTTCATACCTAACATGATTACACTATTCGGGATTGCATGATCCAAATTGTTTTGGTTGTTGTTGTTGTAGTTGTTTGAAATTAGTTTTTCTCCTCTTATGGAAGCACCATTTAAGGGGGGACTTAAGGAAGTTTTTTGTTGAATATTGTTAGTGCTGTAATTATTGAACTATGACTCAAATGTATATAAAAGTATACTTTTTTGGAAAGGAAATGGATCAGAGAATCCAAATTTGGCATTAATTTTGACCCAATTTTTGAACAAAGCTAACAAACATAATTTTGAGTTAAAAATGCCCAAATCACTTGATGTTGATGTAAAGACACTAATGAAGGGACGATTTCTTTTTTAAACCTAATCCAATATTTTTTGAAATTTTGACAACAAGGGTAAAAATAAAATAAAAATCATTTTTTCACGTTTTTTGGCATTTTTTGGTCAAAATTTCCAAAAATATTAGATTAGGTTTAAACAAATATTCATCCCTTCATTAGTGTCTTAACATCATTATCAAGTGATTTGGCCATTTTTTACTCAAAATTATTTTGGTTAGTTTTGTTCAAAAAAAATTGGGTCAAAAAAGTCCGACATTTTTGGTCAAAATTGATGCCAAATTTGGATTCTCTGATCCATTTCCTTTCCAAAAATGTATACTTTTATATACATTTGAGTCATGGTTCAATAATTACAGCACTAACAAATTTCAACAAAAAACTTCCTTAAGTCCCCTTTTAAGTCCCCCCTTTTAAATCCATTTTTCAAAATACATAATCTCTAAATAGGTGAAGTTCGTAATTAAGATCGTAAATTGTCCCAATGTTATCAGTATTGCTACTTTATGTGTTTATAGGTGCAGTTGGTATTGTACGATGCTACAGGTGTCGAGTTATTTAAAATGACGTTTAACGGGATAGACTCCACCAAATACGACTGGATGTCTTTAGATCGACTCACGTATGCCCAATACACCGACATCAGGACTGAAACAATTACTCACTTCTCTATAAGAGACTGGTGTTGTGGACGCTGGTTTTTTATCGACAGAAACGATGGAGGCGGTTGTGGTACAGACGCTGGTTGGCTTGGTGTGGTCCAAGGCTCAGATTGTGATTACGAAACACGACAAGGGTACAAACCAGTGTTTCTATACAGTAAATTGGACACAATTGCAGCTTGGAACACCGTTGAAGGTAACTATCAAATTATATTGGGAATTCTGCATGATCTTCTAAATTGATTAATCGAACAGTGACTTAGTCATATTATACAATATGTCAATAAGGTATGGTTTGTTAAATTCTCATTATTTTCTTTAAATAAATCTCATCCCAACCTCAAGCGGCACCCCAGTCAAAATTGATTTGAGTACCCCCTGTCCACAGGAATCCCTGAGTCATTTCATATAATTAACAACATATTCGAATATATTCATAAAGTGTGTGAAGTAACATTTGATAAAAAGTGATATTCTCGTACAAACCTTGATTATTTTGATTTCAGATGTTGGAGAGGCGGATATATTTGCCATATATATCATAACTGCATAAATAGGTATGTTATTCTACTGTTTTCTTTAAAGGTATATTATGTGATCTTTTCCAGGGAACGCCCTCAATCCCCGAAAAAAATTGAAAGCAGATTTTCTTGAAGATTTACATTTCTGATCATAAATTGTACACACATTCCAAGTTACAGGGCGATACGATTCATAATTACTTCAAAATCATGGTTTTAGAGCAAAAATAAACTGCCGGAGTCCGCGCCGACAACTTATTTTTACTCTAAATTTACTCTAAAACCATGATTTTAGGTAATTAGGAATCGTATCGCTCTGGAACTTGGAATATATTCATGATTTAAGATCCGAAATGTAAATCTGCGAGAAAATCTACTTTCTAAAAAAAATCATAAATAGAGGGCGCTCCATGGAAAAGATCACATAATATGCCTTTAATTACTCAACATCCAATGGACTCGGTGTGTTGTAAATGACCTTTTAGGCTAGTTTCTAATTTGACCTTAATTAATTGATTAATTGAGTATAACATGGAAGGGTGGTGTCATGAATTCCTGGAACTGAATGTCCACGGTCTATATTAAAGGGACATTAAGTGGTGTTGAACATTTTAAATGTTTAAAAATTTACTTCAGAATTCAAGATGAACATTAAAAATTGCCATTATTGTTGTTTCTACTAACAAAAACACAGCGAAACTTGATTAAAACAATATCATCGCTATTTATTGAAAAATGCCCTCTATGCAAATAGGGTTCGCGTTATGTATCACGCGTACTGCAGGGGGATACTGTCGGACGTTAAATGCTCGTACAGCCGGGACGAATCGACGTTTTGTTGTACAAAGAGGGCTGATTTTTCTTAATCCTTATAGGTGTAAGTTCATACATGTAATACAATTATAAAAATATACTAATCCCAGTTTTTATCATAATTGAGGGCGCAGCCTCCAACACATCTCTTAGTGTCCCTTTAACTGTACGTGTTTTTTACTTCACGCATCAGTAGTTTCTTAGTTTCGTCTACGAAGTCGCAGCTTATACTGTGTTAGTCTATGAGCTTTAACACTTTCCAAGCGTCTAGTCATATTAGTTTTAACATAGATTTTTCAGAAACCTTTCCCAATTTCAAAATCTATCTCAAGAATTACTGAACCAATACTAGGCATGTTTGTACTTATTTCAATGCGTTTCTCATGGTGAGTGTAAGCTTGGTAATACAATTCAATTATTTTAATATTTTTGAAACATTTTGTGAAACTGTGCACACAATGTAAACTCTATCTATGATTTCACATACTGTCGTATCTCTAAGGCGTATTTCAAGTCCTATCGTATATTAAAAACGATCACAGTACTCTATAACATGTATAATGCGATTGCGATCACCATACTCTCGCGGATATTTGGCAGTAAATATGGATATATCGTGTTTCACATAGAGATCTATGACTTTTCAAGTCTTTTATTAACCAAGAATTTATAAGTGTAAAGAGCGCGACAAGATAAAATTTGAAGTCTATATTAACCAAGAATTAAAAGTCTAAGAGCGCCTCAAAATAACAGCATTTACTTCAAATTAATTTACAAATGGGATTTTTGGTTTGGTAATCAAAGAAGATATACTTTGACCTAGCTCATGATGTTACCACCACATTTTGAAATATTTCACTCAAAGGACACCAAGTCGCAATACTGTAGTCCTATAGTTTATCGTGTATGTCAACTGAACATTGAGTTGTTACATAACATACATACCCCCACATCGTTCATGTATACTGATAGCCTTGGTTCAAGGCGACACCTATCCTCCCACTTCACCCATCACACCCATCTCCTCCCCCACCCCATCACACCCCTCCCCACCACACCTTACCAACAACAACCGTAATCATTTCGTTAGCCCAGCTAGTGATTTTCTCTCACGATCCGGCGACTGACATCTACATACAGGCAGCCGTGAAGCGGCTGACAGCTACAAAGTTTTCTACAGCTACAAAGTCCCTGCAGCTACACAGACAAGCCGCGAAAGCGGCTGCAAGCGACTAAGTCGCTAGAGTGACGGGCCGCTTCTTGGCGTGTGATAGTCAAAGCGAGATCGCGCGACAACATGTGATGTATTCGATGGGCGTGGGAGGCCGTTGTTCAAATGGATGGTGGTAGATAGGGTATGTGGTGGGGGAGAAATAATAAGGACTTGATTTCAAGTCTAGTATATCGACTTCTTTGCCTTTTCCTCATTATATATTTGTCATAGAAAACAAAACCTCATAAGAGATGGACGTGGAACGGCTGCTAGATTTTGGATTGGATATTTTGCAGAACAGCCGTACGAAACTTGCGATAATGGAATATTTCAGATATTTTGAAATAGAGGAATTTAGGTTGTGGCATTTGAAAGGTAACTGATGGCTAAAAAGATATGGTTTATTCTACCGTGTGGTTGAGGAACACTTGTAATTTAAAGTACACCTAGCACATAAAGTCCCTGACCAGGTGCTTTGAGGTTCGCTAATTCAAAATATATAATCGGTACAAAAAATCTGAGATATACTTTAAATGAGCAAATTTCTTTTCCGCAGTTTGATACCTCATTCAACAAAATCGAATGGATACTTTTAAAGTTATGGCGATTTCAATGACCGCGCAGCAACAGAAAAGTTGCACTACACTGCAAAAAAGGTTGCTTAAAATACGTTGCTAAAAGTACTTTTATCATCCGTTGTATTGGTTGACGTGTTGATTAAAATTCATTCAATATATGTAAAAAGTTAGGCGTTGTATAAAAGTAAAAAATCCCCAGCGTTGAGCAATTCGTCGAAAACAATGTCCTTAAAATGTTGGTGGAAACTGTTTCTGTTGCTAAAATATGTTGCGTAAAATATTCCACTTTGGCAACTGTTGCATGACAATCACGCAACAGTTGATGCAAGTTACGCACATGTGAATTTTAGGCAACTGTTGTCCAAAAAAGCCAATTTCGTGAGCTGTTGCATACTTGAACAACTGTTGAGTGATTATAATTGCCTAACTTTTGAGTAACTAGAATTGTTCAACTGTTGGTGAAAACATGTTATCCCACGGTGATGGGCAAATTTTACTTAACAGTTGAGCGGTTGCATACTTGAACAACGTTGTGTAAAATGTTGAGTAAATATTTAAGCAACCTTTAGATTTATTCTGTCTTGGCATCCAAAACGGAATACACTGACAAACAGTTTAACATTGCCATCTCTGTTTGAAATATATTTTTTATGAATATCATTTCAACGGTGGTATAGCGACGTCTATAGCGATGAATATTGAATAGTCGATTTTTATAGCCAAAAAATACACGATATGGACATATACTGAATACTTCATGTCATGTGATCTATTTTGCACCAAAAGAATCACATAAATATGATTATGTATTATATAATATGGACTATTTATACCTACATACCCAGATAGCTATACGTTTGGCAAACAGTTCACAGAAAAAACACCATTGATAAGAGATGTCAGATATCATGTATAAGCCTATAGGTTAATAACATGTTAAATTAAAGTATAAATTCACTACCGAATGGGAATAGTGTATGTAGCTCTGCTGCATCGCCTAGAATTCCCATTACAAGTTACCGGTTCACTACCGGGAGGAAGTGATGTATGTAGCTCTGCTGCATCGCCCAGAATTCACATTATTTTGCCTATTGCGTGTTGCTATACCAAAAATGCTCAATATATAATAAAAACTTGACACAAATAAAATACCCAACATATGGCTATATTTGATAAATTAAGCAACAGTTGCTATTGCTATACAAAAATGCTCAATATATAATGAAAACAATTCACAAATTAAGCAACAGTCACAAAATGCCCAACAAATGGTTAATTTATAATACCCAACTGTTGTGTAATTGAAATTGTGCAACTGCTGAGTAACTGGAATTGTTCAACTGTTGGTGAAAATATGTTATCCAACGGTGTTGGGTAAATTTTACGCAACTGTTAAGCGGTTGCATACTTCAACAACGTTGTGTAAAATGTTGAGTAAATATTTAAGCAACCTTTTTGCAGTGTAGGTATAGGAATCATTGATTTGTGTGTGATTACTGTCATAACTGTGTGCTATCTGAACGAGACAGATGAATGGGTCTGGAGTGATAACCGCAATGTGCGGGACAAAGGGTGTATCTGGCTGTGAAGAATGGCTGATTAGCTGTGAGTTTTTTCAGTGCGTAATCACACACAAATCAATGATTTCCTATACCTAGTGCAACTTTTCTGCTGCATGCGCGGTCATTGAAATCGCCATAACTTTAAAAGTATCCATTCGATTTTGTTGAATGAGGTATCAAACTGCGGAAAAGAAATCTGCTCATTCAATGTATATCTCTGATTTTTGGTACCGATTATCTTTTTTGAATTAGCTAACCTCAAAGCACCTGGTCAGGGACTTTATGTGCTAGGTGTATATTAAGCTTATAAATATATTTGCTACTCATGTATGACAAATTCAGCTATACGTCAATTTTACATGTGTATAGGGAACTATGTCTTAAAAGATGCATTCAGCGAGTAATAATAATAATAATAATAATAATAATAATAATTATTATTATTATTATCATTACTTCAAACCTTTTATGTACATTTTTATTCCTTTTAATATAATATATTAAAAGGTAAAACAATGTTTAAAGTATTAAACGAATATACAACTATTATATTTCATATTTATTTTCTCACTATAGAATTTCTTTTAATTGAAAGGTATAAAACAATAAATGTGTTAAGCTTATTTACTGTTGTGAGAAATAATAATCTAAAAAATATAAATACATGTGTTAGCCTGTTAATATAAAGACAAGGTCACACCATGAAATGTGAATACACGTATAAGTACCTATGATGTGGTTGAACCATTTATCTGGGATGGACAATCCAAACGGTTACACCGTATGAATATAGAGGCACCGAAACTGTTTTTGTTTTTGTACATAAAGAGCAAATGTGAACAATAGCATAACAGACATTAACATGATTAATGAAATGAGTGATTGGAATTCAATGTGGTAAATCTGTACAAAGAGCTCTGAAAGGCCAATCAATTGGTTCTCTGCAACTTAGAATATATGCATAATACACGAAACACAAATAGGCAGGGGTTACAAATGCCAATGAAAGTGACTTAAGAATAAATAAAAGCCCAAACATAGAGAACAACATCCAAATATAAATAAAAGAAAAGTAATTTTGGAGGTCAAGGGCATCAAGAGAACCTACACCTTTTCAGTATTGACAATAAAGAAATAATTGGGTCGTTTTACTTTGTTGTAACATTTACCTAATTTTATATGTATAATAATGTATTACGAGTATTTTAGTATTTTGTTGATCAGGAACATCGATCTTTTTAAACAAAATGTAGTTTAAGAACACCAGGCTTTGATTTTAATGTCTGGGAAAAGCGCAAATAATATCTGGTGTCTTTTCACGGATGGATCATACTGTACAGGGTGTATCAAAAAAATTAGGACACTTTTTGATGATGGTTTAAATCCTTGTTAAATCACTGAAGCATGACCAATTTTTATTTCAATGTAAAGTACAACCGATAAAGATAAAATCCTGAAGAGATGAGAAAAATCCGTCATTAATTAAGGAAATTGTGACCTATTAGGCAAGGCAATCTATTTTGTAGTATGTACAATGGCCATTCACACAGTAACAGTAGAGTAACATGTACGCGCACACTATTTATGCCAATATCATGGTAATGATTGAACCATCGATAGTGGGTTCGAGAACTTTTTTGATTTGCACAGAATATGCATGCATCTGATTTGTGGACTATTTAGCCAGTATTGATTTGTGCCAGAATTAAATGGATTACCAAACTAATCTTTGCTATTGACTGATAGATTATTTTCTATGTTTATAATTATTGTAACGTATTGAAACGTTAACCATGTTATTTACTGGTCTATCCCATTGTACAAACCAGTAAATGACATGGTTTACGCAAATTATGCTAGTTTTCTTATTTTTCATCGGATTGATCTCATATTTTCAGGATATCATAATAATTAATTGGGCTTTACATTGATACTAAATTGGTCATGGTCCAATGATTATAACAATTATTACACCGCCATGAAAAAGTGTCCTAATTTTTTTGATACACCCTGACATATTGCATTATGTATGCTGTATACAATTTATACCTGTCTATAGTCACGAGACAGTGACGTAACAGCGACCTTTACTCGTTTACTAATTGTCGCACATAAACTGGTGCGCCTACTCGAGGCGCTGGCGTATACACACACGCGCGTCGAAAGTAAGACGATACATATACGCGTGCGTAAATGCTGCGACTGTAAAGTTACGTCACTGTTCAGAGGAATAGAAATAGAGTATAGGTAATGAGTTATAGTATAATCAATTCCAAAAACGCGGCAGGCGTCGGTTTTTATCTCTCCGTGTGCAAAAGTAATTCAAGCGTACGCGCGCAATTATGGCCACACGCACGGGCTTTTGCAGCACACACGCGTCACGCAAGTGATGCACAGTGCGCTTGTTGCCTTCAGCGCGCCCGGGTCCTTCTGTATTCATTAGCTGCTGTAATAAGTTTCGCCAATTTGGAACTGATCAAACTATAGAAACAAAACGAGAAAACATCTTTTAGCATTTTGTAAAAGCGTGAAAAAAAATAAGGATGACATTACATTCAGTCTTTATTTCCTATTTTAACAATTCCAATAGCAATCATTTAATATATATCACAGCAAAGCATTTAAAGGTATATTATGTGATCTTTCCAGGGAACGCCCTCAACATCGAAAAAAAAAATAGAAAGCAGATTTTCTTGCAGATTTACATTTCTGATCATAAATCATGCATACATTCCAAGTTACAGGGCGATACGATTCTTAATTACTTCAAAATCATGGTTTCAGAGTGAAAATAAACTGTCGGAATCCCGACAGTTTATATATTTTCACTCTAAATTCACTCTAAAACCATAATTTTGAGGTAATTAGGAATCGTATCGCTCTGTAACTTGGAATGTATGATATATGATCGGAAATGTAAATCTGCAAGAAAATCTACTTTCTAAAAAAAAATCATGAATAGAGGGCGCTCTCTGGAAAAGATCACATAATATGCCTTTAAGAAAGTGTTATACATGTTAGTTTAAGTATGCCATTTGCATCCTGTGAGATTACTTCTCAAACCTTTCTATAATGATTTAAAACATTCAGACCCGGTGGTGGCACCAGCATCAATTTTCTTTTGAGGGTTGGCAAACGGGGGTCAAAAAGAATCTCTGTGGAAAGATAAAAATTATGAACAAATAACCAACAATTAGACATTTCAGACCAATTTTAATCTAAATTTAGACATTCAATTATTTTTTGGGAAAACGGGGTTGGGCTTGAGCTTACTGGGGGAGGGGGGGGGGGGGCTGAACCCATGACCCCGTGGTGCAGTCACTGTACAGACCTTTCCCACTTAAAAAAAAGAAGATAATTTTAATATAAAATCATGCAATTCACAAGTTTGCCGCCTCCAATCGATCAGCCTTTTACAAATTAAGTAATGTAATGTAATGGAAATATTTTAAACGCACATTCAGCACACTTACTTTATCTTATGTATTTGTATTTATTGCACATGAGAATAAAATAAAAATACACATTGCACAAATACTTCAAGATTGCCAATTGTCATATTATAGATTATTAAGGTTATTAGCTTTCAATATTCACCACGTTTCACGTTAAAGTAATTACAAAGCGCTAATTACATTGATCATAACACAAATCCTATGACATATCATAATTCGGAACATATGAATGGACACAGGCTTGAACTAGTAACCATGAGTTACTACTAACGTGCACAACGACTACGAATTACTGATTAGGCCTACTTATGATTGCTCATGAGATGCTTAATATTTACACATTGATGTTCCTACTTAGCTATTATGACAAATAAAGGTGTAACCCTAATATTTAGGACCAACAAAATGCATGTTTCATGGACTTTTCCATTTTTCCATTTAACCATTCAATCTCGCTTTATCGTGGATCATCATAGAACCCTTACCTTCCTGGAAACCCGACAGTGCTACAATCTGGTAACGTCAATCTCGTACACTCTCAGAACAAAGGTTAAAATCTTTAACCATGTTGGTTAAAATTTTAACCAACGGGAGGTTACCAGGTGAACCACACAATTGGTTGGTTAAAACTGTAACCAACAGCTGTTGGTTAAACTTTAACCTGTGGTTGGTTACAAATTTTAATCATTTGTTGGTTAATATGTTTTGACCAACAGTGGTTGGTTAAACTTTAACCTGTGGTTGGTTACAATTTTTAATCATTTGTTGGTTACAGTTTTTAATCATTTGTTGGTTAAAATGTTTTAATCAACACTAGTTGGTTAAAAAATGTTGGTTAAACTTCTTTCTTTTTTTTGCTAAACTTTAACCCATACAACATTACAATATTGGTGTTTCATTGGCCCGCTATTGGCTTTCAATATTGGCGCCAACCCGTGGTCAGGACCAACAAGGGACAGGACAAGGCACAAGATCCTAGCTACGACAGGCCCCTGCTACTGAGATTCTCGGCGGCTGTGACTCCGATACAACGTGCAAATCTGATAGAAACAATTCTTAACACAGACGGGACCAGCTAAATGCCGAGAACAGCATAGAGAAAGCCATTGACTTTCGGCAGCTCGTGCCTAGCTCGTGCATTGTCCTGGTTCCCAATTTGAATACGATTTTTACATTTAAAATAAACAATCGGGTTCCAACCCGTCGGCAATAAGTATGTTGAAAACACCATGTATACCGCCCTCATAAAACCCTAGGACAATCCAGTTAAGGTTCGTCCGGCAAAAACCCAGACAATCCAAGTGGGGCTACACAGAGCTTGGATTGGACACAGTTTCGTCCGGGTTTAGCCTCACAACAAGCTCTTGCATTGTAGTTTTCAATTCGCAAGCCAACGCATCACCAAACCTATCATTATGACTTTATATCCAATTAAATAGCTATGACAGTACATGCAGTAGTTGTAATAAAATAACATATTCCCTGTGAAAGGGGAAAATGCAACAAGCACCTACACACACATGATGAATGAATACACGTTGAACAACTAGCGTAAACAATAACAATATAGCGTAAATAAAGACTTTCATAAGTCTATAAAGGTTAGCAGACGACAGCTCTATTTCGATAGCTTCATATCTCTGTTTCATATAGTGATAGTTTTGATTTTATGCATTGAATCATGTGTGTTAACGTGCAGCACCTGTTGCGAATGAGGTGGTTTTGGGGCTTGTCGCGCTGGGTAAAAACTTGAGCGGTTTTTGGCGAGTTTTTGAAGTCTTGTCTAGCAAATGTGGAACGGTAACAGTGTACACTTTGAAGACACGAGCCACTACACTTCCCCGACGGCTTCAGGAAGCACAATTTGCGAGAAAACACAGACTCAGGATAAAAACTGTCTTCAATAGACTAATGGTAGTACATGACGTGTTATATTACGTGTCTTCGGTGGTGATATTGCATCGCGGGACATGTCTTGCATTATTGCATATACACAGAAAGAAAAAAAGTGAGTCATTATCGAAAAATGAGTCATTTTGTCCGTGTAGTGACACACTATGGCTCAAAATGAGTCACTTTGTCCGTGTAGTGACTCATTTTACGATGATGACTCACTTTTTTCTTTCTGTGTAGCCTTGTGGTATGAAGAACTGTACATTCTTACAACTTGCTTTACAGTCGTATCTTGGTTTGTGCTATTTTTTTTTATTGCTAACCGTTATTGCCTTGCAAGACATGACTTCAAAAAGTCTGAAAACACCACTGACCTCGAGAATAGAAGCCCAAAGTTATATGCTTTGTAAAGTTTAAATTCTCCTTTGTAAATTCAACTTGTGCCCGGGCTTGTGCCTTCTTCAATTTTCAATTGAGCTAAACACACCTGCACCAAGCATTTCTTTTAATTTTGAGTATTTAGACCAAGGCAAAACGTGGCATAATAACATCATCAAATCATCAAATTGTTTATCATCACTGCACCGCATTGCAGCCTCAGCGTTTATTCCATAACACTACAAAATATATAATTGATAGGGGTGTATGTTACAAAAAGAACAGCCATATATAATGATATATGTTGGATGAGGAATTGAACCCGGGATTCCTGCGTGGAAGCGCTAGAGCGTGGCCACTATGCTACAATAGACTAACTATTTTGGCAAAGTCGTTGATAAAGATATATTTAGTATGGAGTTGTTGAAGCATCATATTTCGTACGCGTTGCAGATCCGCACACTTCTTTCAAAATTAAAGCGATTAGCATTTTTAACAATGGATATTGTTCATTGAGACTCCGTGTACAATTACGTTACCCCGTTTTCGCGCCGATTTCATTAGACTGATGCAAAGTCTTTTGCAACTCTATTGTACCGAACTATAAAAAGAGTAAGACTGGTTACCTCTTGAGGATTACGCACAGAAATAGTCATATACATATTCACACTAAGTTTCAAGCGGCCAATGCAACGTAGTCTAAATTTGACCGGAACTACCGCACATTGATTGAGGGCGTATCAGCCCATATTGGTCCTGTTTTATCAATCGAGTCGCCCCTCCTTAGTTATTCCTCCATGGCTACGAGGCCGGGAAGCGATAACTTGAAACATCGGCCGCAATTGTTAGACCACGTCAGAATTTGTATATGAAATCAATCGTGTTATTTATCGTGTTATTTTCCGCCTGGTATAATGTGCCCATTATTGGAACAATATTGGTTGCCAACATAATGCCAATTGAAGAGCGCCAATGTAAAACCAATATTGGTCCAATATTAACTGGCAACATGATGCCAATTGAAGAGCGCCAATGTAAATACCAGGCCGGTGGGAAATAACACGATTGATTTCATATACAAATTCTGACGTGGTCTAAATAATATGCGCAAAATATTTTCCTCGCCAATGAAATTCTTTGGCGGGAATCTTGTTATGACCTATTGTTGGTTAAAATTATGATGCCTTAACCAACGTTGATTAAACTAAAAATTGATTATATTTTTACTCTTTAACCAACGCAGTTACAGCCAGTACGCAACAGTCGCTTTTAAAGCGTGACCTTGCCGATTTCTAACCCGCAGAATGATCGATTTCAGGATGTCTCCCTTTAGCTAAATACCCGATGTCAGCCTTACGACAAGTTAGTTTTACCAGCATACACTGCGATAGGATCAGTTTGCAGTCAAATAGCTAGATAGGTATAATCACCGTAATTTTCTTAATAATATGGGACCAAATTGACCATTTTTGGTCCACAAACAGTGATTTTATCGCTTATTTTAGAATCTAACAACTTTTGTGACTTTGCTTCTTGTATCTATTCACTTGACTGGACTAAGAATCGTACGATATTTTAAGAGCAATTTTCATACTAACGGAAGTTCAAGCTTTAATTTCATATCAAAATCATTGATGCCCGAGTTCTTTTTTGATGAGAAAATCGAGTCTTAATTTTCAGCGATTTTCGGTCAGAAAACGAAACTTACGATCCCCCGTTAGGCCTCGCCAACTTGATTTTTAGTCTCCTATAACCCGCCCGCGCTTC
This sequence comes from Ophiura sarsii, assembly GCA_035610835.1. Lineage (NCBI taxonomy): Eukaryota > Metazoa > Echinodermata > Ophiuroidea > Amphilepidida > Ophiuridae > Ophiura > Ophiura sarsii. The sequence goes on along the minus strand of CM069455.1, from coordinate 62,324,927 downwards.
ATTTTCATGCCCGCGTTTGAATTCATTAGAAATTTTGGGAAAAAATACCGTTTTTGCAATGAAAACGTCCGAATTTATGTATTTTGTGTGATGAAATTGTGAAAAATGATTTTGACGAGAAAAAAAAAAATCATACGAAATTGTGCAGAGCAGAAGGATCGATTTCGAACCCCGGACCTCTCGCTCTTCAGTCTAGCGCTCTACCATCTGAGCTATCAAGCGAAACTAATTCTATTCGTGAGATTTAAACACTTCATCAACAACCCAACGACGGTACGAAATGAATATAGCTCGAACCAGATTCGGACACCCATTTTATTATCCATTCACTTGACTGGACTAAGTAATGTCATACTATTTTAAGCATGTTTCTAGTTACAAAAGACTATGAATATTATGATACCATCAATACAATTGATGCCTAATTCTTCAAAAAGGGACTATTTACCGTGAATTTGGCTTTAGTTTCGTCAAGTTTTTCTCGAATTCGGATGTGTGTGATGACAATAATTTGCACCGAAAATGCAACATGTCATGAAGTCACAGCTAATATTAGATAATATTATTCGCATAATATGCCTTTTTATTTTACAATTTCATGGCAAATGTGTTTGAAATGTGTGATTATAATCATGAAAAGAGCTCATTTACATCGTGCTATTACGAGGTCAACTATGACTGCAAAGCCGTATCGCTACGGATGAGTACTTCCGGGTCGCTTTGCTGGGTTAGAAAAGGAACTACTTTTCGTGCGCTTGCATACTGGCTGGTTAAAAGTAATTTTTAACCAACGCTTCATTTTCTGTTGTATACTTTTTAACCAACATTCTTTTAACCCATGGTTATTTAATACCTGTTCTGAGAGTGTACCACGCTCAGAGCGCGTGGTTCAACTTAAGTTTTTTGAACCTCACCCATGTAGCTCAGTCGGTAGAGCATCAGACTTGCACGCACGCGGCCCGGGTTCGATCTGCAACGCATGCGGAGATTGATTTTCCCCTCAAATGTTCTCCCCTTATAGTTTAATTCACAAAAACACGCCCGGGGGTTAGGGTTACATCAAGGAGTATATATAATAGGAGGGGACACTTAGCTCGTTTGCATATTTGTCATTAATATGATTAACCCTGCCTTGACCCTATGCCCTGCTGTGAGAGGTCACAGATACCGCCCTCTAACCTGAGAGGGGACTTTTCTATTGTTCTCATGCACAGCGTTGGCGATGAGCGACCGAGAAGTATAACAAAAGCGTACATAAAACAGATCGATTCGAAGCAGTAATTTGAATACATGAATTATGCAACACGTCACACAACGTCCAGTCTAACAATGATTCAAGGAGTATATATAATAGGAGGGGACACTTAGCTCATTTGCATATTTGCTCATTAATATGATTAACCCCGCGAACCCAGTCAAAGGTTGCAGATAATGCCCTCTGGAGAGTCAAGGGGACTTTCTTTTGTTCTCTAACGACAGCGTTGGGACAGCGCATGAAGTTTCTTGTACAGAGTTGGCGATGAGCGATTGAGAAGTATAACAAAAGCATACATAAACAGATCGTAACATGAATAATGCAATGCAACAGGTCACCAACGTTCAGTCGAGCGACCGTATAAACAGTATACAAGATGCCATTTATTGTGTTCGAAATGTCAACGCCTTTACCATTCTTTCCAAAATAAGGAGTATAATCACATTACAAACACATTTTGTGCGAGAGTAACATATAAATATGGTTTAAAATGTCAAAAATGGCACGATAAAAATCCGTTCGTTATAAATAAAAGAATCAATGGTTAAATAATAAAACTGACACAATTACTCTCGTCGATCTCTGTGGCGTGCACACGTTGGCCGTATCGTTTGCAATCGGCAATCACGGGTTCGAATCTCCGTGTATTCGTTGTTGTTTTCTATTTTTTTGTTTTTTTAAAAATAAAAAAAAACTTGATTGTGGATGTATGTAACATCATTTTTATGTCAATTTTTATAATTTATAAAGGCCGCCAATGCTTTTATAGTTTTTTCTATTCTTTTTTAATCTATTTTTCTATCTATCATTTATCTCTGGATTTATTTAACTTTATAATCTAAACAAATTAAAATGCGTAAAACAATATACTATTGCTCGATAAATAAGTGATTGAAGTTGAGTTCACTTTGATAATGATAGCATACCAGTGTGCCCAACCATTTCTCCTTTGCACACTTTGTTTAAAATACATTCAGAGATGTCATTTTTATAGCTTGTTATAGCTAGGCTAATATACAACTGTAAGCTATTTGGATACACAAAGCAAACACATTTCCAAAACAGGCCATAGCCAATCGTACAATGAGAAAGGAGACCGTTTATACCAATGTTAAATCTACCATGATTACCATTTTTTTAAACCTGTACAACCGATGAATTTCTAGAAAATCTTTGGTACAACTTTATTTCAAGAAAGTTAGTCCTTGTACCAAATGTAGCTAGCTTTAATAAACGAATTGGGAGACGCAATATTCATGTCGAAATATATGTGGAAAGGCAATCAGACAACTATTGATAGACGCGATCAAGTCTTGTACCTTTGAAGGGTGATTACGGGCACGTATGAGTAAAGTGGATTCCCTCTATAATGAACCAAAATTTTAATTTCAGTGCCAAAGATCTTGAAAAAGGTTACAGGGGACATTCTCGCTTCGACGATGCTCCTATGCGTAGGTCAACTGAAAGCCCGGTCCGATGGTAGACTTCGAATCTCCAGAATCTCAGGGGAGCATATGTACACATTTTCTCATAATACTTGATACTGCTACGCTTCCAATCATTAGATGGTTATAGCATATGCACGGCGCAAAGTGCACGGTGTCTCATTTAGGCCCACAGTCCGGGCGGGCTTGTGAGTGCTCAGAACCGGGACTATTAACAATACACTCAATTTAAAAAAAAATCAAAACACCGGATTCTACTGTCGCTCTGTTATGGTCGTATAGTCGGCCCCCGGATTCCACCGTCACTCTGTTGCAAGTAAGTGTAGGCCTTATATTCGCCACAACATGTGGGCACTACCGTATAGTTTTATTGACTGTACATCATGCCTTTCGTCGGTATACAACTCGGACTTTTTACTGTCTGATAAGTCCACCCCTCCCCCTCCCTATGGCCCTGTTTAAAGCTGGCTACGCCAGGATTCGCGCATGTTGGATGTGCCGGCCCGCCGCGCGCCAGTCGGGTCCGCATTGCGGCGGCGTTAGTCACTCTCGATCATAGTTCGGCGTGGCCCCTCGCTACACGGCTCGATCCTCATGGCGGCAAGCTAGTTATTATCACATCAAACCACTTCTGGATGTTATCATCAATGGCAATGCATTGTCGGCTGCTTTAGTCAAAATTAAATATTATATACCAAGGGATATACAACTGTCACTGGATATACCCACTTTGCCTATCCCGTCAACGCCTGAAGTTTTCCGTGAACTTTTCCTGATTGGGCTTTTCCACCCCCAAACTGGCCGGAGCCCGGGTGTTAGATCTACGGTTGATTAGCGCATTACAAGAAGTTGTGTCACTTGCCATGCAGCACATACTCATTAGGCATTTGTCCAAAATTTTTGTGGACAAATCCAAAGCGATCGGACGCATGCGTAGAAAAAAAATGTTGTCCCCTTGACTCTCCAGAGGGCCTTTTTGATATTCAGACGATGGCAGACATAGGTTCGTGTGACGAATATTCTAGGTGAAATTCGATGTGGGAACGCTCGGACTGTAGGGAACGATGATATTTCTGACTTCAACAGCGCCTGGGCATCGTTCGGGGACCGTTTGATTATCACTCAGGTCGTGTCAGTATGAAATTAGGTAAAACACTCCGACATAAAATTGAAATCCACGGAGATTCAAAGATTACGGCCGTTCGTGTCCACTATGGTCTGGTACTTTTCATTTTCGACTTCACAAATGACGTATATTCATTGATATGATTATTCATTGTATATTCATGTACGTCGATGCTTTCGGCGATTCGAACAATACAGCGTCAGCCGCCTGAATGATTGTGGACCGTATAAATGATGCAATTTTTTGTGTTCGAAAATGTCATCATTTTTTTCCGTTCTTTCAAAAATAAGGAGTATAATCACATTATAAACACATTTTGTGCGAGAGTAACATACAAATATGGTATAAAATGGCAAAATGGCACGATAAAAATCCGTTCGTTATAAATAAATGGATAAATGGTTAATAATTAAACTATCACCAATTACACTCGTCGATCTCTGTGGCATGCATCGTAGGCCATGTTGTTTGCAAACGGCAACACGGGTTCGATCCCCGGTGTATCCGTAAATGCCATGCTTTTTTATATATTTTTTTAAAACTTGACGGTGGATTAATGTAGCATCATTTTTATGTCAATTTTTGTAAATTATAAAGGCCCATGCGTTTATAGTTGTTGTTTTTTCTATCATTTATCTCTTTGATTTATTTAACTTTTAAACAATTGTATGCGTAAACTATACATGTATATTAGCGCGATAAATAAGTGATTTAATTTGATTTAATTTGAGTTCGGTTTGATAATAATAATAATAATAAACCATGCTTATTACGGCTGACACTGTATTGTTCGAATCGCCGAAAGCATCGACGTACATGAATATACAATGAATATACAATGAATAATAATAGCAAAACTTGTTGTAAAACGATTTTACCAGTCAGCGCAAGTTGACTAGGCTAATATACTATTTGTAGCTATTTGTATACAAGAAGCAAACACATTTCCAAAACAGAGAAACATGAGAAAGACCGTTACTAACGTTAAATTTAATACCATTGCCATGATTACCAATTTAAGGCTCTTTTGGAAATCTGTACAACCGATGAATTTCTAGAAAATCGTTGATACAACTTCACTCAGGAAAGTCAGATCTTGTATTGTAGCAAAACAATAAGCTAGCTTGAATAAACGAATTGGGAGACGCAATGATGTCGAAATCTATGTGGAAAAGGGAATCAGATAACTATTGATAGACTCGATCAAGTCTTGTACCACTGAAGGGTGATTACAGGTAATACACGTTTCGGCGATGGGGAGCTAAAGTTTGTTTCAGAATATAGAAAGAGCAACACCACCAGAATATATCTTACTCTGTACAACACACATGTTGATGGATTACTCGTTTGAAAATAACCCGCCATAGTCCCTTGGCACAGAGACGATTTTGACCCTAACCTCAAAATCGGGTATGCGGGACATTTTGTTGACAATTCTAGATTGCAAAAATGTGCTGATTCCAAATCCGGATGATGCCAAAATGTCACCCTTGAGCGTTTCTAGATATTTGGACCTGAATAACATTATTTTTTAAATACAAAAAACTTAAAATACAGCCCGTTTTACAATATAAAGGTCACTCATGGTCGGTTTTTTGACAATGTTTTTAAACAATTCTAGACTGCAAAAATATGCTGATTCCAAATCCGGATGATGCCAAATTGTCATCCTTTAGCGTTTCTAGATATTTGGACCTGAATAGCATTATCTTTTAAATACAAAAAACATGAAATATAGCCCATTTTACAATATAAAGGTCACTCATGGTCGGTTTTTTTTTACAATTTTGTTTACAATTCTAGACTGCAAAAATATCCTGATTTCAAATCCGGATGATGCCAAATTGTCATCCTAGATATTTGGACCTGATTAACGTAATCTTTAATTAAAAAACCCATAAAATACAGCCCGTTTTACAATATAAAGGTCAATCATGGTCGGGTTTCTTTTAATAATTGTTTTATGTTTTAACAATTGTAGACTGCAAAAATGTGCTGATTCCAAATCCAGATGATGCTAACTTGTCATGCTTCAGCGTTTCTAGATATTTGGACCTGAATAATTTTTTTTTTTTAAAAACACAACCCGTTTTACAACGTAAGATCACTCATGGTCATTTTATATAGCAGATGGAATGTTTGACGATCCTTAGTGATATGCTCATGTGGATGATGAGTTCTAAAATTGGGTTTGAATTACTCCCCCCCCCCCTCTCTCTCTCTCTCTCCCTGTACACATTCTAGTTACTCGGTTTAATCTTTAAACGTCACTGAGAACAAATGCAAGTGATTGATTTTATAATTAATAAAATATTAAATAATAATCTGGATTTATATAGTGCATCCGAGATTGATAACTCTTGCATAACTCTTAATAGCAGGCTCATTCCATATAAAAGGTCGCAACCCAGTACCGGTTGAGATTGTATAGATAAGGATTCGTTTTCCACGAAGAAGCAGATGTTCATGTCCTTGTACATCAGACCCTCAGTCAGTGGCGTAGCTAGGATTTTTCAGGGGGGGCAAGATTTCTAAAATTTTCGAAAAAAGGTTGCCCCAATTTTTTTTCAAGTCACTTACCTCGTGAATTTCACGTAAGTGGTGGGGGGGGGGGGGGGGGGGGGGGGTTAAGGTCAAACAAATTCGCACAGTCAAAAAAAAAATCGCCCAGTCAAAAAAAATCGCACAGTAAATGTACTATATGGCCATGTGTTTTGAACTCGCCACCCTTCTCGTTGCATGTCCAGATTTTTACATTTTACACCATCTGAGATTCGAATTAGCATATCGCAATAACTACTTGTTCTACCCCATAAAAAGTATATATTTTCTGAACGATAATCTCACAAGGAATCCAAATATGCGATTGGAATTTGCATAGGACCTAATGGTAACATCTTGTGATTAAGAATGTTCAAAGAATATCGATTTTTTTCATATTTTGATTAAAGCTCAATATTTTTTTTATTCCTATTCCAATCATCATTTTACTGTGCATATTAGTTCCTCATGCAATTTACCCATCAGAACATAATGGTTGTCAAGGGTAACTTGTTGAAATATACTATATCGGGAAGTAAATGAGCGCAAACGTTTACATTTCATATTTATTAGAGTTTTCACATATATTTTTTTGGCTATTCACCCTATCCTGATTTAAGCGAGATTTCTGAATTCCCCTATTTAAGAGCTTTCCAAAAATGTATAATTTTGCTATCATCGGTTGAATAATTCTGTTGTTATAGTCATGTATGTAAAACCGATGAATTAGGGCAAGTCACTGTGTAGTGAATAGGGAAAAGGCCAAGGACAATTCAATCGATTCGTGATTACAATTGTTACGTAATAGTTGACAGGTTTGTTGAAACAGAAACTTATAGAATATAAAACAATCTATAAAATGAGCGCAAAATCATGTTTGTACCATACAGAGATCAGGAGTTATTATAATTTGAACGTAGAATTGGGAACATTTTCTATATTCCCCATAGAGATTGTACACAACGCCACCGCCACCGCCGCCACCGCCACCGCCGCCACCCCTGACTTTCGAAATATAATCAATCATATCTCAGCCAAACAGTTATAGAAATACCTGATTTATTAACACAGTGTAGCTAGATAAATAAGCTTTCAAATGACACCTAAACCATAGCTCTACCACATTTAGTTGTTGAGTTAATAGAGAGAGATGGATGATTCGTCACCAAAAATGCAACGCCGCCACCCTTTTTGGGTGGTCAGTTCAAAACACATGGCCATATGTACAATTTTGCCTTCTTTTTGGCTAATAACCTCGGTCTTTTTTCTCATTTTTTTCCTATTTACTTTTTTCTCACCCCTTTTTTTTTTTAGGGGGGTGGGGGGGCGGGGCCCAAATTGAGTTTTTTCGTCAGGGGGGGGGGGCATTTGCCCCCTGAGCAACGCCACTGCCCTCAGTGTGGCAGAACGGGGTGGTCCCCATAATATTCGGGTGATTTGTGATGATACTGAAGTATTTCTTTTACTTCTTCATTTTCATGTTAGTCACTCCCTAACCTGCACTCTTCTGATGGAATCGTTCAACACACAAAGAACGGTGATTGACATTGGTAAGTCAGCAAAGCAGCACCGAGATGTTTCCAATAACATTATCAGGATTATCAGGATGTGATACGGTTGCTCAGTTATCGGGAATAGCAAAGACAACAGTGTTGAAAGTAGTCAAAACAGGGAAACATAACGTCGATAGCTTTGCCAACACTAACTCTTCTACCCATGAACTGGTTCAACAGACTACCTTCTTCTATGCTAGTTGTCACAACACAAAAGAAGCCAAGCCGCAAATAATATGTCAGAGCTCCGTTTCCAGGTCTGCACATCAAAGATGGGATAACGCCACAAGTGCACCCAAACTACAATCAATTCCACTAAATACGGAGTCATTTACCGAAAATGTCAAACTTGCATACAAACTTCAATATGGTTATCTGCAGATTCATCAGACCCTTCAACACTCGGTCCAATTAAGTATGGCTGGAACCGCGATGAACCAACAAATACTCTCATCCCAGACAGACCAGCAGCACCAGATAAAATTCTGAAGATGGTATGTTGTGGATGTGCTTCAGCTCAACCCTGCGCAACATCAAGATGCGGTTGTGTACGTGCACATCTTATGCACAATATTTTGTGCATGTAAGGTGATATAATAATTATCATACATGTAGTCAGTTGTCAAAAGTGAACACCGAGGATGAGGAACAGGAGGTACTGGTTGATTCCAATGAATAGGCTCGCAATTCAATATGTTTCAGCATTCACATCCGAACTTGATCATTGTAATTGTTGGAATATGCCATTTTTTAATTGAAATTGAATATTATTATAGCAACCAATTGAAATTTAACATTAACAATTTTAGCATATCAATGCATCACGTGGATATGTATTTGTTCAAGTGAGTGCGGGAACGAGAAATAGAGGATTCCGATAACTATGCTTATGATAATGAATTTTGATTCCCATTTGAATATTATGAGAATTGTTTGAAATATGCTATTGTATGCATTGGTTTATCAATGTACCATGTTTCGGGAGATTTTTGGTGTTGAAGGTGAACTATTTTGATTGAAAATTGAAGGGGTTGATATGATATCGATGCGTTAAATACAATTTCACTTTCAATTTGTTATCAGTAAAAATGATGTCTTTGTATGACATGTTTGATAAATTGTGTATTTCAGTTA